>NC_069421.1:54350801-54369421 GCF_026875155.1 Cherax quadricarinatus
GAAAGAATGAGGATGAGAATATAATGGGAGCGAGTACTGTGCCTTGTGGAACAGAGCTTCTTACCGTGGCTGCCGGGGGACTTTACTCTGTTTACTATTATTCTTTGTGTTTCTATTTATCAGGAAGTTGTAGATCCATCTACCAACTTTTCCCGTTTTCCTTTGTCACGCATTCGTGTGCTATTACACCATGGTCACACTTGTCGAAAGCTTTTGCAAGAAATGTTGCTTGAAGCTGCGCTTTTTATTAAGATTATATTGAAAACAATTTTACAGACAATTGAAACAAAGTATGTTTGTTTTTTTTGGTGTACAGCCATTGGGAATATCTCGAATATATTTTTATTTTGGGGTGGGGCCGGGGGGGAGGAATGGCAAAATATTTTTGGAGAGTGTCAAAAGCGTACCAAATGTATTTTTTTCGGCATGAAGATAAGGTATATTACATTCATTCCTCCATCAAAATTTTAGACGTATTCTAAGAGTGAGGAGTGTCCGCAGAGCCACTCCTGTCCCAGTCTGACTCAGCTTGCTGCCAAGTGCCATACCTGGAGGGGGTTTTCCAGAGGTCAACGCCCCCGCGGCCGGTCTGTGACCAAGCCTCACGGTGGATCAGGGCCTGATCAGCCAGGCTGTTACTGTTGGCAGCACAAAAACCGACGTACGAACCACAGCCCGGCTCGTCAGGTACTGACTTTTGATGCCCGTCCAGTGCCTCTTGAAAACAGCCAGGAGACTATTGGTAATCCCCCTTATGTATGCTGGGAGGCATTTGAACAGTCTTGGGCTCGTCACACTTTTTGTGTTGTCTCAATATCGTGCTAGGGGTCACCCTGCTTTTCATTTGGGGGATGTTGCATCGTCTGGTGAGTCTTTTCCTCTCATGGGGAGTGATTTTCGTGTGCAATTTTTGGTACTAATCCCTCTAGGATTTTCCAGGAGTATAAAATCATGTAACTCTCCCTGCCTACGTTCTAGGGAGTACAGGTTGGGGAAATTCAAACGTTCCCAGTAATTGAAGTGTTTTATCGTAGTTATGCTCGCCATGAAGGTTCTTTTGTACATTTTCTAGGTCAGCAATTCACCTGCCTTGAAAGGTGATGTTACGCGCACCCAATATTCCAGCCTAGATAGAAAAGCGACCTGAGGAGCGTTATCATGGGCTTGGCATCCCTAGCTTTGAAAGTTCTCATTTTCCATAATCAGAAAAAAAAAAAATTCTCAATTGTTTTTTGGCCAATCTTATGGAAACTTGTCACATTCCTCTACATATATGCTTCTAAACGTTCACCAGAAAGGAAAAAAAATCGGACGAAAATAAAGAAAGAAAAAATTGGATCCCCAGGCCCCTGAAAAACATCCCTTACTCTACTTCTCCTGTTCCACCCCATCTCGACTTGTTAGATTCCCTCCCAAACCCTCACCCATTTATCCCTTTTCCTCCCAAAATTCTCTCACATCCTCCAGCTTCTTACCTTCACTCTCACCTTCTTTACTGATATATGCTCCCTCTTTTCTCTGTGGTAGATATCATCTATGTCACCTTTCTGTCTCCTGATATGCTCCTTCTGCGCTTTAGCGACGGAGATAAGATGCTTGCTGGACTCATGGGTGGGCCCTGTTTCTGCTCCCTGTCACAACATGACACTGTTCTCTGTGTTATACAAATGAAATGTTAGTGAGTGTTGTGGTGAATGTTGGTGTTAAGGCAAAGTTGGTGTAGTTTTGTGTGTTAGTTATATGTGTTGAGGAAGGGCTGATGTGAAGTTAGTGGCAGGTGTTGGTGTCTGGTGTAAGTAGTGGTGGAAGTTATTGAAGTTTAGAAGTGGTAATAATGATTGGGGTTGTAGAGTTAGTAAGGTGTTATGGTGTATGGTGTATGATAGACCGTTTCCCACCAAGATATTTTGGCCCAAAAAAGAAAAACTTTCATCATTCACTCCATCACTGTCTTGCCAGAGGCGTGTTTACATTACAGTTTATAAAACTGCAACATTAACACCCTCCTTCAGAGTGCAGACACTGTACTTCCCATCTCCAGGACTCAAGTCCGGCCTGCCGGTTTCATTGAATCCCTTCATAAATGTTACTTTGCTCACACTCCAACAGCACGCCAAATCCTGTAGATGAATGGTTCAGAGAACCATTCAGAGAACGTTCAGAGAATGTTTCCTCAATAAAGATACCCAAGTGTTGCACATGTGTCTAATTTAACAACCACGTCAAATCCTAAAAACCATTTGTCTCCAATTGCTGCTGTCCAACATGCCCATGCATACTTGCTGGAAATCCAAGCCCCTTGCACACAAAACTTCTTTACTCCCTCCCTCTAACCTGACCCCTACCCTGCCTTCCCTTTAATACATATTTATACACTCTCGAAGTCATTCTATTTTGTTCCATCCTCTAAACATGTCCGAACCATCTCAAAAACCCCTCCTCAGCTTTCTGGATAATAGTTTTGGTAATCCTGCACCTCCTCTTAATTTCCAAACTACCAATTCTCAATTCTCTGCATTATATTCACACCACACATTGCCCTCAGACACGACATCTATACTGCCTGCATTTTTTTTTATTAAATTAAAAGAGGGTTACATAACGCCATAACAGAGGTCGTGACAAGGTTTATGGAAGAGGATATATAATACACGTTTAGCGCTAAACTCACATGGGTCATTCAGCGCAAGACGCAATGGAGGCTTGAGGGAAGATGTTGGCCGCATGTTAACGAACCTTTTTTTATGGACCGATTACGTTCATTTTTGGTGTACTATTAGAAGGTTATATCGAGTATGCTGTGCTGAAGTTTCAATCATATCGGCCAAAAAGGAAATGAAATATGCAAAATTTACGAAAAATTGCATTTGGCAGGGCACAGTTTGTCAGTGGTACTCGGACAAGTGGTTTTGACACTTGCTGCTGCTAGAACAACTCTAATTCCATCACTTGTCATTGACAATTCTAAAATAAACCTTATCTTCTTGCTAAAAAAAAATAAAGTTTCATAACTTTTTTGATATATTGGAAGATGTCGGTCTTGTTGCCCACATAAATCTAAAAATATTTGGGATAGTTCAGAAAGGTACACACTACCTTGTAAAGCAATCATTCTCCTATGTTTGTTGTGAAAATCAAGTCAATTCATTCATAAATAAGGATGGAGTCCCCCTAAATAGGTAAATAAGTTACTTTCGAGATATAGGCCGCAGCGCGCGGCACCCCGCTGCCGGGAAAAAAAATTTTCCCCGAAAAATTCGCTTTATTTTACACTTTTTCCGCGGCCTACGAGTGTTTATTACAGATAACCATTGTAAATCCGTTTTCTCTCATCACTGATGAGAGAGGCGGACCCTCTCTTCACCTTCAGGGAGAATATCGATAGAAATTTATTCCTCGGGGCGTCATATTATGCTATATATTTTTTTTTGAGGTGTACTTTTTATGTTTATATGCTATTATTATATTGCATTATATCATAATAGATCAATTGTGATAGATAAATAAGCCTTATAATTGATATTAGCGTGGGTATGGAATATTTTGTTGGCTGGAGGTGTCGGCCATTTTATGCACTATTCCCAGGGGTTCCCGATTGGTTCCTTGATCACATTAGCTCCACCCACTCTGCAATGATCTCAGATGGTGAATTTGTATTATATTAGACATAAAAAGATGTACGAAAACGATAAAAAAACACGGGGAAAAACGTAACGAAAACGTCAAACAAAGCTGAGTCAGCGCTTCGTACGCACTATGTCGCGTCAGCGCTGGTCACCATGCCTGTTATAAATGGCTGTAATTCCTTTTAGAAACATCGTACAAGGATAATAATTATACCAGCGTGTAGCCAGAAAGTTCAGCTATTTTTTGGTAACAATAACTCAGTTTTCATATATTTTCGAATTTTTTTTTGCTCCGCGCGCGGGAAACCTCAATCTCCCCTTAATCCTCTGTCTGCTGAACGCAAGACAGACGCGCTCCCTATACTGCCTGCAGCCTTCTACTTGTTGCAACATTCACCACCCATGCTTCACACCTATATAAGAGCATTGGTTTTAACTATACTCTTTTTCATTCTCCTCTTTGCTTCCCGTATAAGGTTCTTTGTTTCGACAGACTTCTCAGCGTACCACTCACCTGTTTCTGCTCAATAATTCTATGATTCACCTCATCTTTCATAGACGAATCTGCTGATACCTTTACTCCTAAATATCTGAATACATTCACCTCCGCCATAATTTCTCCCACCAATCTGATATCCAATCTTTCGTTACCTAATTTTTGTTATCCTCATCACTATAATCTTTCCTACATTCACTTTTAATTTTCTTCGTTTACATACCCTACCAAACTCATCCACCAACCTCTGCAACTTCTCTTCAGAATCTCCCAAAAGCACAGTGTCATCACAAAGAACAACTGTGACAACTCCCACTTTCTGTTAGATTCTTTATCTTTTAACTCCACACCTCTTGCCAACACCAGAGCATTCACTTCTTTTTCAACCCCATCTGTAAATATATTGAACAACCATGATGACATCACACATCCTGTCTAAGGCCTACTTTTACTGGGAAAATATCTCACTCTTTCCTTCATACTCTAACTTGAGCCTCACTATCCTCGTAAAAAATCTTCACTGCTTTCTGTAACCTACCTCCTACACCATACATCTGCAACATCTGCCACATTGCCGTCCCCCAAATCCACCCTGTCATACCCCCTTTTTCAAGTCCATAAATCCCACAAAAACCTCTTTACCCTTTTCTAAATACAATTCACCTATATGCTTCACCGTAAACACTTAGTCTACACACCCTTTACCCTTCCTAAAGCCTCCTTGTTCATCTGTTTATCCTACTCTCCGTAGGAGGCCTGGTGGGGAACCGGTTGGCCTGGTGGCTAAAGCTCCCCTTCACACACGGAAGGGGCCCCGGGCCCGGTGGCCTGGTGGCTAAAGCTCCCGCTTCACAAACGGAGGGCCCGGGTTCGATTCCCGCCGGGTGGAAACATTCGACACGTTTCCTTACACCTGTTGTCCTGTTCACCTAGCAGCAAATAGGTACCGGGTGTTAGTCGACTGGTGTGGGTCGCATCCTGGGGGACAAGTTTAAAGGCCCCCAATGGAAATAAGTTAGACAGCCCTCGATGACGCACTGACTTTCTTGGGTTATCCTGGGTGGCAAAAACCCCTCCGGGGTTAAAAATCCGAACGAAATCTTATCTTATTTTTACTCTTAATTCTTTCAATTAATAACTCTACCATACACTTTACCAGGTATACTCAACAGATTTATTCCCCTATAATTTCTTTTACTCTCTTTTGTCCCCTTTGCCTTTATACAAAGGAACTATGCATGCTCTCTGCCAGTCCCTACGTACCTTACCTTCCGTACTTATTAAATTAAGCATCAAACACTCCAAAACTATGTATATGTGTCGTGCCGATAGGTAAAACTGGTCAAATAGCAACAACTCATTTAAAATTAAGTCCTTTCTAAAATTTTCTTTTATACGTTTAATATATCTCTTATACGTTATAATATATATATATATTAAATAAAATATATATATATATATATATATAATATTATATAATATATATATATATATATATATATACAGATAGACCGACGGACAGAGACAGAGAGACAGACAGATAAAAGCACAGGTATAGAGATGACAACAAAACTGGATCATTTAGCAACACTCACCTTAATAATAAAATCAAGAAACTTTGTGATGATGGTAGTCATAATATTGAAGAAAGAATAAATACAGCATCCACCCCTCACTAGCATCACCACATTGAAGAAGCTATAAGCATACAGGCCAGGCCCATAAAATTCGTTGAGTTCCTGTACACAAATATAAAATATACGTCACTCGCAAAATATACGTCACTCCGTCACTCGCAAAATTTTTGTACTCGTCTGTAACCTAAGATTTAAACAGAGAAAGATTATACGAAGCATTTATGTGCACTATTATTCTTCACATCAATATAAAGCAAATCTTTTTTGGGGTTCCATACATGTTTTTAAGTGCTCTGGGTATTTGCAGTCCAAAAGCTTACAAATGAAAATATAGGAAAAGGGTGGGTGGGGTTGCGAAAAGGATTTAGGAGTTCTGGTTAGTGGTAATCTAAAACCAAGACAACAGTGCATTAGTGTTCGCAATAAAGCTAACAGAGTCCTTGGCTTCATAGCAAGAAGTATAAATAATAGAAGTCCTCAGGTTGTTCTTCAACTCTATATATCTTTGGTTAGGCCTCATTTAAATTATACTGCACAGTTTTGGTCACCGCATTACAGAATGGATATAAATACAATGGAAAACGTACAAAGGAGGATGACAAAGTTGATCCCATGCATCAGAAATCTTCCCTATGAGGATAGACTGAGGGCCCTGAACCTGCACTCTCTAGAAAGGCGTAGAATTAGAGGGGATATGATTGAGGTGGTATAAAATGGAAAACAGGAATTAATAAAAGGGATGTAAATAGCGTGCTAAAAAATATCTAACATAGACAGGACTCGCAGCAATGGCTTTAAATTGGAAAAATTAAGATTCAGGAAGGATATTGGAAAGCATTGGTTTGGTAATCGAGTTGTGGATGAGTGGAACAAACTCCCGAGTACCGTCATAGACGCTAGTACGTTGTATAGTTTAAAAATAGGTTGATAAACATATGAGTGGGTGTGGGTGGATGTGAGTTGGATCTGACTAGCCTGTGCTACTAGGTCGGATGCACTGCTCCTCCCTTAAGTGACGTATCTGACCTCACTAGATCAAGGCATTGGCTTAAGCTGGTGGGAGAAATGGAGCTGCTGCCTCACATAGGCTAGTAGGCCTGCGGCAGTGTTCCTTCTTTCTTTTATGTTCTTATTACCTCAAACTCCTCCTCTCCTAATACCCTTCTGATTTGTATGGGACTGATGAAGTCACTGTGTGGTGAAACGCTTCCTCAATAAAGATTCCCATGTGTTGCATAAGTGTCTCAATTTACATCAAAAATATAACTTTGTGTATTAGTGTTCAGAGTGAAAACTCCGACGTCCTCTCGCTGCGCCGTCCACTTGCAGAATGGGAATGAATCGATTGATAATTATTCCATTTTTTAGTGTCCTAATTATTATTTTTATTGACAATTTTTCAATTTCCTATGTGATTTAATAATCTATATTTGAAAATTTAAAAAAAATTATGTGTTGATTAATAGAAATATTTCTTTTTTAACTTAATAGCAAGCTACTGAATTATTTTCATAAATTTCTGCATAGATTCATAATTTTTATCGTTTAAAATTTACTTCATTATTTTTTTTTTGTGTGAACAGAGACAGCTCATCACTGAAATTAAATCATTTCCAGTAATCACTTTCTTCATTTTTGCAGTTTAATTTTAATTTTTGCACAGTTTAATTTAAGTAACCTAAGTAAAGTGAGGTTTACTTTTCTTCACCCATTGTGATATGTAATTATATATATGGAGAGTTTGTCAAGTATCATTTCACAGTGTTCAGTGGTCAGTCGTCACGTGAGGTCACAGACCCTGAGCTGCTTTGGGGATTAGCGTGGACGGTTACAAAGCATGGCTTGCTTCTGCAGTGTTTTAAAAATTGAGGTTGGAGAGTTGAAGGAGGAGGTCTTGCTTCTCCAGGAGGAGTTTAGGAGCTGAAGGTCCACCTCAATGGGTCTGGGAGAGAGTGTGAGGTGGCTGGAGTTGTGGGGAATGAGGCTTCTAGCAGTGAGGTGCAGTCTGTCTCTCGCTGTGAGGAGGCTGTAGGTGGGGAGGTAGGAACGGCTACCAGCAGTGAGGTGCAGTCCAGCACCTGCTACAAGTGGCGAGTGGTAACCAGTAATGGGAGGAGAAATCAGAATAAGGAAAGTTAAGAGTGAAGATCTGAAGGTAGGAAATCGCTTCTCTGTTCTTCAGGATGAATGTACTTCAGTGGCCAGTGAAGGTAAGGGTACTACTGCTCCTTCTAACAGAGGTAAGCGCATTCTTGTGGTTGGTGACTCTCAGGTAAGATATATTGACCGTGCTTTTTGAATAGGAATAAGAAGAAGATGAGAGATAGAGTGTGCTTCCCTGGAGCTGGTGTTGGGGACATAGTTAACAGGCTGGATAATATCATGCCAGGTAATGGGAACAAGCCCAATATTTGTCTCAGTGCTGGTGGAAATGACATTGGGAAGGTAGAGAGAAGAGCTGCTAGGTAAGTACAGGTCAGCTATAGATTCATTAAGTCTAAGGAGGGTCCCAATCATATGTAGCATCTTGCCTAGAAGGGGAGTAGGAAATGAATGGTTGTCTAGGGCAATTGGTGTAAATTGCTGGCTAGACAGATACTGCAAGGAACTTGCAATCCCATTCATTGACAACTGGAACAACTTTTATGGCAAACATGATATGTATGCAAGGGATGGGTACATCTCTCTGGGGCTGGGTGGTAGCACTTGCAAACTCAATTGAGAAGGCCATTGGTGAAATGCCTATGATTTTAAACTGATAGAAGATAGAGGTATGGGTGTGTGGGGGAAACAAGCAGGTTGCAACACTAGGGTTGGAATCAGTAAATGTATAAAAAGGCATTCAGCATGAAGTTATAAATAAAAACAATGATCAGGTCAGCAAAACAAAGGGGGACAGCAGAGGACAGCAAGGGACTAGCTCCCTTAAGGTTTACTATACTAATAGCAGGAGTGTAAGAAATAAGATATATGAGCTAAGATTAATTGCAAGTGCAGGAAACATAGCTATTAATTGCTATAACAGAGGACATGGATCATTGTCTGAAAGATAGAGAGATTGCCATCTGAATGTCACATACAAGGATATAAATTATTCCACACTGACAGGGTTCCAACAGGAAGGGTGGTGGAGCTAGCGATGTATGTCAGAGACTATTTAAATTGTTGTGTCCGTTAGACAAGATATAAAAGTAGAAGCGTCAGCACGGAATCTGTTTGGTTACTGCTTCTCGAGGGCCGAGAAAAACTAATTTGGGTGAGATTACTGGGCCACCAATCTTGAAAGGGAGTGCAGGTAACTTCTATGGGGACGGAATTCGCTAAGGCCTCTACATACGAAAATGATGTGCTAATGGAGATTTCAACTATAGACAGATTTGACTGGAGCAATTTGACAGGAAATTTAGAGGTCAGTGGCTTTCTTGATACGATCCAGGATTGTTTTTAAAAAACATTTGTGACGAGCCAACTAGAGGATATAACTCCTTGACTTCGGTTCTTGCCAGTTAGCGGAAACACAATTAATAATCTTGAGGTAATGATGAGCTCAGGGAAGAAAGTGATCCACAAATCACTCACGTTTTGATATATCATGGAATTCCCCTAATAATGGCAAATCAAGTCTCCGTACCTGGACTTTCGCTTGGCTGATTTCATAGGACTGAAAATTACTTAGGTGGGCTGAAATGGAAATGACCTGTTAAGGGTCAGTGTAGGTGGGGATGGTTGCGATATGTTTTGCTTTCCAGGGCATTATGTTCTAGCTGCTCAGTCAAATTATGTTCCAAATAGTGGAAATCAGAACAAACAAAATTGCTCTAATGATGAACAATAGATTAAAATTCTGATTGGTCAAAAGAGGAGGCATATATAGGACAAATCAAAAGAGGGAGAGGGGCAATTAAGAAAGTCGATATATTCAGTTAAAGAGAGAAATTAGAAATGGGAATTAGAAAAGCAAAAGAGATTATGAGGTTTTTAAAGTTGCAAGAGAATCGAAGACTAAACCATAAGGATTCTTTTTAGGTATACAGAAGTAAGATCAGGAACAAGATAGGCCCACTCAATAGTATCCTGGGTCAGCTCACTGACAGTGATAAAGGGAATGTGTAGAATTTTTAAACACATACTTCTCTCATTTTTTACAAGGAGGATACCAGCGATTATTCCAGCAATGATAAATTATGTAGCAACGGACGATAATAAACTCGTGCCACGATTAGGGTCACCAGTGACATGGTCTTAGACAAATAGATAAACTTAAAACCTAATCAAATCCAGGCCCTGATGAACTGTATGCAGGGTTTATAAAAGAATGTGAAGAGGAGCTTAGAACACCTTTGGGCTAATCTTTTCCAACATATCACTACAACTGGCATGGAGCCAGATAAGTGGAAAATGGCAAATGTGATCCTATTTTCAAAAACAGGTGGACAGGTCCTTGCTTCGAACACTTAGACCAATAAGCCTAACCTCCATAGTTGGGAATATTTATGGAATCAATAATTGCGAGGCAGTTCGAAGCCAACTTGAAGAAAGCATAAATTATTCAAAACGAATCGCAGCATGGTTTTACAAAGGGGGTTCCTGCCTTACGAATTTATAACTTTTTTCACTAAGGTATTTGAAGAGGTAGGATCATTGGTAATGGAATATGATATTGTGTATATGGCACTTCGTATGTCTTTTGCAGGGTCCCACATCAGTGACTATTGAGGAAAATTATGGCACATGGATTAGGAGGGAGAAATTTTTCCTGGATATAGGCATGGTTGACAAAAATAGCAGCAGAGAGTTTGCATAAATGGGAGAAATCAGAGTGGGGGTGAGGAAGCGTCACGAGCGGTGTTCCACAGGGGTCAGTGTTGGGCCCCCTGCTGTTCACAATCTACAATAAACGTAAGATGAGGGGCATAAAAGTGCGACATCGGCAAGTTTGCCGATGACACCAAAATAGGCCATCGATCATTCTGACGAGGGGACATTCGAGCACTCCAGGAAGATTTGAATAGACTGATGCACTGGTCGGAGGAGTAGGCAAGATTGCAGTTTAATTAGACAAATGAAAGTTATAAATGTTGGACAGGACAATAACCATGCCAATATAAATAAAAAATGTAGATCGTATTTTACGGATTGCGAAAAAATTTAGGGAGTTCTGGTAGCAGTAATCTGAAACCAGACAACGTGCATAAGTGTTCCGCAATAAAGCTAATAGAATCCTTGGCTTCATATCAAGGAAGCATAAATAATGGAGTCCTCAGGTTGTCTTCAACTCTAACATCCTTGGTTAGGCTATTTAGTTTATGCAGCACAGTTTTGGTCACCGTATTACAGATGGATATAAATTTCTTGGAAAATGTACAAGGAGGATGACAAAGTTTGATTCCCATGTATCAGGAAACCTTCCACATATGAGGATAGTCTAGGGCCCTGAATCTGCACTCTCTAGAAAGACGTAGAATTAGGGGGCTATGATTGAGGTGTTTAAATGGAAGACGATAAATAAAGGGGATGTAAATAGTGTGCTTGAAAATATTCTAGCTAGAAGACTCGCAGCCCAATGTTTTAAGTTGGAAAAATTCAGATTCAGGGAAGGATATAGGAAAGTACTGGTTTGGTATAGAGTTGGGGATGGAGTGGAACAAACTCCCGTAGTACAAGTTATAGAGGCCAGAACGTTGTGTAAGCTTTAAAAATAGGTTGGATAAAAATACATGAGTGGATTGGGGGATGGGTGAGTTGGACCTGATAACTTGTGCTCACCAGGTCGGTTGCCATTGTTCCTCCCTTAAGGCAATGGTGACCTGACCTGACTAGGTTGGGTGCATTGGCTTAAGCTGGTAGGAGACTTGGACTGCTCGCATGGGCCGTAGGCCTTCTGCAGTGGTTCTTCGTTCTTATGTTCTTATGTTTACTAATCCCTTCTTTGTAACGTATTTCGTATTCGTTGCTCATGTTTCTGTGTTTCCTCTGTAACAGTGTCGGAATACCCGCAAAATTTAGCAGGGTTAATACGATTGTGAATAACTAAGACAATATACTCATGAAACATCTCAAAATTCCAGTCTCAAAACCCTAGGCTGGAAGACATACAACCGTCCATAGAAATATTTTTATTATCGAGAGTCTTCTCAACACTTGTACCAGTGTTTGATGACAACCCAGGTATTCTTGAGCTTGGTTCAATGCAGTTCGAAATGCGGTTAATAATGGAATCTGGTGGCAGCATCAGAAGACGCTAATAATTAGATTGATAAAGACAGTCTTACCAGATTCTCCTTCGATGGAGAAGCCAGTCCACTCCATCACGACACCATACTTCACACTATCATGTCTGATGGTTTGGAAGCGCGTGGTAGCTGCCCTGGGCAGCGGCGAATCCTGGCACACTTCCTGGCCTAGTACATCGCCGAACATATTTGTTTCACTGACCAATATGTAGTTCCATCAGTGCATTTATGACCACCTGATTAGATCTTTAAGAAATAATGTAGAGAAATCTACTCAATTTCCGTTTGCACTGATATCGGTGGTTGCTGGTTGGGAGACCCAGAGTTGGATAGCATGTGGTCGACAAACATAGTATTTAACCTATGAATTCCAGTCCCCATCCACTATCCACAGTATCAGTTTCATCCCAAGAGCAAGTAGGAGGTTTCCTCCTCTAGAGTATGCGTTCACCGACGGTGTGATATGGCAAACATGTAGTGGCTTCCACTATCTCCTACATGTAGTGACTTCCACTAGCTCCCACAATGCAAGTGGCTTCCACTTGCTCCTACAATGCAGTGGCTTCATAGCTCCTACAATGTAGAGGCTTCGCTAGCTCCTACAATGTTTTACCACACACCAGAAATGTGTATATACTGTGCACACCACGGTGTATACCCGATTTCTCTGATGTAAGCTAACCCAGCGATCGCATTCACTTTGGAGATGCTGGAATGAGTATAAAGTTTACATCATTGGTAGACTTTGTCATCGGCAGTTTAAGGATAAAGAAGAAAGGAACTTCACGTAAACTGAAGACATTTACAATGTCGATATCAACGGATTTTCTGGAAGTTTTTCTTCAGACATTACATGATATTCAATATTGGGACCTTTTTTTCCTCAAGGAAAGTCGGCATTTTTTAAGTTAAAGATTTTTCATTAATTGCCTTAGATGACTTCCTTACAGATTTTTGAAGACTTACAACTCTTGTAATACACACAGTTAACTTTATATTAAACGTGGGACCAAAAAGGATTCCCATAATAAGATGCCAATATTTTCAGTTCTCTTTGAATGTGTGGGTTCTAGATATTGTGGGTTCAGGCCCCTCCTTGTTTATTTGGAACAGCGGTTCTCAACCAGGGGTAAAATTACCTTCTTGGGGGTAAAAAATTTAAATGACAAGGGATAAATATTTGTCTGCTATTTTAGTGCAAAAAACTATAAGAATTTTCTTTTTTGCACCTTATGATGGCGATAAAAACTTTTTGTATGAAGTAAGGTTAAGTGGAGAAATACATCAACCAATGGGGAGTTAATGATGGAAGAAACTTTGAGAATCTCTGATTTGTGGCTGCAAACACATTCCAACCTTAATAGATTATGCCACTAAATTCCTGAAGCTTTTCCTTTGACGTCGGTAACTTCTATACCATGTGTGGAGAATTGTTTACCCTTTCTGAATGAGTTACTATCTGCCAGACCTTCCTGGAGGTAGGGTAGGCAGGTAGAGGGAGAGCGAGGGAATGAATGATTAAATGTAGAGCAAATTACTTCTGACCTCTTCGATTAGCATTTACTATAGAATTTCAACCAAAGAATACAAACATTCTTATGGTAAAAATAGAATGTTTGCATGCGATTTAAAGTCCACTTTAGAAAGTGTGGCTAAATTAAAAAAATAAATTATGTACATCCGCATCTGGACTCAGCCTTCCATAATCTTGCCTCCTTGAGCTTAGCCTTACCTCAACAGAGGATAAAGTCTCCAAAGCGTGGGTGGGAATGGGGACAAAAAACATTTGTATGAGGGAGTCGAGGTACGTCATCCCACCCCCCCCCCTACCTGTAGGATACAAAAGGAACATTAATACTGTGCAAAGAATTCCTCTTCACTTATCCACATTTCTTTTCTTCCGGTTTTCCTCTCTTAAATTCTTTTCATCATTGTTTTGGATCATCATTTGTAAATATAGGATGCATCCGATTGGTAGATACAGCAGTGGAAGTAAATGCACGTGGGTGAACACCGCAGGGGTGTTGTTCACCACATGTGGTCGTGGGCCGAAGGTGATCTGTGTGTCTGTCTGTGGCACACAAAGATTTTTTGCATTTTCATTCTACTAATTAAGTTAATTAAACTGCAATAAAATGAATAAAAAAGTCCTTATTGCTAAATCTGAGACGAGTATGGAGAGTGAGCAGCCGGCATGCTGCCAAGTCAAGCATGAGTCATGAAGTATTTACATAGTATTTGCAGTGTATGAAAGCTTGTGCTAATGTTACAGAGACTAGTGTTTCCCTATAGACCACAATCTGAACCAATACCTTAACCCACTTAAGATCAGGCATAATTCACAGATAATACCACAGACCATTACCCTGATCCTTCCTCATAACAAACCTTGGCAAACTACTCCCTAGACACTACTAAAGTCACTTTCAGACTTCACAATGAGGCAGCTATTCAATAACTTCACGCAGCAGTGGACAAACATTGACTGACACTGAGCTAGAAATCTGTTACAGAATGGCGAATGTATAATAATTTTTTAAAAAAGACCCAATACCCTCTATAAACAAGCACTGCCCTAAAAAAAAAAGATGACTGCGAAGAGTACTGAACAGTCCTGGCTAACACCCAGGTATCCTCAAATCCATAAATACAAAGCACCAATACGAAAAACCGTACAGAATTGGTCACATAACAGAGACAAACAAAAACGTACTCGTCAATCCTAACCAGCCCTAATAAGAAGGTCTAAAAATTGTATTATGGAGAGAACAGATTATCCAACTTACGAGTTGACATAAAAAAGATGGAAAAACCCTATCAGAAATACTCGGAACAAAAAAAGATTATCACGAAATAGCGCCATTCCTACCCCAACCAGATGAACTCCCCATTTCCTCCTACTGAAACAGCAAACAGACTCAATGATTTCTTCTCCACTATAGGAAAAAACCTTGACATAAAATCCAAGCTCAGATACCCCACCAATGCTTACTTACTGGCAATACCCGAACACACTGTTCCTAGTCCGACTACCCAACTGAAGTCTCCTAATTATCAACAACTAAAAACAAGGACAGGAGATTTAAATAACCTTAACAACCCATTATATACAAAAAAGTGTCAAAGGTGCTAATCACCAATCATTGCAACACTCTTTAAACAAAATCCATGTATCCTCTACCTTTCCTACAGTCTCAAAATAGAAGTGTCAACCCATCCATAAAGGAGGAGACCACAAAGACTTAAATAACTATAGGCCATATCCATCTTACACCCTTCATCTAAAATCTTTTGAAAAAATTAATCCATAAGGTATCTAATTCTACCTCATTTCCCACACCATACTCAAACCCATGTCAATTTGGGTTCAGGCCTATAAAAATACTAATGATGCTATTATTCCACATGCATAGGAACATATTTATGCAGCATAGAGAAAAAGAAGTCCCACTGGGGATCTTCATGACTTACGTAAAGATTCGAAACAGTTGACCACGACTTGCCCACTAAAATTGTCGCACTATGGTATAAAGAGGGCACTCCCTCAACTACTAAAGTCATACCTCAGCAACAGAAGCCAATATGTGTACACCAAAGGCGGCAAAACTCCTTCGCAGAGCCAATTGCGTTGGTGTCCACAGGGAAGTGTCCTAGGCCCTCTTAAGAACATAAGAACATAAGAATGTAGGAACACTAGCAGAAGGCCTACTGGCCCATTACGAGGCAGGGGGTCCTTATCAAAACGACATCTACCTAAGCTACTCAGAAAACAACTCCCGCACCCCCCAACACCATCAAACCCATATACACAATGACCACCAAATGCCATCGCAAATACTCAACCCCACACTATTTGCAGTGATATGCATTCGTCTACTCTTCACCGAGCCCAGTCATGCTAAGCCAATACTGTAAATACCCGAATTATCAGATTATATCAACTTGGATGAGGACCAACAAATTACTCTAAACATTGGACAAAAACTATACAGTCAGTTTCTTAACTGAGCTTAAGATTGGTGTCTCTAAACATAATGATAAATGGGTCACCTATCACAAAAACTCACAGAGGAAAATTCCTAGGAATCCACCTTGCATAATAGACTCAAATTTAAACACATGTACAACAAATTTCCAAGAAAAAATACCAAGACCGTCAGGATACTATCGAAAGATACGGTACTAGTTCCACAGGTCAGCCCTCCTGGCCTTATTATTCACTTATTTACCCCTATCTCACCTATGGAAATTTGTGCATGGGGACTCAACAACAATAAACCATCTCAGCACTAATCACCCAAAAAAGGCTCGCAGTCAGAATTATATCAAATTCCCACTACAGACAGACACTTCCAAACCAATATTCAAAATCTAAACCCTACTCACAATACAAAACATCCATACTTATTACTGCACCTACTACATACAATAGAACATTTAACTCTGATATAAAACCCTCCCTCTAACATTCCTTACCAACCATCAACAAGAACACATGACCATAACACAAGCACAGATCACTCTTATGTTCCTCGGTCCATCTCCCTCTGCCCCCCCCCCAAACTCAAGCACATAAAGGCCCTAAAATCTGGGAAATTCATTACTTGTGAATATAAAAGAAACACTGTTTATAAATTCAAGTATCTTCTCAAAAAAATCACTTACTCACCCAAAACTAAAATAAACTGATAAATTGTGTCTATAAATTGTAATCTCATATATGTATTCATTATTATCTCATAAAAATGTCATCCTGTGGACCCATCAAAACTTTGTTACTATTTTAACTCTTCATTACCTAACATAATACTCCATTTACTGATTACACAACAACCAGTAACATGACCATATGTCCAGTCTTTGTAATACTCATTTGAATAATATTGGTTATCAGTTTTAACAATAATTTTTGTACCATGATATATCATTGCTTGGATATATTAAGTTATTTAAGCCTGCCCATAATGCTCTGCATACAAGGGGGCTTTGGCATGATGCACCTTAAAAATTGTATTCCTTGTAATTTCGTATAATGTTCAACTTAATAAATAAATAATTAAATTAAATATAAATAAATAAATAAATGTCTTTCCTCCTTATTTTATGTATATAAAGCATTCATACATAAATTAAGCATTTTATAAAACACGCTCCAATTATTACACACACACATGCAATATATTACACACACACATGGAAGAGAGGTTAGCAGCAGAATGCAGAAGGTGGAAGCAACAGGCCACAGAAGCAGAAATCAGATAGAGAGATTAGAAGAGGAGCTGAGACATCTGAAACAGCACAGAGACAAAGATATTACAGAAGTAGCATCGGCAATGGCTACATCGAACACAGACAACAGGTCCGAAGGAAGCATGGAAACTAAACTGTATGCAGAGGTCCTGCCAAACCCACATGGGGCCAAAACAAAGACAGGGAGCACTCTAGGACAGAAAGAGAGGTTGGAAGACATCGAAGGAACTAGGACATGTGCAAGGACCTTACCAGATACCTGTGGGGGCCAGGAGCAGGTGAGCAGGAAGGATAAACCAAGAAGCATAGGGGCCATAACGAGGGAAGGGACTGAAGGAAGGAACACTCCACGGGAAGGAACTAAAACACATCAGAGGATGCAATGGGAGTCACAGTGGGGTGGAAAGGGAGAGATCCGTGTTTGTCTATGGGCTAGACGAAGCTAAAGGGGAACTTATGATGAAAGAAAGCAGGAGGAGAAAAAAGCGATTGAAGACATCATGAGGTGATAGGCGAGGGGGACATGACCCAGGTGGCAAATTTTCGGAGAATTGGGTGGTTCACAAAGAAAAGGAATCGGCCTCTCAAAGTAATTTTCAAGGCAGAATCAACCCGAACCATGATCCTGCAGGAGAAAGCACGGCTGAGAGGCAAGCAGGAGTTCCGGAGTATGTACCTCGACCGAGACAGAACACAGGACGAAAGGAAGACAATGAAAGAGAGAGTTCAAAAACGAAAGGAGAAATGGGAGGAAAATGAAAAAAAGGAGAGCAGAATAACCAGGATCAGATGGAAGGACAAGCGCCCCCCCAGAAACACCTGCAGAAGGACTCCAGCCACGACACCCCCAAGGCAACTGAACAATCCAAACCAACCATCACACACCGATCCCTCTGTTTCCACCCCCGCACCACAGTTACAGTATTAGAAACGAAGTTGAAGGTTTGGTACACAAATGCAGATGGATTAACGAATAAACATGAGGAATGGCAAGAAAGAATCAATGAGAAGTCCCCAGACATCATAGCAGTTACAGAAACAAAACTCATGGAGACAATAACAGATGCATCTTCCCACCAGGATACCAGATCATGAGGAAAGATAGAAGGGGCAGGGGGGGAGGTGGGGTTGCTCTGCTCGTAAAAAACAGATGGAAATTCGAGAAAATGGAAGGAATAGATGAGACGGGAGAAAGAGACTACATAGCAGGTACACTTCAGTCGGGGGAACACAAAGTGGTCATTGCAGTGATGTATAATCCACCACAGAACTGCAGGAGGCCAAGAGAGGAATATGAAGAGAGCAACAGAGCAATGGTGGACACACTTGCTGAGGGGGCAAGAAGAGCCCCTCCAGCGGGGGGGGGGGGGGTGGGGGG
>NC_069421.1:54369921-54407093 GCF_026875155.1 Cherax quadricarinatus
TTCTTATTCCAGCGGACTGTATCCTTTTGTTTGTCCCGGTTTAGAAGTGGTGACTCCATGAACTTCACTTTCCTCGTGACGGGAACAACGTGGTCTAGCATGTTCACTCGGAGCAAGGCGACTTATTTCACTTCACGCATTCTCTTAACTTAGGCTAACCTATGACACTGAGCTTGACTCTATCATCATTACTGATTCTATGTCATCATTGAAGGCTCTTGACTCATATAATGACTCCAACAACATGCTCATTGGGGAAGCCAGGTATAGATACTCAAAAATTAGGGACAAAGGAATTAATGTACAATTGCTATGGGTCCCATCACACATTGGATTACTCCTTCATGATAAAGTTGACATGTTAGCCAAAAAGAGTACCCAGAAGGAGAATGTAGAATATAACTTTGGTATAAATGTGTCTAGCATTAGGAATAATATTAGGAGAGAAGTAAATAATGAAAATGATTGTTAAGAGATGCAGTTAGAAGCCTGAGTAGATCTATAACCCACTATGATAACATGAACGTAGATAAGTATGTTTATGGAGCAACTTGCAATGTGAACAGACCGACTGATGTTGTAGTGGCCAGGCTTAGGCTTGGTTACAAGTACTTCTGGCAGTTTGGGAGACACACAGATGATCAAACTAAATGTAAATTATGTGATCAGGCATATGGTCACTCTCTTGAACACTATGTGCTTAATTGTCCACTTATTGAGGAATACAGAGACAGACAGTATAATAACCTATGTGACATGTCAAGATATCTTATTAATGAAAATAAGATACCAGATATACTAAGCAAATTTCCTAAATTTGCTTGTAACAGATAAGTGAACTATAGATATGTAGATATAAATCCATATGTATTCCTGTTAACCCTTTGGGGCCTAGGTCCTAGGCCTTTTGTGTATCCACATGCTCTCGCGCTACCGTCCACAGGATGGATATGGGGTGCACAATAAACTAGCCACTTCGGTGGCAAAATCTACACATGTGCTGCTATGTATGATAATTCTATGTAACTGTATTTGTGTATACTTGAATAAACTTACTTACTTACACTAACACCCAGGTACTCATTTTACTGACGGGTGAACATAGACAACAGGAATCAAACCCAGACCCTCGCCCTGTGAGGCGAGAACTTGAGCCACCAGGCCAACAAAACCCTTTATTTATTTATTTATTTAGAAATTTTAGCATACATACAGACTTTATTCCTAGCATATCTCCTTTATAGTATAATAATATATTATCTCCTTTATAGTATAATAATAATATATTAAAAGGGCCCCAATGGAAATAAGTCTCTGTATGACTTTTTTGGGTTATAATAGGTTCTGTACACATATATATTGCTATGTATGATAATCTATGTAACTGTATTTGTGTATACCTGAATAAACTTACCTACTTACTTGTGTATACCTGAATAAACTTACTTAGTAATTCCGTAAACCAGGAAGTAGGACTAGATACAGTGTAAGTTGTCAGTGGCTCTTACAAACCCAACATAGCAGAAGCTGCACCTTGTTATTGGCAATAATAAAGGTTCGTTCAGGTTCGTTGTAGATTCTGGTTATCCTGTGTAATTTATACATATTTTTCTATGTAAGACAATAGTAATTAGCCAGAAATTGTGTAAAATTTTACCCATATAAACTTAGTTCAGTGTTTCTCATGATGACTGGCTACTAGGTGTTGTGTTGTCACTGTTGCTTCAGTGATGTCAGTTGTCACTGGTCGTGTTCCATCAGTGATGTCAGTTGTCACTGGTCGTGTTGCTTCAGTGATGTCAGTTGTCACTGGTCGTGTTGCTTCAGTGATATCAGTTGTCACTGGTCATGTTGCTTCAGTGATGTTAGTTGTCACTGGTCGTGTTCCATCAGTGATGTCAGTTGTCACTGGTCGTGTTGCTTCAGTGTTGTCAGTTGTCACTGGTGTTGCTTCAGTGATGTCAGTTGTCACTGGTCGTGTTGCTTCAGTGATGTCAGTTGTCACTGGTCGTGTTGCATCAGTGATAGTTGTCACTGGTCGTGTTCCATCAGTGATGTCAGTTGTCACTGGTCGTGTTGCTTCAGTGTTGTCAGTTGTCACTGGTGTTGCTTCAGTGATGTCAGTTGTCACTGGTCATGTTGCATTAGTGATGTCAGTTGTCACTGGTCATGTTGCATTAGTGATGTCAGTTGCCACTGGTCATGTTGCATCAGTGATGTCAGTTGTCACTGGTTGTGTTGCATCAGTGATAGTTGTCACTGGTCATGTTGCATCAGTGATGTCAGTTGTTACTGGTCGGGTTGGTTTAGTAATGTTATTTGTCACTGGTCGTGTTGCATCACTGATGTCAGTTGTCACTGATCGTGACCAGGCCCGGTGGCCTGGTGGCTAAAGCTCCCGCTTCACACACGAGGGCCCGGGTTCGATTCCCGGCGGGTGGAAACATTTCGACACGTTTCCTTACACCTGTTGTCCTGTTCACCTAGCAGTAAATAGGTACCTGAGTGTTAGTCGACTGGTGTGGGTCGCATCCTGGGGGACAAGATTGAGGACCCCAATGGAAATAAGTTAGACAGTCCTCGATGACGCACTGACTTTCTTGGGTTATCCTGGGTGGCTAACCCTCCGGGGTTAAAAATCCGAACGAAATCTTATCTTATCTTATTGTGTTGGTTTAGTAATGTCAGTTGTAACTTGTGTTATTCATTAATGTCAGTTGTCACTTTTGTTGTTTAGTGATGTCAGTTGTCAATTGTTGTTACTTCAGTGATGTCAGTTTTCACTGTGTTGGCTAAATGATGACAATCATTAGTAGTTACGTGTCATGTTAGTTCATCATGTATCACTGGTGGTCACTTGTCATGTTGGTTCATCATGTATCACTGGTGGTTGTTTGTCATGTTGGTTCATCATGTATCACTGGTGGTTGGTTGTCATGTTGGTTCATCATGTATCACTGGTGGTCACTTGTCATGTTGGTTCATCATGTATCACTGGTGGTTGTTTGTCATGTTGGTTCATCATGTATCACTGGTGGTCACTTGTCATGTTGGTTCATCATGTATCACTGGTGGTCACTTGTCATGTTGGTTCATCATATATTTACTGGGTTGTTTGTCATGTTGGTTCATCATGTATCACGGTGGTTGTTTGTCATGTTGGTTCATCATGTATCATGGTGGTCACTTGTCATGTTGGTTCATCATGTATCACTGGTGGTTGTTTGTCATGTTGGTTTTATCATGTATCACTGGTGGTCACTTGTCATGTTGGTTCATCATGTATCACTGGTGGTCATTGTCATGTTGGTTCATCAGTATCACTGGTGGTTGTTTGTCATGTTGGTTCATCATGTATCACTGGTGGTCACTTGTCATGTTGGTTCATCATGTATCACTGGTGGTTGTTTGTCATGCTGGTTCATCATGTATCACTGGTGGTTGTTTGTCATGTTGGTTCATCATGTATCACTGGTGGTCACTTGTCATGTTAGTTCATCATGTATCACTGGTGGTCACTTGTCTTTGGGGTTTATCATGTATCACTGGTGGTCACTTTTTCATGTTGGTTCATCATGTATCACTGGTGGTCATTGTCATGTTGGTTTTATCATGTATCACTGGTGGTCACTTGTCATTTTTGGTTCATCATGTATCACTGGTGGTCCTTGTCATGTTGGTTCATCATGTATCACTGGTGGTCACTTGTCATGTTGGTTCATCATGTATCACTGGTGGTCACTTGTCATGTTGGTTCATCATGTATCACTGGTGGTCACTTGTCATGTTGGTTCATCATGTATCACTGGTGGTTGTTTGTCATGTTGGTTCATCATGTATCACTGGTGGTTGGTTGTCATGTTGGTTCATCATGTATCACTGGTGGTCACTTGTCATGTTGGTTCATCATGTATCACTGGTGGTTGTTTGTCATGTTGGTTCATCATGTATCACTGGTGGTCACTTGTCATGTTGGTTCATCATGTATCACTGGTGGTCACTTGTCATGTTGGTTTATCATGTATCATGGGGTTGTTTGTCATGTTGGTTCATCATGTATCACTGGTGGTTGTTTGTCATGTTGGTTCATCATGTATCACTGGTGGTCACTTGTCATGTTGGTCATCATGTATCACGGTGGTCCACTTGTCATTTGTTCATATGTATCACTGGTGGTCACTTGTCATGTTGGTTCATCATGTATCACTGGTGGTCACTTGTCATGTTGGTTCATCATGTATCACTGGTGGTTGTTTGTCATGTTGGTTCATCATGTATCACTGGTGGTTGTTTGTCATGTTGGTTCATCATGTATCACTGGTGGTCACTTGTCATGTTGGTTCATCATGTATCACTGGTGGTCACTTGTCATGTTGGTTCATCATGTATCACTGGTGGTCACTTGTCATGTTGGTTCATCATGTGTCACTTGCGGTCACTTGTCATGTTGGTTTATTTATTTATTTATTTATTTATTTTATAATTTGAACATGCATACAGAGGTACAAAAAATACAGGTAAGAGCAGCATGCCAAAGCCACTTGTATGCATAGCATTACGGGCAGGCTTAAAATTAACTTAAGATTAATTAAGCAATGATGTAATCTGTGATAAAACATTATTGTAAACAGATAACAATAAAGCACAAATGAGTATTACAAAGACAGGTCATATGGTTGCTTGCATTGCTGTACATTCAGTAGAATGGAGTATTCTGTTAGGTAGTGTATTTAAAAAATAACAAAGTTAGATTGGGTCTTAGGTTTAACATTTATGTGATATAATTGTGAGAAACATTTAAGATATCCCAATTTATAAGGTTCATTAATCAGTTTTATTTGGTTTTGGGTGAGTAAGTGATCTTTGAGAAGAGACTTGAATTTATAAAAGGTAGTGTTTCTTTTAGATTTACAGGTAATGAATTCCAGTTTTTTGGGGCCTTGTATGTGCATTGAGTTTTTGCATAGCGTGAGATGGACACAAAGAACATCAAAGAGTGATCTGTGCCTTGTGTTATGGCCCATGTGTTCTGTTGAGGTTGGCAAGGAGATGTTTGAGGGGAGGGTTAATATCAGAGTTAAGTGTTCTATGTATGTAATAGGTGCAGTAATAAGTATGGATGTTTTGTATGGTGAGTAGGTTTAGGGGTTTGGGAATATTGGTGGGGGTGTGCGCCTGTAGTGGGAATTTGTTATCATTCTGATGCAGCCTTTTGTTGGGTAATTAGTGGTCTGAGATGGTTAATTGTTGTTGAGCCCCATGCACAAAATTTCCCAAAAGGGGAGATAGGGTAAATAAGAGAGTGATATAGGGCCAGGGGGGCTGACTGTGGAACATAGTAACCATATCTTCGATAGTATGCCTACAGTTTGGAAATTTTCTTAGAAATTTGTTGTATATGTGTTGAAATTTGAGTCTATTATCAAGGTGGATTCCCAAGAATTTTCCCTCTGTTAGCTTTGTGATAGGTGATCCGTTTATCATTATTTTAAGAGGACATCTGTAGCTCTGTTCCCAAAATGAATAATGGTTTTGCATGTTTAGTGTAAGTTTTTAGTCCTCATCCAGGTAGATGTTTTTCTTTTAATTTGTTATTACAGTATTGGCTAGCGTGACGGGCCCCGGGTGGAGAAAACGTATGTTGTCACTGCAATAGTGGGGTTTTTGAGAAATTGCAAGCATTTGGAAGGTCTTTTTATGTATAGGAGAAAAGAAAGAGGGCCAAGGACATTTCCCCCTGTGGGCACCAACTGTAATTGGTTGTGGGAAGAGTTTCCCCCATTTGGTACCACTTTGGGCTTCTGTTGCTGATTAAGTAAGTAATAAAAGTTTTTCAGGAAACAAATACGTTACTGATTATCATACATAGCAGCATATGGTAGAAACCCTGGGAAAACCCCAAAAAAAGTCAAAGATGATTATTTCCATTGGGGCCCTTTTTACCTTTTTTTAAATTTTAAAAAGGGTTATAATATTTTCTTTTTTTTACAATAAGATAACATTTTATTATCTATAAAAAAATCTGCTACCCCCAAGGTCTTAAGTTCTACAATACGGGATCATTAAAAGGATAAGGTAAAATTTTTACACGTAGTTAGCTAAAAAATAGAAAATCTTTCCCCCCCCTTTCGTAGCTACATTCATCAACCCCTTTTTGGCCCCTTTTCCTTAAAAGGTTCAGCTTGACTGGCTTTACATGTGCGGCAGTCTTTTCCCCTTCCTTTTGCTGACAATGAAAGGTGTTTGAAGCCGGCCCTGACTGTGGGTAAACAAAGTTGTGCTCTTCCCCCCCTATACTATGATTGCTTTGGTTCCCAACCTTGACAAAATTGACAGCAAGAAATTCTGGACATTGTTTGTGAGAAATTTTAAAAAAATGATATGTTCAGTTGTTTTACTCTTTTCTTAACATTCAGCAATCCAACTGCTGAATTCATCCGGGCCTACATGTTTCTTGCCCCGCCCGGGTGAAATCTTACATTTTTTTGGGGTGATTTGCAGCTATTTTTCATTTTTTTTGTCAAGGCAGATCCCAAAGAAAGCAAGCAACCCAAATGGCATTGTAAAAGGCTAGACATAGGGCCCCTCGGCCCAGTAGGAGACACTGTGCTTGTCTATACAAATTTCAGTCTGGCATTCGCTTTTTTTTTTCTCCTGTTTCCCATCAATTTCCCCCCATGCATGGGGCAAAAAGGGGATTCCCAAATATTTTATGATGAAACCAAAGTGATGGGTCCCATTACTTGAAAATTAAAAATTATTTACCCCTTTTCAGTTTTTTTCGTGCCAAAGAGAAAGGCTTCAGTTTTCCTATGTAAGATAGTTTTGTTGTTACAACCCTTTTCTGCAGACTCCCTTTTCCATGTTAAAACTTAGCAATATCTTGTGGGGCTTTACCCGACCTAACAGAGCACTGTCATCTGAACAGAGGAGTTTTCACTTGACACTGATAGGATATCATTGACAAACATAAAAATAATAAGGGACCCAAATATACCTTTGGGGCTCCCATTTTACGGCAGGGGGTTCTGATTCTGTTTTGTTGATTTTGACATTTGTCTCCTGTTCTGGGGTAGGATTTTAAACCGCTAAGAACCCATACCTAGCTTGAATTTATTACATAATATATTTGGTTGACTTTTCGAAGGGCCCTTTTTCAGGTCTAAAGGGTTTCCATCCCATGAGGTTCCCCTTGACATTTTCAGTTCTCAGGGAATCCATCAATTTAAAAAAGGGAGGGTCGGTGGGGTAGGAACTTCTAAAAACCCTTGTAGCTATGGAGAATGTTTGTGTCATTAAGGGACTTAACTACTTGAGAATACACCCCCTCTTTTGAAATTTTTGATTTATATGAGAAACTAACAGGTATAGTTCTTACCCGGAGTTTACCGGAGAGAGTTTTCCCGGGGGGCAACGCCCCCGCGGCCCGGTCTGTGACCCGGCCTCCCCCATCAGACCTACTATTTTTTTGAAGAAGGAGTAAATTGGCCTCCTTGAACCCCTCTGGTACGGAAATTATGGGATTGAAAATTTTTATTATTAGAAATGGGGATTGACAGTTCGGGAAGCACCATCTTTAGGAATTGACGGATTTATCGGGGCCCTTGCTCTTATTTGGGGTTTCCCCTGCTTAGTTCTTTTTGAAAAAGTCAGAGTACCTTACTATTTGACAACTGTTTGGGGTTACCCTTATTGGAAAAGAAAAGTTTTAAATTTATCAGAGTCTGTTTTAAAAGGTTTTTGATCAGGGGTAGTTTATTTAAAATTTGTTGATGAAAAACAGTGTTAGTATAAATTAAAAGCTTTTTGCCACCTTAGAGTTTCGGGCATCCTCTTTATCGATAGGAGTACTATTTTAACCTATCACGGGCTTAGGGTATCCCCCAACGTTTTAGTTTTTTCCAAGCTTTCTGGGTTATCTTAACCCCAAATTTTTTGAAGTAGTGCTTTCCCTTTCCCTTTTAAAAATCCTGTATCTTTTTCCTCACCCTTTTGGGAAAAATTTAGTGCTGAAATTCGTGTTGTTTGCTTTAAATCTTTTTAGCAGCTGGTCTCTGAATTTCATATTATCTAATATCTCAATTATCCGGGGTTTATTCTTTGTTTAAACCAACCTCTTTAACTAGTGAATTTTCGGATGGAGGACATTTTTTAATTTTTCCCAGCATCGTTTTCGTCCTGCAACTTGTATCTCTGCACACTTGTGAGCCCCATTTACCCTGTTTTTTTACGTAGTTTCTATTGACCTCATTTTTATTGTCCGTGTAGGCCCATCCTATCCCCAGTTTTTTTCCGGGGCAGTAAAAGTGAAAGATCACTAAGCCTGTGGTAATGACGCTGACTGACTAAAGTTTTCAGAGCGGTTCAAAATAGTGGTCAATTAGGGGGGCTGAGAAAGTTGGGGCCGGGTTGGAGTATTAATTAGTTGATGTAAAAATATTTTAAACCTAGAATTTGCTTATACCTTTTGCATAGCCCTTTTTTGCTGCTGAAAAAGTAAAAGTCGCCCAGTTTTTTTGTCCCAATTGTTTTCAACTAGACTTGAGGTAGTTGAGGATCCCCCTTTTCCATAGTGTGAAATTTTATTCAAATTCAAATTCAAATTCAAATTCAAAATTTATTTCTATAAGGATTCAATGCTGAGTTTACAAAATTTTGGGGTTTTTGGGTTGGTTTACTTTAGTAAAAAAAAATTACGATTTAAACCACAGAAACCTACATGGCTACTTTTCGGGCAGACTTAAATTAATCTTAAGTTTAAAATATTAAAAATTATGGGGTAATTGGGTTATGGCAAAGTGACTAAATACTAGTTTTGATTTAGAAATGTGAATGCTTTTGTTTTGGCACTAACTGTTGTTTTAGTATTTGGGGTATCACAGGCCCAATTGACTAGTTTAAAATTTATTATTTTGAGATTGAGATTGATATTTTTGTTTAGGGCAAATGGTGAGTGAGTGTAAGTGTTTCCACCCGGGGGTATTCGGTAATTTGTTTACAGGGTGATCAGGGGGATAAATGTTTTTTTGATGTAGTTTTTAAGGTAGAATGTCTGCAGTTTTAAATTTTTAGGGGGGTGTTCCGTTTAGGGCCTTTTTCATACATTGAAATTTTTTTAAAGGGTTTTGGCTGACAGGGGGAATGTCATAGGTGTTTGTGTCTGGGGTTGTGCCTGTGGGTTCTGTCGCAACTATCAAGAAAGCGTTTTTGGGCAAGGGTTATATTGGGAAATTTTAAGGGCCGTATGTAGGTTGCACAGTAAATGTGGATGATCAGGGGGTAAGTTTAAAAATTATGGAAGAGTGGGGGGTTTGTTGCCCGGGAGGGATTTTGTGATTTTCTTAGCGGTTTTGTTGGGTTATTTTTGGCTTTAGGTGTGTTGCGCAGTTGAACCCCCAAACACAGATAGCAAGGGGAGGGATAATATATAAAGGAATGGTATAGTGTGAAAGGGGAGTTTTTCGGCCGTATATCGACTTGGAGAGGATCCCAAAAGTTTTGGATATTTTGGTTATTTTGGATATGGTGCTGAAATTCAGGTTTTTGTCGAGGGGAAGGCCCAGGAATTTGCCCTCATTTGCTGGCAATTTAAATGTTGTCGTTATGTTTAAATTTTCGCTCTCCCGCTCTGACCAAACTAATGTATAGGTTTTTTCAGTTTAAGGGAAGTTTATTGGCTGTATCCCAAATCGATATTTTGATCAGTCCCATTAACAAGGTGTTTTTAGGTGGCAAATTAGGGGGAGAGTGAATAATCGCGGTCAGCAAAGAGAATGGGGTTTAGGGGTTGAGATACTTTGGGGAAAAGTCATTGATGAAGAAAAGAGCGCGGCCAAGGGCACTTTTCCGCGGAAATCCAGTACAAATGGCTGTGTTGCTGATGCGTGCTTTAATGGTGACATATGATACTTTTTAAGGGAAAATTTGAAATATGCAAGCGCATGGCCTCTTAACCCTAAAAGGCAAGTTTGTGGGTGGGTGCCGTGGGCTACGTGTCAAAAGCTTTTCTTTGGTCAATAAAAATTCCCATGGAATTTTCCCTTTTTTTTCCAAAACTGTGTAAAACGATCTAATTTTTTTGATTGCTCTTAGTGCTTTTATTTTCCGAATCCAAATTGGGAGGGGTTGATTTTTTTGGCCCCTTTTAAATGAAATAGCTCCTGGCAGAGTTTCTCAAAGATTTTGGATAGCATGGTAAGTTTATATTGGCCATAGTTTTTAAAAACTTAGGGGCACCATTTATGTATTGGTGTAACCCTTGCCGTCTTGAGTAGTTTCGGGAAGGGTAGTTTCTATGACTTTTAAAAAGAAAAGAGTAGCTGCGGAGGACGGGCCGTCTCTTTTTTACAATAATGGTGGGGCTGAGACAGATTCCCTGAGTTATTTTTAAATGACTTTAAAATTCAGTGACTTCCATGGCCAGTTGGAGCAAGATAGAAGGAATTTGGGGGAAAATTTCCCCCTGGTAGTCCCCCGGGGGGCATTGGTGCGTGGGGTTTTTTGGCGGATTAAAACCCTTGGGTTTAGAAGAATTTTTATCTTGTTAGCTGTGTCGGGGGGTGGTGGTGTTTCATTAGGGTTTTTTTGGGCAAATTCTTTTTTTTTTCAGTTTGTGGGTCCCTAAATCTGAGAGAGTTTTTCCCCCGGTTTTTTTTATATCCCTCTTATGTCATGAATCTCTGGAGTAGTATAGTTTTTTGGGCTTTCTTTATTCTTGGTGGGACTGATGAATGTTTTAAAAATACTTTGGTATAAGCCCTCCCATACGGTCCCCCTCAACATTCGCGGGGTTGGGGGATCAAGAGCCTCGCGATTTTGAAAAAACCGTGAATGTTTGGTCCCCAAATATATTGTAGGAAATTTTAAATTATAATACTGCTTCCTTAACTTGTTAACCATGAATAATCAAAAATACATGAAAACGTCGTAAATTGTACAAATATATACATTTTATGCTTTAATAACGTATGTTATTTAATAAATGTAGTTTTAAAATCCCAGTTTCCACCACTGCCTCCCCCATCGATCCCTACTTTCCCCCCTCCCACCCCCCCAACGGGAGCCCGCCCCCCCCCACCCTCAGTGTGGGGGATGTTTTGTTTGTTCATTATTTTCTATTTAAAATACAGTTAAATATGTAAACCCATCTGACTGCAATTGGAATGGCATTAGGAAAGGTAAAAGAAGGGACATCATGTGTTTTTTACCTTTAACACAGCAAAAAACGAACATTTCGCTATTGAATAATAACAATAGAATAAAAATAAAAAAATAATAGTAATAATAAAAATAAAACGATAAATTAATTAGGAATTGTACAAAAAATGGGGAGTGGCTACACATCGTCATGTGACTTTTTTGCTTTATGAACATTAATCTCCCGCTCCCTTCCCAAAAATTTCACAATTTTCAGTGGTTAGGCAGTGGTATTTAAAACATATGTTTTAAAAATTAAAAAAGTACATGATTATTAATAACATTTTATTTTTAACATTAGTATTTAATAACATTTATAAAAAAATAATAGTAATTTTTTAATAACTGTATTATTATTAAGATTTTGTTATGAAAATACATTTCCCAATCACTGCCTCTACCCCCCAGTCACCTCAAAACTACAAGCCCAAACACAAAGAATTATTGTAAATGTTTTGGGAAAAGCAGGGGGACTAATGTTCACTCCACAAAACAAATCACACGACAGTGCAACCATCCCCCGTATTTTTGTACAATTTTCCTTCTTCAATTATATCTATTTTTTATTATATTTTTTTATTTTATTTTTATTTTATTACATTGTTTTATTAGGGAGCAGAAATTTTAATTTTTTGCAGTGTTCAATAGTAAAACATGATGTCACCGCTAATACCTGTCCGAATAGCCATTCATATGCAGCATGAATGGGTTTACTTATTTATATTTAGTTTAATGCAAAAAATGAAAAAACAAAACCTCACCACACTGAGTGGTGGGGGGGCGGGTGCCAGTTGGGGGGGTCGGGGGGAGGGACGGGGACCGCGGGTGGCGGAAACTTAAATATATTTGGCGGTTGGGGAATTTGGGGGTGGGAATTGGCGGTTGGGAATTCGCGAATGTTAAAGCCCGGAAAGCTAAAAAAATGTTAAGGAGACCTGTATTGTTTTCATATTGGTTTTTTCTTATCAAGGGATTTCGAAGGGTGTGTTACCATGGGACCAACCGTTGTTTTGATCTTTTTCGTTTTTATAGACAATGTTTGTGTATAGTCTAAGTAATTTTTTAAAGAAAATGTCTTCCATCATCAATACCTTTGGCCCTTTGGAGAATTCGTAGCCAGCAACAGTCTCAGGTCCTGTGACTTCCTTTTTGGGGCCCATCATGGAGTCAAAAGAAATTGTTGTATTCAAGTGGGGGTTTACTAATGTTTGGAAAGGGGAAAGGTAGGGAGTGGTCTGTAATGCATCTGTGATTATCCCTGATTTAAGGGGGGGTAGTTAGGGGTTTCCATATTGGTCTTTTATGGTTGCATTGTTTCGTGCCCCCTGGTTTTTTTTAGTTTTTGTTGGATAAAGTGTGTTGTTCATATTGTTGATGAAATCAGTTTCAGGCGATCGTTAAATGCCAAAGGTTTATGTTGAAGTCTCCACTAAGAGAAGGTGGTGCTTATTTTTTGTCTGTTTTTTATTATGCCTTTTGTTTTTCACTGAAATTTGGGATGTTTGTGTGGGGTATCCGGGAAAGGGACCCTTGTTTAGGGGTCTTAAGGTTTTTTACGTAAAATTTCAAAAAAAGTATTCTCCATATTCATACTAAGCAAGTGGTGCTAACAAGAAATTGGTTAGAGTAATAGATTCAAACCCCCCCCCCTTTATGGGCTCAGTTTGGATTGCTGGTATCCCGGTAAGGGTAGAATCTTTTGTCCTGTTAAGCCAGGCTCAGAAGAATACTGCAGGAGAAGGGTGTCTTAAGTGATCAAGGAGTGGCCAGGAGGTTCATCATAGTGTTTAGCTTAAGGACCTAATGTTGTAGTTAAGTACTGATAGACTTTTTAGCATTGGTTTGGATATTGCTGGGCTTGTGATCTGTGTATAAAGCAGTACGTTCCAATAGGTTTTTGATTGTAGTCAGATTATGGAGGTTTAGAGCAGGGTCGACGTGAACATTCATCTTCTAGGTTTAAATTATGGTTAGTTATTATCCTGAGTTGTGGTTGAGTTTTAGTACTGAATCTGTAGTGGTTGGAAGTTTTGGACAAGTGTATAGCTATAGATCTTTTGGTCTTGTAGAGTATAGTCTCTAATCACATAATGGAGTTGGTGTTGTCCTATGTGTTGTGCTGGAATGAGCTTAAAGTACAACTAATATAAACTAATAATATAAAAATACAAATTAAAATAGCACAAGACACTCACTTGTAATTGCACTAAGTCTCAATAAATAATACTTTTGTATGGTCAAAGTATTGAGCTAGAATGAGCCTATAGTACCACAAGGTATTAATCTAATAATAAAAATGGCAAATAAAAATAGCACCAGACCTCATTAGTAATTACACTATGGTCTATATAATTAATTGGTATTGACTAATGTATTGAGCTAGATAGCTAAAGTAAACTGATTTTACTCAAATTTATAAAAAAGGCACAAGACGCTCACTAGTATTGCAACCTAAGGTGTTATATAAGTTTGTTTACAAGAATTAGAGTATAACTAGATATAAATTGACAAGATAAAATATCGAGTTAAGGTAGCAAAATAATAAAAAAGAATAACAAAAAAATATGTGAGTAGTTTGGTACTAGTTAGCAAAAGATAGTTAAGGGCCTTAGAACAATAATATACTTGAAATATCCACTAATTGCACCACTATATAGTCACAAAGATATGAAAACAATCTAGAAAGACTTCTAATATCACCTTATATAAAAATAAATACAAATTGAAATGGTACTTGTAATTGCACTAGGTTTCGGTCTATATTGTTGACAAGATCAAGAGTATAACTAGATTTAAAATTGACCAAAATAAAATTCACAAATTAAAGGGGAGCAAGTCAGGGTCAACTGTACAAAAGTTTTATGTAAGTCAATAAAGACCCCCAGGGGATTTCTTTTTTCTCTTTCTGTATTAGTTCTAGCATGTGTTAATCTCTTATTTTTTTATTAGGCTGGATCCAAATTGGCGGGGGTTGAGTATTTTTTTGGGAGATAGGTAGGAGTAGATTCGTTTAAAAATAATTTTTCTAAGATTTTGAGAGAGGGTGAAATTTTGGATATTGGCCAAAATTTAGTTTTCAACTCTTTTTGGGGTTTCCCCCTTAGGGATGGGGGTGACCCTTGTATTTAAACTGTAGGGAAGGTGAGATTCAATGGATTTTTTAAAGAGTGTTGCAATGATTGGTGATAGCACGGGACACTTTTTGTATAAAAAGGGGGGAAAGGTTTTTTTTAAATCCCCTCCTTTTTTTTTAGTGCGTTGATAATAAGGGAGTTTCTAGGGGGTTAGTCAGTAGGAACAGTGTTTGGGGTAGTTGCCGTGATAGTCTTTTGGTGGGGTATTGTTTGGATTTTTTTGGCAAGGTTTTGCCCTATTTTAGAGAAAAATCATTGGTCTTTTTGCTGTTTCTTTTGGTGGGATTTGGGGGTTCATTTTTTTTGCAAATTTTTTTGCTATTTCGTGATATCTTTTTTTTTCCCTAGAATTCTGTAGGGTTTTCCTTTTTTTTTTTTATATCACCTCGAAAGTAGATAATCGTTCTCAAAAAATTTTTTTTCCCTTCTTATCAGGCTGGTTAGGATTGATAAAAATTTTGTTTGGTCTCGGGTTTATGTGCCCCCAAATTCTGTACGTTTTTCAAAACGGTGTTTTGTTTTTAAGGTTTTTGAAAAAAGGGGATGTTAGCAGGGACGTTCAGTCTCTTAGCTGTCATCTGTTTATTTTTTTTTTGGGGCAGTGCTTGTTATGAGTTTTGGGGTTTTTTTTAAAAAATTATTAATACATTATCAATATCGTATAGATTTTCTAGTCAGTGTGCCAGTCAGTGTTTGTTACTGCGTTGTGAAGTTTTTAACCCTTTTCGGGGGTCCTCCCGTAGATCTACGGTTTCAGTTGAGTGTAAAAAACCAGATCTATCCCAAAATTCTAGCGCCGTCAATTAGCGCGAAAGCGCTCATAGCCTACATTGAGAGAAGGGGTCTGCGGGGTGGGTGTGCGCAAAAAAAAAATCTAGCGCCCGCATAGCATTGTGGGAACGCCGGCCAGTTACCCTTTTCACCAGCCTCGTCCAAGTCAGCTCTCACTCCCGAAAATTGGGACTCTCCTCTTCCTACGATAGTTCTGCATGAGGGAAGTGGAAATGAAGACAAATTTTAGGGCTTTGATCATTAGTGACTGAAAGGAAGACCAGTATCGAAATAGTGCAAAAAACCTTTGATGCCCTCAACCTTCACCTTGTTGGGACTTGTGACTCACGGCTTTTGGCCTCAACAAGAAAAAACTAATATTTTCGCGTGGGGGGCCTCTGATCAGAATGATGATAAAGGCGGGGATTGTGATTTTATTGCGCTCGACGATCATTTGATAGTATAGTGAGGAATCATATTCACCAGTAAAAGGGGGATGTTCGCCCCCGCATGCGCCGGTATGTAACCCATGCTGTCCCGGGGAGGGAGTACACCCGGAGTACACCCGACACATCCCTGGCCCTAAAACCATTTTAGGTGTGAAGGGGGATGTGGGCTACACTTGGCAAAAATAGAACAGCTCAGGGGTGGGGGGTAGGGTGATGGTAGTGGCCCGCCATCGGCTCACCCCCCAGGGGCGACCCACGCTGTGCCCTTCATTCAAGGAAAAAGGGGAGGTCACCCACCACCCACCAAAAACCAAACCACCCCAAAAACCGCTTTGATGTCCATTTGCCCACCAGCAAACCGTTGGGGTTTGGCAGTAAAACCCCAAATTTTGTTCCAACCTCACCATTTTGATGACTCTAAAATGGAATTCTCCCTACGCCCCCTGGAACCACGGCCAAAAAAACTGGAATTTTTTGAATTTTCTTTGACCAGCCATTAAAGGAAACTATTGCGGGGAGATAATAAGTATTTTGAGTACACCTGGCAAATACGATATACCAAAGTCAAACTCACAGGGGGAAAAAGAGGGACGTTGCAGAAAATGTATTTGTTTTTGCAACAAAAATGCTTATGCCCATGTCTAAAGCATAAAAAAAAGCATACTGGCCCACGATCGGCAAAATTTCTACCCGGGTTTCAGTAAATCACCCAGTGAACGGGTTTACTTTTTCTTTAGGGTGCACTTCTCGAAAAAACCGGGCCGACAAATGCGGGTTATTAAAAGATTAAATGTTTTCATGATTCCCAAAAAAAGTTCAGCATATACTTTTATCCATTCAAGAATTTTGAAATTTGCGACTTTGTTTTGTTCAAAGGGTAACTGTCATTCAAGAAGTATATGGGCAAAAAGGGAAACGTTTTGGGTATAAAACTTTTTGTACTTTGATGTACAGGGGCCCGGGTTTTGGATATGTTTTTTTACAGGGGAAGTAAAACTTTTAAAGAAACCAAGATGTTTTTGGTATCTCGGTGACGTATGAGAAACATGATGGCCCTTACTTGAAAGGGGGCTACTTTAAAATTTCCGATAAGGACACAACCCTTTACTCGTGATTTCAGCGGGAAAAACAAAAGATGTGTGGGCCAAGAGTTCTAATCAAACATTCCCCACTAAAACCAGTGCTGGGGGTGAGACGTGCGGTTTACTCCCAATACATCATGGTTTTACGGGGGCATGACAAACGAGTTCACATGTTGACAACCATTCACCGTAATGAAATGCAAACGGCTTTGTAATGATAAAACGTTTTGAAAACCATGACAGGATTGATTATACACAAAACTGTCTTGGTTAAAATGTGACATCAGTTTGTTTTGTTACTGTTCGTAAAGTTACAAGTGGTACATGAAACTTTTCCCCATTCAGGAATTTCAATGCTCAATGCAATAATATGCCCAAATAAGATGGAAAACAGACCCCCGTATGGTAAATTTTGTTTGTTTTTTGTCAGAAAATCATAAGAAGTCCCGGGTAAGAAAACCTGCTATACAACGGGCCTCGAATTACTCGGGTAACCCAAGCTTTGGAGGAAGGGACATTTCATAATACATTTCCTTAACTAGAAAAAATTTTGCCCAGAAATGCATCGTTGTGCACAAAAAAAACGCGGAAACAAGTCCACTATTTGATCTCACTTTTTTTGTTTATCCCTTACTCATTTTTTTACATTTTTTAAAATAACCAGTCTATTTTTTAGTTTTAAACTATTATTTTTTGTTTTACATTTAAATTTTCAAATATAGATTCACTACAAACTTATGATTACAAGCTTTGATCCTGATCCAACCTTTATTTAAGACTTAAAAATCAAACAGTAACTGAAATTACTACACTGCAGAACAATCAAAGGCACTTCTCATCCCAACAACAACAAACAATTTAACTACAATACGATCTTTAGCAACTTTACGATGCCTCATGCATTCAAAATTCCTTACATGCCAATAGCCCCTCTTTAACTAACTGAAACCGGCTAAAGCCTGATAGTACGATGTCTTCCTTTCCCGGGTTTCACAGCCATCACAACTAGGCCAGATCAACAAGGGGGGGGCACAGCCAAAACATCAGACCAACTGAAAGATCACTAATACTTCACAAGGGGGAACTGGGGGAAAATATAATAGCAAATTCAAACAAAGACCCACAAAAACCTCTCACATTGATAAACACTACGAGTTCCACGTCAAACATTAGCCCCCTTTAGTCAAAAACAGGAGTTGTAATGGCACGCATGAACAAAAACACTTACTATTCAGGGGCCTCAAATAAATCCCTGCAAGACCAGGGCCCACCGTTACTGAAATCACAAAACCCAAGAGTAAATGTATGTTACTACCAAAAAGTAACAAAACCACAAGAGTTACAGGGCTATGTTTCCCTACTTGACCACATTGGACCAAACCAATCCCCTTTAAAAAACAGGGATAATTACGATAAAACCACAGACCATACCCACTTTTTTCATAACAACTCTGGTAAAATACCCCCAAGAAAACAAAAGTCACCCTTTAACTTTACAATGGGCACCATTAAAAACTTACAAAGCAATAGCAAACATGAATTTGGGACACGACTAGAAAACCCATACAGTTTTTGACGAAAGTAAATAATTTTCTAAAAAAAACCCCTACCTTAAAAACAACATGCCCCCAAAAAAAAAACAGAGACACAAAGGAAATGAACATCCCGGAACCCCCCCGATTTCCCAAAACCATAAATACAAAACACCCTATGAAAAAAAGTACAGAATGGGTCAATAACCAGAGACCAAACAAATTACTGTCAAACCCAACCGCCTGATAAAAAGGGGAAAAAAATTGTATTTTGAAACAGATTTCCAAAATTACGAGGGGAATAAAAAAGACCCGGAAAAAACCCCTTTAAAATTTGGGAAAAAAAAAATATCACGAAATACAAATTTAAAATTTGCAAAAAAAGTAACCCCAACCCCCACCAACAGAAACACAAACAGACCAATATTTCTTTTCCAATAGGGCAAAACCTTTCCAATAAAATCCCAAACCAAACCCCACCAAAAGATACCTCCCGGAACTACCCGAACACACTTTTCCTGCTCCGATAACCCATACAAGTCTCCCTTTTAAAAAGCACTAAAAAACAAGGAGGGATTTAAATACCTTACCCCCCTTATTACAAAAAAGTGTCACAAGTGCTTCACCAATCATTGCAACACTCTTTCAAAACCTTGAATCCTCCACCTTTCCCTACAGTACTCAAATAGCAAGGGCACCCCTTTCCCAAAAGGGGGGAACCAAAAAGTTTGAAAACTTGCTAATCCCTTAACCTTTTTAAAAACTTCGAAAAATTAAAAATTATAAACGAATCACTCCTCCTTTTTCTCCCAAAACATAAATCACCCCCCGCCCAATTTGGATTTAGGCCTAATAAAAAACAATTTTAAGCTATTATAACTCTAAACAAAATACACTGCAAAGAAAAAAAAAGTCCCCCCTGGGATCTTATTGACTTACTGCCCTTTATACGTTGACCAGACTTTTCCACGTAAAATTGTCCACTATGGTATAAGAGGGCACCCCCTCAAAACCTCAAGTCTTAACCCCAGCAACGAACCAAAATTTTACCAAAAGGGGGAAAAACCCTTTGCCAACCAATTTTCATTGGGTCCCCCAGGGAATGTCCTTTTGGGCCCCCTTTTTTTTCTCCTATAATAAAGACCTTCCAAATGCTTTCCAATTACCAAACCCACACTATTTGCAGATGACACTACATACGTCCTCTCTCACCCGAGCCCAGTCACGCTAGCCAATTACTGTAAATACCGAATACAGAAAATATCTACGCTGATTAGGACTAACAAACTTACACTAAAAATGACAAAACCTACTTCAATCAGTTTGTAACAGAGCTACAGATGTCCCTCTAACATAATATAAATGGATCACCTATCCACAAACTAACAGAGGAAAATTCCTAGAATTCACCTTGATAAAAACTCAAATTTCATACACATAACAAAAAAAAATACATCAAATTTTTTCTAAGAAAATTTCCAGACTGTAGGCATACTTTCGAAGATACGGTACTATGTTCCACAGTCAGCCCTCCTGGCCGTATATCACTCTCTTATTTACCCTGATCTCACCTATGAATTTTGTGCATGGAGCTCACAACATTAACCATCTCAGACCCACTACTTACCCAACAAAAGTACTGCCGTTAGAATGTAATACAAATTTCTGCTCGTCTATCTATAGAAAACTATATTCAATACAGATTAAAAATGGGGGGTTGGGGGGGGGGGGGGGGATTGTTTTTGTTTTTCTACACCTACTCACCATACAAAACATCCATACTATTACTGAACCTATACAATACAAAGAACACTTAACTCTGAAAATAATAACCCTCCCCTCAAACATCTCTTGCCAACCTCAACAGACACACAAGACCATAACTCAAGGCACAGATCACTCTTTTTTATTTTGATGTTCCTCGTGTCCATCACACACTATCAAAAACACAAGCAACATAAAAAGGCCGCTAAAATCTGGATCATTACCTGTAAATATAAAAAGAAACACTACCTGTTTAAAAATTCAAGTCTCTCTCAAAGATTACTTACTACCCAAAACCAAATAAAACTGAATAACTGAAACCATATAAATTGTATATCTTAAATGTTTTCTCAACAATTAAATCACAAAAGTTAAACCTAAAACCCAATCTAACTTTATTATTTTTAAATACACTACCTAACAAATCACTACCTAACTGATTTGTCAACCATATGACCTGACTTGTAATACTCACTTGTGCTTTATAGTTATCTTTTACATTAAATGTTTATCACTGATTTCTCATTGCTTATTAGCAGCGCATGTATAGTCCTTGTGGCTTGCGCTTCTTTTTGATATAATAATAATAATAATCATTGCTTAGTATTTATCTAAAGTTTAGTATTTTAAGCAGCCCGTAATGCTATGCATATTATTAAAGGTTTTGGCCTTTGGCATGGCTGCACTTATCTGTATTTGGGGGTACTAGGTGTGTGCACAAAAATTGGAAATAAATAAATAAATAAATAAATAAAGACACTCGGTTTTATGTAGGAATTCAGGTGCCGCTGTCATGTGCCTTGGTTTTTCAAGAGTTCCACAAGCTCCACAGTTTCTAAAACCATGTCCAGTGATTGTAAATATTTAAATACAGTGGACCTCACCAAGATATTAATCCGTTCCTGAGATCTCATCGTTAGTCAAAATAAGCGTTAGTCAAGTTAATTTTCACCAAAGTAAATAATGAAATCAAATTATCCGTGAAAGACACCCAAAAGTATGAAAAAAAAAATTTTTACTACATGAAATGTTAATTAATACACGCCAACTGAAGATTACATGCACATTAGCATGACTCATACCTTTATTGAAGATCTGGTGATGATTGATGGATGGAGGAGGGGAAGCTTTATCTTCTACTGTTTTAGAAGGGGAATCCCCTTCCATTAGCACTGAGGCAGCAATTCCTTTTTCGGGGTTACTTCCCTTGTCTTTTAATGCCCTAGGACCAGCTTGAGAGGCACTGGCTGCTGGTCGCGTACAACATTCTGTCCATAAGGCCGTACCTCTCGTTCCTTTATGACTTTCCTAAAGTGGTTCACAACATTGTCAGTGTACAGGTTGCCAACACGGCTTGCAGTAGCTGTGTAAGGGTGATTATCATCCATAAAGCTTTGCACTTTAAGCCACATTGCACAGATTTCCTTAACCCTTTGACTGTTTTCGACGTATAAATACGTCTTACGAGCAAATGTTTCTGACGTATATATTCTCAATAATTCTAGAGGCTTCAAATCAAGCGGGAGAAAGCTGGTAGGCCCACATGTGAGAGAATGGGTCTGTGTGGTCAGTGTGCACCACATAAAAAAAATCCTGCAGCACACATTGCGTAATGAGAAAAAAAAAAACTCTGATCGTGTTTTTGGAATAAAACGCCGACTTTGAGGTGTATTTTCGTACAGTATTTATCATTGTATTCGCGTTTTCATGGTCTTAGGTGATAAAATGGAAAACATATTACAGAAATAGAGATGATTTTCATTACTTTGACGATGAAAATGACCTTGAAACTGAGCTCAAAGTAGCGGAATTGTTTGATTTTTACCAATGTTCAGGGGTAAAATAAATCACACCACACTCCAAAACACGTCAACTGGGGAGTCTAATATTCTTCACTAGTGCACTGATATTATTTATACCATTTTTACAATAATGCAGTAGTCTGCGTAAAAGTAAATTTTGTATTTTTTGTAGAATAAAAAATCAAAATAGAAAGCAATAATATATAAGAGGGCCTAAGATGTGACTAAGAACAGAGCATAGTTTTTAGTGCCACGAATGTCTACCCTTTTTTATTCTGGATTTCCCATTTTGAAATTGGCATCTTTTTTTATTTGCGTGAAATTGGCCAAATTGCAGATTTCTGACCACCATATTGGGTAGTCCAAATTAGTAAATGGGAGGTTTCTTGTACTCAGCTGATAGATAAAATGGAGTTCTAAAGAAATAGCTATGAGTTTGGTCAACTGGAACAATGGAATTGGCTGAAAATAGGGCTCGAAGTAGGCGAAATCGCCGATACGCATATGTAGGCGATACCGCTAACTTCGCGGAGCATAATTCCATGAGTTTTCGACCAAATTTCGAACTTTTGGTGTCATTACCATCGGGAAAAGATTCTCTATCATTTCATAAGAAAAAATTTTTTTTTTTTTTCAAAAATTGAGCAACATAGAATGACAGTTTCAGAAAGGGGCCTGGAACAGTCAAAGGGTTAATCTTAGAAGTAGGCAACTTCTTCAATTTCTCTCTCCCCTCCTCCGAAGCAGTTTCCTCAGGTCTGCCCTCTTGCTGTTCAAGATGATCTAGCAGCTCATCAGTGGTTAGTTCTTCACTGTCCTCCACCACCAACTCTTCCACATCCTCCCCACTAACCTCCAACCCCAAGGACTTCCCCAATGCCACAATGGATTCCTCAACTGGCATAGGATTCTCAGGGTTAGCCTCAAATCCTTCAAAATCCCTTTTGTCTACACATTCTGGCCACAGTTTTTTCCAAGCAGAGTTCAATGTCCTCTTAGTCACTTCCTCCCAAGCCCTAAACCTATAATGTTTACACAATTGAGGGTGGTAAAATGATCTTTCCAAAACTCTCTTAGAGTCAGTTGAGTTTCTGAGGTCACTACAAAGCACCTTTCAAGCATAGCTTTTGTGTACAGTTTCTTGAAGTTGGAAATAACCTGCTGGTCCATGGGCTGCAGGGGAGGAGTGGTATTAGGAGGCAAAAACTTCACCTTTAAAGAAGCTCATGTCCCTAGAAAGTCGCTCTGCCACATCTGTAGGATGACCAGGGCATTGTCAAAACAGGAGGCACTTAAGGTCAAATTTTCTTTTCAATTAGGAAATTTTTCACATCGGGGCAAATGCATGGTGAAACCAGTCATAAAAAAGCCCCTAGTCCCCATCCCTTACGTTTGCCCTCCACAGCCAAAAAAAATACCTTTTGAGGACTTGTTTTTCCTGAACCTCTGGGGGTTTCAGAGTGATACACCCGAAATCCCCACACTTGGCACCTAACAAAGTAAGCCTGTTTTCTGGGCTTGCCTGGAGTGCCTTTTCCTCCTGAGTAATTAGGTCCTGCTTTCATTTTTTCCAAAAACAGGCCTGTTTTCGTCACAAAAACGCTTGTTCGGTTTCACCCCCCCCTCCCCTGTCTATGTATCCTTGAAGTCCTGCACATTTTTTTTTCACCGATTTTGGTCCGAACTGGCAGCCTCACCACCCTTACACACTATGAATCCAATACGCTTCTTAAATCTCTCAAACCAACTTTGCTGGCCAAAAATTCATACACTATTCTGGCATTTTTTAATTAAATCGCATGAAACTTCCTAGCCTTTTCACTAGATCGCTTGAAGATGCTGTCCCTGCTATCTGTTTCTGTTATCCACCCAAAACAGTCTCTCAAATCTTCGAGTACTTGCGACTCAGTTTCAAAAACATATTTGGGCCCTTTGGTAAGAAAACTTCCTTGATTTTTTTTTCTCCCCACAATAGTACATGGTTGATTGGGGTTTATTTACAACCTCCCAGCTCAGAGAACCTTTGGGGGGTTTTTATACAACCACCAGCTCAAGATACCACTCCACTTTCATATTAAAATGATCCTTTTTTCATCTCCAGAGTAATTCTCACCCTTTTGCTTAGGGTTGGCACAGAACTTTTTTGGGGGCCCCAGGGTGACTTTTTTTGCAGGTGCAGTCCAAAAAGGGGGGATAATATAAAATTTCCAGTTGTATTTGGAACACCGCGTGGCGGGCGGGCTTTAAACACTGGCCCCAAAAGGGGACAATGGGCGCCTCAGGCCAAAGTGGATGCGATGTAGGGAACAAATAGCGCGGTGGGGTTTTTTAAGCGCTAGTCTGGGCAAAATTTTTGCTTTTAAACCCTTTGACTGTTTCCGACGTAAAAAACGTCTTACGAGCCAATTTTCTGACGATTTAACGCAAAATTCTAGCAGCTTCAAACAACGGGAGAAAGCGGGTAGGCCCACATGTGAGAGAATGGTCCCATGGTCATGTGCCCCATATAAAAAAAATCGGGGAGCCAGGGGTGCATTGGGGAATGCCATTCATTTGTTTTTTTTTCAGCAGTGTACGGTAAAAAAAAGTGTTTCCCCAGAAAATTGGACTCTTCTCTTTCCCAAGTGATGCCAAAACACAGATGGAAAGGTCAGTAAAGATCAATTTCAGTTTTGGAGAGTTTAAACCCAAAAGCAAGAGGAGGGGGAGGGGGAGGGGGGGAGGAAGGGGAGGGGGAGGAGGGGGAGGAGGAGAGGAGGAAGGGAAGAGGAGGAAGGAGGGGGAGGAGGAGGAGGAGGAGGAGAGAAGAAAAAGGAGGAGGGGGAAAGGAGGAAAAAAAGAATAAAAAGTTTTCCCTGAAGCAAAAAAAAAAAGTCCCCCCCATGACAGTGACAAGATAAGGGAGATAACATCTATAAGACATTTTGATGACGAAAAGGAGGAAAAATTTTACATACCATCGCCCTCCCTTGGGGGGTTTTTGCTGGTACACAAACATTTGTCTGTCTGTCTATTTTTCTGTCGTCAACTCCCTGTTTCCATCTAGCCTCTGTCTCAAGAGAGCCACAAGACTGTGCCCCCACGTTACTCACATCTTCAGAGAGTATAGCACTTTGTCGGATTTTTTGGTTATCCTAGGGAATTTACACTAGTATACTTGTATTTATGTGTACCCGTAGACAGAGTAGGGAACAGATAGAAAAAGAGACAGATTGAAAGATATAGAATGAGGGAAAAAGATAATTTAAAAGAAGGAGGAGGGGGAAGCAGCACCGACCCCATTGTTTTTTACAGGGGGTAGGGTAGTGACTAATGAACAATAGCACTTGACAGCTGCTGACTTCGACTCAAAAAAATTAAACCACACACTCGCAACCACAAGACAAGGGAAAAGGGGGGAAGAGGGGAGGAGGGAAGGGGAAGGAAAAAAGGGGAAGGAGAAGGAGAGGAGGAGGAGGAGGGGGAAAAAGGAAAGGGGGAGGAGAAGGGGGAGGGGGAAGGAGGAGGAGAAAAGGGGGAGGGAAAGGAGGAGGGGAAAGGAGAAGGGGGAGAAGAAGGAAAGGAGGAGGAGGAAAGGAGGAGGGGGAGAGGGAAAAGGAGAGGGGGAGGGGATGATTTTTTGGTTTTTTTGGGGGGTTTGAAACAAAAATTTTATAATTTTGTTTGTGTGCTTATTGGTTGTAACAACAGTGTATATATATCATTGCACCTACTTTTGGGCTCATAGGCCACATAAGTTTATGTGAAAAATAAAATATAAAAAAAACAAAAACCTTCAATTTCAAGTAACAAAGTTTTTCCGGTGAGCGGCAGTCGCCGCTGTTGCCATACCGGGTATTTTCTGCAGACTTCACGGCTCTATATCTCGGGAAAACCGATGGCAAAATTTTTTTTTTTTTACTAAAAAAAACTCAGAAAAATAACTTAACATTTTCATAAAAAAAAAAATTTTTTTTTTTTTGGGGGGTTTTAATTTGGGGGACATAGAAGACATTTTCAGAGAGGGGCCTAAAAACAGTAAAAGGGGTTTTTTAAATGAATCGCAAAGGTCAGTTTTATCATTTAATCGATGCCATCGGGTTTTAAGGGTCCACTGAAAAATGAATATTGGGAAATTATACAAGATTTTTTGCATATTTATTGTAATAAAAAAACAGAGGTAAACAGTAATATGAAAAACTTTAGGGGGGGTTTTTGTGTTCAATACAGGGGAGTTTTTTTATATACATTATATACAGTTTTGGGCCCTCTCAGGCCCAAAATTGTTTGGGAAAAAAAAAAAAATGGAAAAAAAAAGAAAAACTATAAAAACCCCTAAATAATGTAATGCGCGTATGTGGAATTCGTCGATGTTGCCCCCAAAACCACATCTTTTTGGAAAAAACTTTTTGGGCACTGTATCTCGGAAAAGTAGGGATCAAAATTTTTTTTTTTGTCTTATTCCCTTTCCCCAACAAAAAAAAAATATGCTTTTTAAACCCGGGGGACTGTTTCAGGCCCCTCTCTGAAACTGAAAATTTTTTGGCGCCAAATATTAAAAAAAAAAAAATTATTTTTTTTATGAAAATTTAAGTTTATTTTTCTGAGTGTTTTAACCCAAAAAAAAAAATTTTTGCCATCGGTACTACTGAGATAAAAGAGCCGTGAAGTTTGCAAAAAAATGACCCGGAAATGGAAAACAGCGGCGACTGCCGCCCCCCCGGAAAACTTTAGTTTACTTTATTTAAAGGGTTTTTTTTTTTTTCCCCCTATTTTTTTTTTTCACAAACTTATGTGGCCTATGAAAACCCAAAGTAGGGTTAAAGAAATTTTAAAACCACTCGTTGTATACAACCAATAACACACAAACATAAATTAAAATATATTTTTTCCCAAAAACTTTTTTAAAAAAACAAACAATCACCCCCTTTCCTCCCCTCCCCCTCCCCCTCCCCTCCTTCTCCTTCCCCTTTCCCTCCCCCCTCCTCCTCCTCCTCCTTTCCTCCCCCTCCTCCTCCTTCCCCTTTCTCCTCCCCCCTCCCCCCTCCTCCTCCCTTCCTCCTCCTCCTCCCCCTCCTCCTCCTCCCCCCTCCTCCTCCCCCTCCTCCTTCTCCTTTTTCCTCCTTTCCCTCCCCCTCCCCCTCCTTTCCCCTTTCCTCCTCCTCCTTCTCCTCCTCCTTCCCCTCCTCCCCCTTTCCTCCCCCACCTCCCCCTTTTTCCCCCTCCTCCTCCCCTTCCCCCTTCCCCTTTCTATTTCTACTTTCCTTCCCCCTCTTCTCCTCCTTCCCTTTCCCTTTTCCCTTTTTCCTCCTCCTTGTCTTTGTGAGAGTGTGTGGCTTATAATTTTTTTGATCAGAAGTCGGCAGCTGTCAAATTTGACATATTTTTCTCTTTAGTCACTCCCCCCTACCTCCTGTCAAAAAAAATGGGGTCGGACGCTGCCCTTCCCCCCCTCCATTCTATCTAATTATCTTTTTCCCTCATTTATATTCTTTCAAACTGTCTCTCTTTCTATCTGTCCCGCCTAATTTTCCCGTCCCCAAAGGAAAACATTAATACAAGTATCATAGTGTTTAAAATTTCCTAGGATAACCCAAGAAAACCAGACCCAAAAATTTCTATACTCTGCTTGAAGATTTAGGAAACGTGGGTTACACATTTTTGTGGCTCCTCTGAGACAGAGACTGATGGACGACAGGGGGGTTGACAGACAAAACAAAAAAGACAGACAGAAATGTTTTTGAAACCAAACAAAACAAAGGGAGGGCGATGGTCAAAGTAATAATTTTCCCTCCTTTACGCTCATCAAAGTCAGCTCTTTTCAAATGTTATCTCCCCCTTTTCTTGTCACTGTTTATGGGGTGGACCTTTTTTTTTTCTTGCTTTAAGGGAAACAATATTATTACATTTTTCTTCCTCCTCCCCCTCTTTTCCCCTTTTCCCCCCTCCTCCCCCCTTTCCCCCCTTCCTTCCCCCCTCCTCCCCCCTCCTCTTTTTTCCCCTCCTCCCCCTCCCCCCAATTTCTTTTGGTCTCAAACTCCCCCCAAATCATGAAATTGATCTTCACTGACAAATTCCATCTGTGTTAGAGCATCACTTGGGAAGAGAAAAGTCCGGGTTTTCTAGGGAAAACACATATTTTTACCGGGGTAGACATGCTGAAAAAAAGGGCAAAAGAAATGGATTCCCACAATGCACCAAATGGCTCCCCAATTTTTTTTTTTATGGGGCACACTGAAACCCTGGAGACCCTTTTTCCACAATTTGGGGCCCACCAAACTTTTCTCCTGCTTGATTTAAGTGCTAGAATTTTGCGTTTTAAATACGTCAGAAACATTGGCTCGTAAGACGTATTTATACGTCGGAAACAGTCAAAGGGTTAATTCTGTAAGAAAAAATAATTTTTTTTTTTTTTTCAAAATTTCTTGGACACTGGAGCACCACTTCAGATTTTGGCCTTGGACCCTGAAGGGGTTAATGGCTGCCTCATTGTGAAGTCTGAAGGTGACTTTAGTAGTGTCTTGGGGTAATTTACCAAGAGTTCTTATGAGGAAAGTAGGGTAGTGGTCTGTGGTATTATCTGTAATTATGCCTTATTTTAAAGGGGATATGGTGTTGGTCCAGATGTGGTCAAGTAGGGAAACACTAGTCTCTGTAACTCTTGTAGGTTTTGTTACTGTTGGTAGCAACATGCAGTTACTCATTGTGTTTGTGAATTCAGTAACGTGTGGGTCCTGTAGTAAGTGATCTTTGTTCATGCGTGCATCAGTTATCATACTTCCTAGGTTTTGACTAAATTGGCTAATGTTTGACTGTGGTACTCTGTAGATGTTTATCAATGTGAGAGGTTTTTGTAGGTATTTGGATTTGAATTTAGCTATTATATATTCCCCATGTTCATCCCTTGTGCAAGTATTAGTGATACATTCTAGTTGGTCTGAGTAGTATATGGCTGTGCCACCCCCTTGTTGGTCTGGCCTACAGTTGTGTATGGCTGTGTAACCAGGAATGGCATAGACATCTGTAGTATCAGGCTTTAGCCAGGTTTCAGTTAGTGTAATGATGGACATATTGGCATGCAAGGAATTTAATAATGCTATGAGATCATCGTAATGCTTGCTTAAAGATCTGATATTGTAGTTAAAGACAGTTATGTTGTTGTTGCCTTTGATTGTTCTGCTGTGTAGTAATTACAGTAACTGTTTGATTCATTTAAGTCATTAAATAAGAGGTTGGTATTAGGATCAATGCTTGTAATCATAAGATTTGTAGTGAATCTATTGTTAGAATTAAGTATAAAACAAAGTAAATACAGTGGACCCCCGCATAACGATTACCTCCGAATGTGACCAATTATGTAAGTGTATTTATGTAAGTGCGTTTGTACGTGTATGTTTAGGGGTCTGAAATGGACTAATCTACTTCACAATATTTCTTATGGGAACAAATTCGGTCAGTACTGGCACCTGAACATACTTCTGGAGTGAAAAAATATCGTTAACCAGGGGTCCACTGTAGTCTAAAGCTAAAAAAATAGCACCTGAATTATTTAACAAATGTAAAAATAATGAGCTAAGGTAGTTTTTTTTTTAAAGCTAAAATAAAGGAGACAATATAAAAGGGACTAAAATAATTTGTGGTGAACAAATAAAGTGATGATCAAATAATGGAGCTTGGGAATATGATAGTAGGTAGTACTTTAAAGGTAATTCTTTAAAGTTAGAATTAGGGAAAACAATATAAAAGGAACTAATATAAGTTGTGGTGAACAATAAAGTGGTAATCAAATAAATGAGCTTTGGAATATAATGGCAAAATTGTGAACTTATTACACTTTAGCACCTGAGAATAGCACCTTGATTATTTTAACAATTGTGAATATATGAACTAGGGTAGTTATATAAAGCTAAAATAAAGGAGAAAATATATAAGGGACTAAAATTAAGTACGTAATGGTAAACAAAGTTAAATGGACAGATAGTCACTATGAAATAATATTGGTTTAGGAGTAAGATCTGATTTGTAATATTAAATAAGTTGAACAGTTTATTGCACAATAAAAAGTAAAAAAATATGAGGTAGTTGGTACTAGCTAGCAAAAGATAGTTTTGGTACTTGCAAAAAAGTAATTGGAATATACACTAATTGCACACACAATAAAAAGTGACTAAAAAACAAGTAGTTTACCTGGAGTTTACCTGGAGAGAGTTCCGGGGGTCAACGCCCCTGCGGCCTGGTCTGTGACCAGGCCTCCTGGTGGATCAGAGCCTGATCAACCAGGCTGTTACTGCTGGCTGCACGCAAACCAACGTACGAGCCACAGCCCGGCTGATCAGGAACCGACTTTAGGTGCTTGTCCAGTGCCAGCTTGAAGACTGCCAGGGGTCTGTTGGTAATCCCCCTTATGTATGCTGGGAGGCAGTTGAACAGTCTCGGGCCCCTGACACTTACTGTATGGTCTCTTAACATGCTAGTGACACCCCTGCTTTTCATTGGGGGGATGTTGCATTGTCTGCCAAGTCTTTTGCTTTCGTAGTGAGTGATTTTCGTGTGCAAGTTCGGTACTAGTCCCTCTAGGATTTTCCAGGTGTATATAATCATGTATCTCTCCCGCCTGCATTCCAGGGAATACAGGTTCAGGAACCTCAAGCGCTCCCAGTAATTGAGGTGTTTTATCTCCGTTATGCGCGCCGTGAAGGTTCTCTGTACATTTTCTAGGTCAGCAATTTCACCTGCCTTGAAAGGTGCTGTTAGTGTGCAGCAATATTCCAGACTAGATAGAACAAGTGACCTGAAGAGTGTCATCATGGGCTTGGCATCCCTCGTCTTGAAGGTTCTCATTATCCATCCTGTCATTTTTCTAGCAGATGCGATCGATACAATGTTATGGTCCTTGAATGTGAGATCCTCCGACATGATCACTCCCAGGTCTTTGACGTTGGTGTTTCGCTCTATTTTGTGGCCAGAATTTGTTTTGTACTCTGATGAAGATTTAATTTCTTCGTGTTTACCATATCTGAGTAATTGAAATTTCTCATCGTTGAACGTCATATTGTTTTCTGCAGCCCACTGAAAGATTTGGTTGATGTCCGCCTGGAGCCTTGCAGTGTCTGCAATGGAAGACACTGTCATGCAGATTCGGGTGTCATCTGCAAAGGAAGACACGGTGCTGTGGCTGACATCCTTGTCTGTGTCAGATATGAGGATGAGGAACAAGATGGGAGCGAGTACTGTGCCTTGTGGAACAGAGCTTTTCACCGTGCCTGCCTCGGACTTTACTCTGTTGACTACTACTCTCTGTGTTCTGTTAGTGAGGAAATTATAGATCCATTGACCGACTTTTCCTGTTATTCCTTTAGCACGCATTTTGTGCGCTATTACGCCATGGTCACACTTGTCAAAGGCTTTTGCAAAGTCTGTATATATTACATCTGCATTCTTTTTGTCTTCTAGTGCATCTAGGACCTTGTCGTAGTGATCCAATAGTTGAGACAGACAGGAGCGACCTGTTCTAAACCCATGTTGCCCTGGGTTGTGTAACTGATGGGTTTCTAGATGGGTGGTGATCTTGCTTCTTAGGACTCTTTCAAAAATTTTTATGATATGGGATGTTAGTGCTATCGGTCTGTAGTTCTTCGCTGTTGTTTTACTGCCCCCTTTGTGGAGTGGGGCTATGTCTGTTGTTTTTAGTAACTGTTGGACGACCCCCGTGTCCATGCTCCCTCTCCATAGGATGGTAAAGGCTCGTGATAGGGGCTTCTTGCAGTTCTTGATGAACACGGAGTTCCATGAGTCTGGCCCTGGGGCAGAGTGCATGGGCATGTCATTTATTGCCTGTTTGAAGTCATTTGGCATCAGGATAACATCAGATAGGCTTGTGTTAACCAAATTCTGTGGCTCTCTCATAAAAAATTTATTTTGATCTTCGACTCTCAGTTTGGTTAGCGGCTTGCTAAAAACTGAGTCATATTGGGACTTGAGTAGCTCACTCATTTCCTTGCTGTCATCTGTGTAGGACCCATCTTGTTTAAGTAGGGGCCCAATACTGGACGTTGTTCTCGACTTTGATTTGGCATAGGAGAAGAAATACTTTGGGTTTCTTTCGATTTCATTTGTGGCTTTTAGTTCTTCCCGCGATTCCTGACTCCTATAAGATTCCTTTAGCTTAAGTTCGATGTTTGCTATTTCTCTGACCAGTGTCTCCCTACACATTTCAGATAGATTGACCTCTTTTAGCTGCTCTGTTATTCTTTTCCGTCGCCTGTAAAGAGAGCGCCTGTCTCTTTCTATTTTACATCTACTCCTCCTTTTTCTTAGAGGAATAAGTCTTGTGCATACATCGAGTGCCACCAAGTTAATCTGTTCTAGGCATAAGTTGGGGTCTGTGTTCCTTAGTATATCTTCCCAGCTTATATCGGTTAGGACTTGGTTTACTTGGTCCCACTTTGTTTTTGTTATTGAAGTTGAATTTGGTGAATGCTCTTCGTGACTAATCTCATTTTGTCGGTCTGGGGCTCTGCGCATACATGTTTGAACCTCAATTATGTTGTGATCTGAGTATATTTTTTTGATATGGTGACATTTCTTATCAGATCATCATTGTTAGTGAAGATGAGGTCTAGTGTATTCTCCATTCTAGTAGGCTCTATTATTTACTGGTTTAAATTGAATTTTGTGCAGAGATTTAAAAGCTTGTGTGAGTTTTCATCAGAGCTGCCTCCTGGTGTTATTACTGCAACAATATTATTTGCTATATTCCTCCATTTTAGGTGCCTTAAGTTGAAATACCCCAGGAGCAAGATGTTGGGTGCAGGAGCTGGAAGATTTTCCAGACAGTGGTCAATTTTTAACAGCTGTTCCTGGAATTGCTGGGATGTTGCATCCGGAGGCTTGTAGACTACCACAATGACTAGGTTTTGGTTCTCGACCTTTACTGCTAAATCTTCCACTACATCATTTGAGGCATTAAGCAGTTCTGTGCAAACAAGTGACTCTGCAATGTACAGGCCAACCCCCCCTTTTGCCTGTTCACTCTGTCACATCTGTATAGGTTGTAACCTGGGATCCATATTTCGTTGTCTAAGTGATCCTTTATGTGGGTCTCAGTGAAAGCCGCGAACATTGCCTTTGCCTCTGCAAGCAGTCCACGGATGAAAGGTATTTTGTTGTTTGTTGCTGGCTTTAGACCCTGTATATTTGCAAAGAAGAATGTCATCGGACTGGTGGTATTGTTGGTACTGGGGGGATATTTTTTTTCCGGCATTAGTATCTGTATCTGTTGGTTTGGAGTGGAGGCCATCGACTGTGGTTCCACTCCAGGAATGACTGGATTTGGTGTACAATTTCTGCCATTTCCTGCCAGTTTTTTTTCCTTCCTGGCACTAAAAAAACCTCTCCCTCTTGAGTGGCTGTGGCTACCCAGGTTTTCCCATGGCCTGGATGTTTTGTATCTTTTTGTCCCCTTTAGATGGTGTGCCTGGCAATTTAAGTTACAGCACAGTCTTTCCTGTACTGAAGAGGTACACATTTCAGGGTGAAAAAGCTTACAGGAAGGGAGTTTGCATTTTCCTGTTGTCATATGGGCACGACATTTTCTAGGGTGGTCATAGTTGCACGTCCCATCTGTTTTTCCAGATTTCCCATGTCTGCAGATACCAAGTGCATAGTATGTGCACAGGCTTGGTTTCCGTTTGCCTTGGGTTTCTGTGACTGTATTCCCTGTTGGTGCATGTTTACCTGTCTTATTCCTATCTTCCCTAGCACCAACAATGGAGCAAGTAAGACAGGTAAGAACGATGAATAATATTAATTTGGAGTAAGATTTGACTTGTAACATAAAATTATGAGCAATTAACAGCAATAAGAAAGAAGTATAAAGTATTGGAGGTAGGTGGCAATAGCTAGTGATGAAAAATAAAAAAATAATAATGCACAATATGATAGTAACGTACACTATATGCACCACACGTATATATGTATTAAGGGCACTTAATCTAATCTGTTACAGAAATGTCTGCTTTTCTAAGGAAGGTAGAGAAATCATGTTTGTTTGAGATGGTATATTGTTGTCCTGTTGATGTTTTCCTTACTAGTATTTTCCCATCTCGCGTGAAACACTGATGTATTTTGTTTTCCTGTTTAAGTTTTCTCAACCTGAACAGAAGGTTTTGACGTTTTCTTGTTAGACACTCATTTATGTATACTCCATTTTTCTTTGTAATTGCTGATTTAATTAGGTCCTTTCTTTTATCGTATGAATGAAGTCTGATCATTATACTGTGTTTACTTCCTGGTTTTCCTAGCAAACGTGTTTCTTTGATTTCATTGTTTTGCACGATGACTTGTACGTGGTTTTGTATTATCCTGATAGCAGTTTCTTTGCACTGTGCTTGGGTTATGTCACTAGGAATGTGTGGACTGTTTATTATAACTGCATCAGACAACTTATCTTGTTCAGTTTTGTCGTCTTGGAAATCAAGGTATTCATTTAGTCGAGTGTGCATGTTCTGATTCCAGTCCTTGATTGCTTCTTCAACCTTCATATTTATTGTTGTTATTTGTTCAGTGTGACTGGCTATAGCTGCTTTCAGAGTATTTTCTGTGTCAACACTTCCCGATGTAATCTTCTCTTCAAGGTTTTGGATCTTGTTCTTGAGGTTGGGTATCTTGGATTCACGTCGCTCGAGTGTTGCTTTGATATCTTTGATTTCGTTTTCTAGAGCATCGATGTATCATCATGTATCACTGGTGGTCACTTGTCATGTTGGTTCATCATGTATCACTGGTGGTTGTATTTTATGTTGGTTCATCATGTATCACTGGTGGTTGTTTGTCATGATGGTTCATCATGTATCACTGTTGGTCACTTGTCATGTTGGTTCATCATATATCACTTGTGGTCACTTGTCATGTTGGTTCATCATGTATCACTGGTGGTTGTCATGTTGGTTAATCATGTATCACTGGTGGTCACTTGTCATGTTGGTTCATCATGTGTCACTGGTGGTCACTTGTCATGTTGGTTCATCATGTATCACTTGTGGTCACTTGTCATGTTGGTTCATCATGTGTCACTGGTGGTTGTTTGTTATGTTGGTTCATCATGTATCACTGGTGGTCACTTGTCATGTTGGTTCATCATGTATCACTGGTGGTTGTTTATGTTGGTTCATCATGTATTACTGATGGTCACTTGTCATGTTGGTTTATCATGTATCACTGGTGGTCACTTGTCATGTTGGTTCATCATGTATCACTGGTGGTCACTTGTCATGTTGGTTCATCATGTATCTCTGGTGGTCACTTGTCATGTTGGTTCATCATGTGTCACTGGTGATTGTTTGTCATGTTGGTTCATATATCTCTGCTGGTTGCTTGTCATGTTGGTTCATCATGTGTCACTGGTGGTTGTTTATCATGTTGATTCATGTATCTGGTGGTCACTTGTCATGTTGGTTCATCATGTATCTCTGATGGTCACTTGTCATGTTGGTTCATCATGTGTCACTGGTGGTCGTTTATCATGTTGATTCATGTATCTGATGGTCACTTGTCATGTTGGTTCATCATGTATCTCTGATGGTCGCTTGTCATGTTGGTTCATCATGTGTCACTGGTGGTCATTTGTCATGTTGCTTCATATGGTATCCCTGGTGGTTGCTTGTCATGTTGGTTCATTATGTGTCACTGGTGGTCATTTGTCATGTTGGTTCATATATCTCTGGTGGTTGTTTGTCATGTTGGTTCATCATGTGTCCAGGTAAACTCCAGGTGCTGCTTAGATATGGAAAGAATGAAGAACTCAAAAGGAACACTATTTATTTTTTTATTTATTTATTATAAATTTGTGCACACATACAGAGGTACAAAAAAAAATACAGATAAGAGCAGTATGCCAAAGCCACTTATACTATGCATAGCATTACGGGCTGGCTTAAAATTAACTTAAGATTAACTAAGCAATGATGAAGTCAGTGATAAAACATTAATGTAAACAGATTACTATAAAGCACAAGTGAGTATTACAAAGACAGGTCATATGAAGGATTCTGTAAGGTAGTGTATTTAAAAATAATAAAGTTAGATTCGGTTTTAGGTTTAACATTTATGTGATATAATTGTGAGAAACATTTAAGATATACAATTTATAAGGTTCAGTTATTCAGTATTTATTTGGTTTTGGGTTGAGTAAGTGATCTTTGAGTAGAGACTTAAATTTTATAAACGGTAGTGTTTCTTTTATATTTACAGTTAATGAATTCCAGATTTTAGGGCCTTTTAGTGCATTGAGTTTTTGCATAGTGTGAGATGAACACGAGGAAAACATCAAAGAGTGATCTGTGCCTTGTGTTATGGGTCATGTTTTTCTGTTGAGGTTGGCAAGGAGATGTTTGAGGGGAGGGTAATATCAGAGTTAAGTGTTCTATGTATGTAATAGGTGCAGTAATAAGTATGGATGTTTTGTATGGTGAGTAGGTTTAGTGTATTGAATATTGGTGGAGTGTGTGCTGTAGTGAGAATTTGTTATCATTCAACTGACAGCCTTTTGTTGGGTAATTAGTGGTCTGAGATGGTTAATTGTTGTTGAGCCCATGCAAAAATTTCCCATAGGTGAGATAGGGGGGAAATAGAGAGTGATATAGGGCCAGGGGGGGCTGACTGTGGAACATAGTACGTATCTTCGATAGTATGCCTACAGTCTTGGAAATTTTCTTTTGAAATTTGTTGTATATGTGTATGAATTTGAGTCTATAATCAAGGTGGATTCCCAAGAATTTTCCCTCTGTTAGCTTTGTGATAGGTGATCCGTTTATCATTATGTTAAGAGGGACATCTGTAGCTCTGTTACCAAACTGAATGAAGTAGGTTTTGTCAATGTTTAGTGTAAGTTTGTTAGTCCTCATCCAGGTAGATATTTTCTGTAATTCGGTATTTACAGTATTTGCTAGTGTGACTGGGCTCGGGTGAGAGAAGACGTATGTAGTGTCATCTGCAAATAGTGTGGGTTTGAGTAATTGCGAAGCAATTACTCATGAATGAAAGGAACACATTAAAGACCTAGGAATAATTATGTCAGCTGATGGTTTGAGTATTGAGAACTTTCAAAACAAGGGAAATAATGCCAATGGTGATGCTCTTCAAATCGCTAATGCTCTCTCATTTAGAATTTTGCTCAGTGCTGACAGCCCTGTTCAAAGCTGGAGAAATATCAGAGCTGGAACAAATACAAAGATAGTTTATGGCTCAAATTGAGCCAGTAAAGCACCTAAATTACTGGGAATGCCTTCAAGTCTTGAACATGTACTCATTGTAGCAGAGGAGAGAAAGATACATGATAATAAATAACTGGAAAGTACTCGAGGGCCTGGTCCCAAATCTGCACACTGCTGCATCAGCATACCGAAGTGAGAGATATGGTATGAAGTGCAAAATAAACCCAGTGAGGAGCAGGGGTCAGTTTGGG
>NC_069421.1:54407593-54435093 GCF_026875155.1 Cherax quadricarinatus
ACTTTGTCTGTGCAATGAGTTCTTGAATTCTATCATGTTTCTTGCCTTCTTTATCAAAGGGCTGGCACTCAGAACTTTCTTTTGCCCCATAGTGACTTATTTAGCAGTCACACTTAATAAACAAGCACAAAAAGACATGGATTATTACAAAATATTATCCGAACGCATGGGGTAATGCTCATTAAATGAGACACAACACCAGACTGAGTCAGAACACGTGGGATGCTTTGTGTGGGCATGGGCAGGTGGACACATTTGGTATGGCAGACCATTGTCAACTTTATGAAGACATAGTGGATGTACAAAAACTGGGAAAAAATTTAGACGAAAAAAGTCATTGAAAACTGAATCCTATGAAAACAGGGCATACGAAAACTGAGGTTCCACTGTATATGAGATATGATGCAGGAGTGTTTGGGAGGGAAGAAGAGTGGTTGATGGAATGATGAGGGAAAGAAGGGAAAAGAAAAGTAAGCATATGAGAAGTTTTTGCAAAGTAGGAATGAGAGAGTGGTAAAGGAATGTAAAGAGTGTGGGTGAGGTGCTGTCAACTAATTTTTGATGAGAATAAGAAAACTTTTGGAATGAGATTAATATCTTGAGAGATCCTAGGGAACAAATGAATTTGACAGTTAAAAACAGAAGAGGAGAGTTACCAGATGGGGAGTCAGAAGCATCAGGAAGATGAGGGAATATTTTGAGGTATTTTTAAAAGTTGATGAATAGAGGGAAGCTGTGATTTCATGTATTGGTCAGGGAAGTCTAGTATCTTTTAGAAATAAAGAAGAGCCAGATGCGAGTGTGAGGAAGGTGCATGAGGCTGTGTGTAAAATGAAAGGACGTAAAGCATCTGGGATTGATGGGATCAAGACAGAAATATTAAAAACAGGTGGGGATATAGTTTTGTAGTTGGCACTTTTATTTAATAGATGTATAAAAGAAGGGAAGGTACCTAATGACTAGCAGAGATCAAGCACATTTCCTTTGTATAAAGGCAAAGGGACAAAAAAAAAAAAAAAAAAAAAGAGTGCAAGAATTATAGAAAAATAAGCCTGTTGAGTATACATGGTAAGGTGTATGGTAGAGTCATTATTGTAAGAATTTAGGATAAATTATTATAATAAAATAAAGTGTTAAACCGACAAGGATCATGCAGAATTTAGGGTAAAAAAAGAGAACAGTATCATAGTTGAAAAAGGAGGCTTTAGGAAGGGTAGAGAATGTATGGACCAAATGTTTACATTGAAGCATATAAGTGAACAGTATTTAGATAAAATTCTTGTTGCATTTATGGACTTGGAAAAGGCATGTAACAGGATAGATGGGGAAGCAATGTGGCACATATTGCAAGTGTATGGAATAGGTGGTAGGTTACTGAAAGCAACTAAGAGTTTTTACGAGGATAGTAAGGCTCAGGTTAGGGTATGTAAGAGATCAGGTGATTATTTTCCAGTAAATGTAGGCCTTGGACAGGAATGTGTGAAGTCACCATGGTTTTTTTATTACTAACATAGGTAAAGAATGGCCTTTGAGACCTGGTTGCAATGGGAATTGGAACAAACAAACTCAGCAGTAGACTATAATGTATATATTGCCTTCCCCAACTATATACAATAAGTACACTATGTAGAGACAGAAGAATAATAATACAGTGAACCCATGAGTTTCGTGATTAATCAGTTCCAGAGAGTCTGCCGAAAGTCGGAATTCACGAATGTCAAAACCATTTTCCCCATTAGAAATAATGTAAATCCAATTAATCCATTACAGACACCCAAAAGTATTAAAAAGAATTATTTTTTTATAGAATAAATATAGATTAACATACAGAAAATAATGTGAAATCAAGTAATAAAACAATAATAACATCACACTTACCTTTATTGAAAACTCTTGTTGGTGTATAGAAGATGGGAGGAGGGGAGAGGATGGAGAAGTCACTAGACCCTGTTGCACAAAAAAGCTGTCCAGAGAGCTCTTGCAGCTCTACCCTCTACCACCATCACATCTATTACCACTCTCTACCACCATCACTACTACTACCACCCTCTACTACCATCACAACCACTGCCACCCTCTACCACCACCACATTCGCATTTTTCTTCAAACAGTGCCACACTGATTTCTGAATGTTGTGTGGGAGCCTTTTGGAATACCCAGCTGCTCCTGGCTGCACTGACACGTTCTGTATGACGGACAAATAGCGAGGAAAATCATGAACTGCAAGGCTTGATTTTGATGAAAAAAGTTACTAAAAGTTGAAATTCACAAAGCAGGAGGCTCATGAAACTCGAGGGTCCCCTGTAAGTGTACATGATGGCAACAGATGGCAAAGCAGAAGCCAGAGTGCACTGTACTCAACCAGCAAGTACACAAGTCTACCACAAGCTTCTCACAGGTGAAACACATTGCCACAGCTTCGGTGGGTTTGCCTGTGATTGGTCGATGAACCAAGGTACTGATTTAACGATGGGTACCCTATCGATCGTTAAACCCTTAGCACCCAGTTCGCTGATTGGAGGCAGCTTATATGGCAGTGTGACTTACACCAAATAAATTGTAACACACTCTTTACATGCCACACCTCCACCCCAATAGGGCTCTAATAGCCTGGACTAGGCCTCCCCTCCATGGGTAGCTTGCTGCCATGGCACTGAACAATAAAGGCACCACCTTTCCTCTTAATCATCAAACTCATTAGATAGAGCTCAACTTTTCTCGAGGCTTAAAGTCAAACTCTATACTAGAGGAAGACAGCAGATAGTAAGGCTAACGTTGGTTCAAGACACCTGCGAATGGCAGCAGAATGTCCCCTCACTAAAAAAAAACCCACCATCATTAAAAACACATTTTATAAAGGGGAAAAAAGGAGCCATGCTACCCATATGGTCCCTAACACATCCTAACCTAAATTAAACATCGGAAAGGGAATCTGCCAACACGTTTTCCTTGCCCAGTGGCCTGGTGGCAAAAGTTGTCACTTAACACGACGAGGGTCCAGGTTCAATTCCCGACGAAGGGGTGGAAACATTGGACGTGTTTCCTTACACCGGTTGTCTCTGTTCACCCATCAGTAAAATGGGTACCCGGGTGTTAGTCGACTGGTGTAGGTCGTATCCTGGGACAAAACTGACCTAATTTGCCCGAAATGCTCTGTATAACAAGCGGCTTACTATACAGTAGTATGTCACTGATGTCAGCTAGGCCTGTATACCTTGTACATGTACTTATAGTAAATAAAGATATTATTATGTAAGACCCTAATGTTGTAAGATTGCAGCCTGAGACTCCATCTCATCAGACTTGTGTTGTGGTTTTTCATGGTGCTGAAGTACACAAGGGGATTGTGATCGCTGTAGACTGTGACCACCTGGGACAAGTGCCCTACGTATACCTCGAAATATTCCAATGCAAGTATCAGAGCTAGGGCTTCTATCTCAATGGTGGCATAATCCCTTTGGTGAGGTTGATGCTTGACAGAGAAGTAAGTGACAGGCTGGAATCACTCTTCCCCCAGATTTTTGTAGGAGTACAACCCCTACCTCTGACTCACATGCATCAACCTGTAATACAGAGGGTTACGAAAAAATCGGGAGACAGGAGAATGGGTGTAGAACAAAGTAGCTGCTTGGCTTTATTAAAAGCTTGTTCACACTCTGGGGTCCATTAAAACTTTTGTTTCTGACTGGTAAGTGAGGGTAGGGGGCTAAAACATCTGCAAAGTTCTTACAGAATTGTCTGTAGAAACCTTCCATCCCTAAGAAACGCTGGAGGGATTTTCTGTCATGAGGTACTAGATAATTCTTAACGGCAAGAATTTTAGCAAATTTAGGGGTTATTTTACCATTACCTACTTTATGGCTCAAAAAAGTAGTAGTACACTGGCCAAAGGATGATTTACACAAATTAACAGTTAACTGGAAACTCTTAAACTTTTCAAAGAGAGCTACAAGTCAGGAAACATGCTGGTCCCAAGTATCGGAAACTACTACTATCTCGTCTAGATAAACTGCCATGCCTTCAAGTTCTTTAATAGCCTGATGGATCAGCTTCTGAAATGCTGCTGGCGAGTTCCACTCTCTGAATGGGATCACTGTATACTGATAGTGACCTGGAATTATGAAGGCAGAGATTTCCTTCTCCTTACCTGTCAAAGGTACTTGTACGGTAGTAACCTTTAAGGAGGTCTAGTTTGGAAACAAAAGTAGCCTTACCCACAAAGTTCACTACGTCATCCAAACGTGTCAGAGGGTAGGCATCTGGAACAGTGACCTCATTCACCTTACGGCAGTCTATACACATTCGAAAACCTCCATCAGACTTCTTAACAAGGATACACGGTGAAGCCCATGGACTGGATGATTCCTCCACTAATCCGTGTTCTAATAGAAATGCTACCTCCTGCTGAAGTAGCCTCTGTTTTTCAGAATTAGCTCTGCAGGGGGAGAATTTAACAGACTTAGTGTTTCCAACATCTACATCATGATATCCTAGGGTACATCATTTCAGGACATCCGAAAATACGTCAGGGTAAATTTGTAAGAGGGCAGTTAGATTTATTATTTGATTTTTAGACGGCACCATCATTAAAGGGATAGGGTCCTTGAGAAGGACAGAATTAGGAAGCTTAACTTGAATTTCTGGAATGGTGTGCAAGGAATCAGGGTCGTGTAAAGAGGCAGAGAACAGAGTCATTACTGGGACTTTATGTGGACTACTAAATATTTTAATCAGATTTATGTTGTAAATTTCATTTTTCAAGGGTTTATCACCAGTGGCCTGGTGGCTAAAGCTCCCGCTTCACACACGGAGGGCCCGGGTTCGATTCCCGGCGGGTGGAAACATTTCGACACGTTTCCTTACACCTGTTGTCCTGTTCACCTAGCAGCAAATAGGTACCTGGGTGTTAGTCGACTGGTGTGGGTCGCATCCTGGGGGACAAGATTAAGGACCCCAATGGAAATAAGTTAGACAGTCCTCGATGACGCACTGACTTTCTTGGGTTATCCTGGGTGGCTAACCCTCCGGGGTTAAAAATCCGAACAAAATCTTATCTTATCTTATCTTATAATTTTCATCAGAGATTTTATGATTTGCATGGGTCCCATAAATCTGGCTTTTAACGTATGGCCAGGTACAGGTTTCTGCACCAGAACCTTGTCTCCCAGATTGAAGGAGCGAAACTTTGTGTTTCTGTTTCATAGTGTTTTGAGCAGATTTTAAGCTAGCCTTAGCAACTGACGGGCCACCTGCAACCTTGAAGAAGGGTTGTAGAGTGTTATGCATGCGTCTTTTCCCATCCATCCTTCCTTGAATGCTCGCAGAGGACTTCGTACATTATGCCCGAAGATCAGCTTATATGGACTGTACCCTGTTAATTCCTGCTCACTTTCTCTCATTGCGAACAGCAACAGAGGAAGTGAGTCATCCCAGTCTGTAGGAAAATGCATGCAAAAGGTTCTCATCATAGTTTTTAACGTTTGATGAAATCTTTCCAAGGCACCATGGGACTGAGGATAATAGGCAGTGGATAAATGACATGCCCATGCACTCTGCCCCAGGGCCAGACTCATGGAACTCTGTGTTCATCAAGAACTGCAAGAAGCCCCTATCACGAGCCTTTTCCATCCTATAGAGAGGGAGCATGGACACGGGGGTCGTCCCTCAGTTACTAAAAACAACAGACATAGCACCCACTCCACAAAGGGGGCAGTAAAGCAACAGCAAAGAACTACAGACCAATAGCACTAACATCCCATATCATAAAAATCTTTGAAAGGGTCCTAAGAAGCAAGATCACCACCCATCTAGAAACCCATCAGTTACACAACCCAGGGCAACATGGGTTTAGAACAGGTCGCTCCTGTCTGTCTCAGCTACTGGATCACTACGACAAGGTCCTAAATGCACTAGAAGACAAAAAGAATGCAGATGTAATATATACAGACTTTGCAAAAGCCTTCGACAAGTGTGACCATGGCGTAATAGCGCACAAAATGCGCGCTAAAGGAATAACAGGAAAAGTCGGTCGATGGATCTATAATTTCCTCACTAACAGAACACAGAGAGTAGTCGTCAACAGAGTAAAGTCCGAGGCAGCTACGGTGAAAAGCTCTGTTCCACAAGGCACAGTACTAGCTCCCATCTTGTTCCTCATCCTCATATCTGACATAGACAAGGATGTCAGCCACAGCACCGTGTCTTCCTTTGCAGATGACACCCGAATCTGCATGACAGTGTCTTCCATTGCAGACACTGCAAGGCTCCAGGCGGACATCAACCAAATCTTTCAGTGGGCTGCAAAAAACAATATGAAGTTCAACGATGAGAAATTTCAATTACTCAGATATGGTAAACATGAGGAAATTAAATCTTCATCAGAGTACAAAACAAATTCTGGCCACGAAATAGAGCGAAACACCAACGTCAAAGACCTAGGAGTGATTATGTCGGAGGATCTCACCTTCAAGGACCATAACATTGTATCAATCGCATCTGCTAGAAAATGACAGGATGGATAATGAGAACCTTCAAAACTAGGGAGGCCAAGCCCATGATGACACTCTTCAGGTCACTTGTTCTATCTAGGCTGGAATATTGCTGCACTCTAACAGCACCTTTCAAGGCAGGTGAAATTGCCGACCTAGAAAATGTACAGAGAACTTTCACGGCGCGCATAACGGAGATAAAACACCTCAATTACTGGGAGCGCTTGAGGTTTCTAAACCTGTATTCCCTGGAACGCAGGAGGGAGAGATACATGATTATATACACCTGGAAAATCCTAGAGGGACTAGTACCGAACTTGCACACGAAAATCACTCACTACGAAAGCAAAAGACTTGGCAGACGATGCACCATCCCCCCAATGAAAAGCAGGGGTGTCACTAGCACGTTAAGAGACCATACAATAAGTGTCAGGGGCCCGAGACTGTTCAACTGCCTCCCAGCACACATAAGGGGGATTACCAACAGACCCCTGGCAGTCTTCAAGCTGGCACTGGACAAGCACCTAAAGTCAGTTCCTGATCAGCCGGGCTGTGGCTCGTACGTTGGTTTGCGTGCAGCCAGCAGCAACAGCCTGGTTGATCAGGCGCTGATCCACCAGGAGGCCTGGTCACAGACCGGGCCGCGGGGGCGTTGACCCCCGAAACTCTCTCCAGGTAAACTCCAGGTAAGCCTAGTTAAAGCTTTCCTGAAAATTTTGGCTCTAAAGTTAGTACCCTGATCACTCTGGATAGACTTAGAAATGACAAAATAAGATATAAATTTAGTTATGTCTTTATAAATGGCATTGGTGTTTATACTGTGCATTGGGACTGCTTCCGGATACCTGGTACCTTTGTCCATAATAGTAAATAAGTACTGGTTTCCTGACTTGGAGTTTGGTAATGGTCCCAAACAATAAATGATTAGTTCTGCAAACAGTTCTCCATCTGCAGGTATGGGATGAAGTGGCGCACGTTTAATGGGGCATCCAGGTGTATCTACTTGCTGACATTCCTTATAAGAGCAGATGTGATTCTTCAGTGTGATTCCACAATATTCTAAACAGAGTTTTTGTAGTTCCTAAATGACCTCCTAAAGAGGAATTGTGGGCTATGTTCAAAATTTGTGACCTAAATTTCTTAGGCACTGCCAGTCTATCTGATTCTGGGCTTCTCCTTATGTTCTTACCAGTCTCTGTGCAGAGCAATAGGTTGTGTTTAATTTTATATTTGACTGGGTGATCTGAGTGGCTGCCTGAAAAGCAAAGTTTAAGGAAGCATCTCTTTGCTGTTCTTCCCGAAAGGAGAGTTTCCTCAGGCATGGAAACAGAGATATCTGGCAATCCTGCAACCTTGGAGTAGGAAATCTTGGTCTGGATCTTTTCATTGAATTTACAAGGCCCTGGCCAGTTTTCCTTGTAAAACAAATTGTGTAGCCCTAGGTCTGAGTCGTCCAAGGATGGGTCAGCATCACTGACAGGCATCCCTTGGGATTTTGCCTGAGCTAGAGCCAAAATCAGAAAAGAATTAGTCACTATAGGTTCTGGACATTTTGTCGAATTAAGAATGTTATTACCCAGCAATAACACAGTATCTTTCATAGGGAATCCCTCAGAAACACCTAGTCAAATATCCTACATAATATTTACTCTGCACATATATTTTATGTACAGACAGAAAATACACCTCTTCTAAAAGAACTGAGGAGTGAAATGACATTCTTTCAAATGGAGGACTTCCTCTCTTATGAGGGAACAATAAGCCCCGGTATCCTTAAAAGTTATTCAGTTTTTTTTCATTCTCCTGAAGGGAGCTGTGGCAGGTACTGTAGTATGGGACCATACAACACTCTACTTCTTTCTGGTTCATCTCAAAGGGGAGGATGCTTATTTTCCCTAGGCGTTGGGGCTTAATTGGGCAGTTGATATGGCCGAGTTTATGACAATGGAATCAGGTTATCTCATATTTTACTTTGGCTCCCTGTTGATTTTGTGGCTGGCACTACTCTGTGTACTGGCATCATTGTTCACCATGTTGACCATGAGTTTGAGGTTGTCGTTCATCAGGTTGACCGCAAGTTTAATGTCATGACTCACCAGGCAACTTAGTTGGTTGGCATCATTTTTTGAATGCTTCCTTACAAAGTCTGCATGAGACTGACCCAGCTGATGCTTGCACAATTTAAATTCCCTCTTGTACTTGGCAGGAATGCATTGATATGCTCCATGAGCCATTGTTTTAACCAGATAATCAGCAAATTCTTCGTTATTTAAAACAGCTGTGAACTCTTACGCTTTGCTGTACAACACTGTACGCACCAGTGCTGCCCAGTACTTCCCAGGCCACCTCAGTGCTCAAGCCTGGTTTCCAAATGCCTCAAAAAACTGTTCATGTTCAGACTCATCAAAGCGAGGTACTAACGGCACTGCTTTTTGCACGCTAAAGTAGTCACCCACAGTCTGCTTAAATTGCCTTTTCTCCTTCTTTGTATCAGACTCCTCTTTAGCAAAATGCTCACTGCTCTCTGGTTGTTTTGAGAGCTTAGCTAACTCAAGCACCAACGAAGCTGACTCGCCCTGAGACAAACCCAGTGCACCACCTGCTTCATGAGACTGCTGGTCTGATTGCTCTGATGTTAGCCCTCCTACATTATGAAAGAATCTCAGCAGAGATCGGCAATTAATAGCTCCTGTAGCGGGAGATACCTCAGTTTGGTGCGCAAAATTTGCTTAATTTGGTATGAATAATGTCACGAAGCTGCACAGCAGTGAAGGTTCATTTGTATTCTATGCCAATGGAACGAGCAATATACCATCAATGCTTTAGAGATAGTTTGGGCAAATTTAGGAGAGTATATTCAGACACTAACCACCTCACCTGTGTTGGTGGCATAGCCCACTATAACATGCTGTTTACAATGCACACAAGAAGCAGCAATAGCACAGTACAACTTGCAGGATACATGCAAAATAGCAAGACTGACAGGTCTTGCTATTTTGATGCAATCTGACTGATACCAAGGCAAGGTCTAGCTCCAGCTCCAGCTCCAGCTCCAGAACAGAGCTCCCCATGTTACAAACACAGGTAAAGACTGGCCTGTAAGACCTGGTCATAATGGGAATTGGAGCAAACAAACTCAGCAGTAGACTATAATGTATATTTTGCCTTCACCCATTCTATACAAATATGTACACTATGTAAGATAGAATAATAAGTGTACATGAAGGTGACAGCAAAGCAGAAGCAATAGTGTGTGCACCATACTCAACCAGCAGGTAGGCAAGTCTGCCAAAAGTTTCCTGCAAGTGAACCATATTGCTTCAGCTTTGGTGGGCTTGCCTGTGATTGGTCAAGGAACCATGGTATTGATTTAACGACGGGTACCCTATTGATCGTTAAGCCCTTAGCACCTGGTTCGTTGGTTGGAAAGCAGCCTATATGGGAGTGTGACATACACCAAATAAATTGTAACATGCTCTTTGCATGCCACATTTATATATTTATAGATGCTGTGTGACCCTGATGGTTTAGTGCTTAGCTTTGATTACAATAATAATAATACAGATGTAAGGGAAGTGAATGCAGGGGTGCTGGGAAAGGGTGTGGGATTGCAAAATACAGAAACTAACACAAAGTGGGAGTTTTCACAGTTGCTTTTTGCTGATGGCACTGTGCTTTTGGGAGATCCTGAAAAGAAGTTGCAAAGGTTGGTGGACAAATTTGGGAGGTTATGTAAAAGACAGAAATTAAAAGTGAACATTGGAAAGAACAAGGAAATGAGGGTAACAAAAGATTTAGGCGGGAGAGATACATGATTATATACACCCGGAAAATCCTAGAGGGACTAGTACTGAACTTACACACGAAAATCACTCACAACGAAAGCAAAAGACTCGGCAGACGATGCAACATCCCCCCAATGAAAAGCAGGGGTGTCACTAGCACGTTAAGAGACCATACAATAGGTGTCAGGGGCCTGAGACTGTTCAACTGCCTCCCAGCATACATAAGGGGGATTACCAACAGACCCCTGGCAGTCTTCAAGCAGGCATTGGACAAGCACCTAAAGTCGGTACCTGACCAGCCGGGCTGTGGCATGCAGCCAGCAGTAACAGTCTGGTTGATCAGGCTCTGATCCATCATGAGGCCTGGTCACAGACCGGGCCGCAGGGGCGTTGACCCCCAGAACTCTCTCCAGGTAAACTCCAGGTAATATCAGATTGGAGGGAGTATGGAGGAAGTAAATGTATTCAGATATTTGGGAGTAGACGTCAGTACATGGGTCTATGAAAGATGAGGAGAACCATAGAAATGATGAGGAGGAAAAAGGCAAGTGGTGCACTGAGGAGTCTGTGGAAAAAAAGAACATTATCCATTGAAGCAAAAATGGGAGCGTATGTGAGTATAGTACGAATGCTCTAACACAGGTGTGAAGCATGGGTTGTGAATGTTGCAGCAAGGTGGAGGTTGGAGGCAGTGGACACGTCATGTCTCAGGGCAGTGTGTGGTGTGAATATGCAGAGTATTCATAGCTTGGAGATTAGGCAGTGCAAGGTTACTGAAATATCATCCAGAGGGTTAAGAAGGGTTGTTGAGGTGATTCAGACATTTGGAGAGGTTGAAACAAAATAGGATGACTTAAAGGACATTTAAATCTGTAGTAAAGTTGGAGTAGAGGTCATCCTAGGAAAGGCTGTAGGGAAGGGGGTAAACTGGGTTTTGTATGCAAGGACCTTAGACATCCAGCAAGCGTGTGTGAACGTGTTAGATAGGAGTAGAGAGACAAGTGTTTTTTATGACGATATGCTGTTGGAGTGTGAGCAAGGTAACATGTATAAAAGGATTCAGGGAAACCAGTTACCCAAACTTGAGTTCTGAAGGAGAAAAGTAAAGTGTCTGCACTCTCCAGGGGAGACGAGGGAATATTTGTGGTTTTCAACTGCAGTATCAGTGCCCCTCTGGCAGTGGAGTGAATGGTGAAATTGTTTCTTCTTCTTTGGGTCACCCTTTTATCCCCTTCTGGGATCCTCTGAAGAGAATCCTAGAAGGAAGTCGAAATATACAGAACAGTTAATCTATTGTTTCTGTTTCCATGTGGTTTATTATTAAGCATTGACAAATGTTCCTAACACTTTATTTATCCATATACATGTATAATGTTGTGCAAAATAGATAAAACCTGCGATTTTGGCTTAAATAGCAATGTTCTTCGTGCCTAATAAGGCAAGCAAAAAATTTGTGTATGCAATAATTTAACAAAAATAATTCTAAGCCCAATGAAAAAAAAATATATATATTTCATTGTGTTTATTAAATTATCGTAAACTTATCTAAAATATATTTAGATGGATTAGGATAAATTAAATTGCACTTGTTATAATAAAGTTAGGCAAGTTTTCTAGGGTTCTTTTGGTACAAAATTATTAATTTCAACATTAACTTAATTGAAAAAAAAATTAAATCTTTAAATGTATAAAATAAAATTTTGGAAAAGACTTAATTTTAAATGAGTTCTTGCTAATTGACCAACTTTACCTATTCGGCATGACACACACACACACACACACACACACACACACACACACACACACATTATATATATATATATATATATATATATATATATATATATATATATATATATATATATATTCAGTGGACCCTCGACTAACGCTATTAATCCGTTCCTGAGAGCTCATCATTAGTCAAAATAATCGTTAGTCAAGTTAATTTTCCCCATAAGAAATAATGGAAATCAAATTAATCCGTGCAAGACACCCAAAAGTATTGAAAAAAAAAAAGTTTTAACACATGAAATATTAATTTTAATACACACAAGCTGAAGAAGACATGCACAGTTACATGACACTTACCTTTATTGAAGATCTGGTGATGATTGATGGGATGGGAAGAGGGGAGTGTGTTGATGGTCTTAGTGTTTAGAAGGGGAATCCCCTTCCATTAGGACTTGAGGTGGCAAGTCCTTTTTCGGGGTTACTTCCCTTATTTTAATGCCACTAGGACCAGCTTGAGAGTCACTGGACCTCTGTCGCACAACATATCTGCCCATAGAGGCCTGTACCTCCCGTTCCATTATGACATTCCTAACGTGTTTCACAACATTGTCAGTGTCACCATTAAATACTTGTTCAGGTTTCAGTCCTTCACTGTCTATGTACTCCTTGAATTCCTGCACATATTTTTCAGCTGCTTTTTGGTCCAAACTGTCAGCCTCACCATGCCTTATCACACTATGTATGCCACTACGATTCTTAAATCTCTCAAACCAACCTTTGCTGGCCTTAAATTCACTCGCATCACCACTAGTTGCTGGCATTTTTCTAATTAAATCGTCATGTAACTTCCTAGCCTTTTCACATATGATCGCTTGAGAGATGCTATCTCCTGCTATCTGTTTTTCGTTTATCCATACCAATAACAGTCTCTCAACATCTTCTATCACTTGCGATCTCAGTTTCGAAAACATAGTTGCACCTTTGGCAAGAACAGCTTCCTTGATTGCCGTTTTCTTGGCCACAATAGTAGCGATGGTTGATTGGGGTTTTGTGTACAGCCTGGCCAGCTCGGAGACATGCACTCCACTTTCAAACTTAGCAATGATCTCTTTCTTCATATTCATAGTAATTCTCACCCTTTTTGCTGTAGGGTTGGCACTAGAAGCTTTCTTGGGGCCCATGGTGACTTATTTTGCAGGAGCAATCACTAAAAAGGCTGTGATAATATGAAATGTTCCGATTGTATGCTTGGAAGCGACCGTGGTGGCTGGCTGGCTTGTAAACACTGGCCAGAAGTGGACGCGTCTCAGACGGAAGGAATAGTGTTGGTCGAGTTTTTTAGCGCTAATCGAGGCAAAATTTTTGCGATAAAATGTATCGCTAGTCAGATTTATCATTAATCGATGTCATCGCTGGTCGAGGGTCCACTGTACATATATATATATTGGCAGTTTGGAGGGATATGTTGTGTATCTTTATACGTATATGCTTCTAAACTGTTGTATTCTGAGCACCTATGCAAAAGCAGTGATAATGTGTGAGTGTGGTGAAAGTGTTGAATGATGATGAAAGTATCTTCTTTTTGGGGATTTTCTTTCTTTTTTGGGTCACCCTGCCTCGGTGGGAGACGGCCGACTTGTTGATAAAAAAAAAAAGAAAAAAAAAATATATATATATATATATATATATATATATATATATATATATATATATATATATATATGTCGTGCCGAATAGGCAGAACTTGCGATCTTGGCTTAAATAGCAACGTTCATCTTGCCATATAGGACAAGTTAAAATTTGTGTATGCAATAATTTCGCCAAAATCATTCTGAACCTAACGAAAAAAATATATTTCACTGTGTTTGTTTAGTATTAAATTATCGTAAACAAATCTAAAATATATTTAGTCGGGTTAGGCTAAAATAAATTGTTCTTGTTATAATCAGGTTAGGTAAGTTTTCTAAGATTCTTTTGGAGCAAAATTAAAATTTTTTACATTAACATTAGTGAAAAAAATATATCTTTAAACGTATAAGAGAAAATTATAGAAAGGACTTAATTTTAAATGAGTTCTTGCTAATTGACCAGTTTTACATATTCGGCACGACATATATATATATATATATATATATATATATATATATATATATATATATATATATATATATATATATATATATATATATATATATATATATATATACAGTGGACCCCCGGTTAACGAACTTTTTTCATTCCAGAAGTATGTTCAGGTGCCAGTACTGACCGAATTTTTTCCCATAAGGAATATTGTGAAGTAGATTAGTCCATTTCAGACCCCCAAACATACATGTACAAACGCACTTACATAAATACACTTACATAATTGGTCACATTTGGAGGTGATCGTTAAGCGGGGGTCCACTGTATATATATATATATGCATGCATGCTTAACAATTCGCAAACAGGTGAAATTATTTACAAACATTGTTTCTACGTCCACAGCAGGACTCAAACCTGCTAACTATGTATCAGAGTCCACAGTACTTTACCACTAAGCTTGGGTCTAGCTCAGTGGTAAAGTACTGTGGCACTCTGATAGAGTTAGCAGGTTCGAGTCCTGCTGTAGATGTAGAGACAATGTTTATATATATATATATATATATATATATATATATATATATATATATATACAGTGGACCCCCGCATAGCGAACTTAATCCGTGCAAGAGGGCTGGTCGTTATGCGAAATGTTCGCTATGCGAATTAATTTTCCCCATAAGAAATAATGGAAATAAAATTAATCCGTGCAAGACACCCAAAAGTATGAAAAAAAAAATTTTTTACCACAAAAAAATGTTAATTTTAGTACACACAAACTGAAAAAGGCATGCACAATTACATGACACTTACTTTTATTGAAGATCTGGTGATGACTGATGGGATGGGAGGAGGGGAGAGAGAGTGTTAGTGTTTAGAAGGGGAATCCCTTCCATTAACACTTGAGGAGGCAAGTCCTTTTCCGGGGTTACTTCCCTTCTTCTTTTAATGCCACTAGGACCAGCTTCAGAGTCACTGGACTTCTTTCTGTCCATAGAGCTCTGTACCTCCCGTTCCTTTACGATTTGTCTAAATGGGCCATAACATTGTCATTGAAATAGTCACCAGCACGCCTTGCAACAGCTGTGTCAGGGTGATTTTCATCCATAAAGGTTTGCAGTTCAACCCACTGTGCACACATTTCCTTAATTTTTGAAGTAGGCACAATGGATTCCACAACTGGCATAGGCTTCTCAGGGTTAGCCCCAAACCCTTCAAAATCTTTCTTAATTTCCATACTAATTCTCACCCTTTTTACCACAGGGTTGGCACTAGAAGCTTTCTTGGGGCCCATGGTCACTTATTTTCAACAAACAGAACCGAAAACACTGTAATAATACGAAATATTCCGAGTGTATGCTTGAATGTTACCGCGGAGGCTAGCTGGTAAACAATGGGACAGGCGGCACATGTGAGGCTGGCTGAGGCCGCACATTGGACGCGTCTCGGACGAAGTTCGCTGAGCGGGTTTTTGTCTACTATGCGGGGCAAAATTTTAGCGATCAAAGCGTTCGCTATGCGGAATGTTCGCTATGCAAGGCGTTCGCTATGCGGGGGTCCACTGTATATATATATACAGTGGACCCTCGACCAGCGATGGCATCGATTAACGATAAATCTGACTAGCGATACATTTTATCGCAAAAATTTTGCCTCGATTAGAGCTAAAAAACTCGACCAACACTATTCCTTCCATCTGAGACGCGTCCACTTCTGGCCAGTGTTTACAAGCTAGCCAGCCACCACGGTCGCTTCCAAGCATACAATCGGAACATTTCATATTATCATAGCCTTTTTAGTGATTGCACCTGCAAAATAAGTCACCATGGGCCCCAAGAAAGCTTCTAGTGCCAACCCTACAGCAAAAAGGGTGAGAATTACTATGAATATGAAGAAAGAGATCATTGCTAAGTATGAAAGTGGAGTGCATGTCTCCGAGCTGGCCAGGCTGTACACAAAACCCCAATCAACCATCGCTTACTATTGTGGCCAAGAAAACGGCAATCAAAGGGAAACTGTTCTTGCCAAAGGTGCAACTATGTTTTCGAAACTGAGATCGCAAGTGATAGAAGATGTTGAGAGACTGTTATTGGTATGGATAAACGAAAAACAGATAGCAGGAGATAGCATCTCTCAAGCGATCATATGTGAAAAGGCTAGGAAGTTGCATGACGATTTAATTAGAAAAATGCCAGCAACTAGTGGTGATGCGAGTGAATTTAAGGCCAGCAAAGGTTGGTTTGAGAGATTTAAGAATCGTAGTGGCATACATAGTGTGATAAGGCATGGTGAGGCTGACAGTTTGGACCAAAAAGCAGCTGAAAAATATGTGCAGGAATTCAAGGAGTACATAGACAGTGAAGGACTGAAACCTGAACAAGTATTTAATGGTGACACTGACAATGTTGTGAAACACGTTAGGAATGTCATAATGGAACGGGAGGTACAGGCCTCTATGGGCAGATATGTTGTGCGACAGAGGTCCAGAGACTCTCAAGCTGGTCCTAGTGGCATTAAAATAAAGGAAGTAACCCCGAAAAAGGACTTGCCACCTCAAGTCCTAATGGAAGGGGATTCCCCTTCTAAACACTAAGACCATCAACACACTCCCCTCTTCCCATCCCATCAATCATCACCAGATCTTCAATAAAGGTAAGTGTCATGTAACTGTGCATGTCTTCTTCAGCTTGTGTGTATTAAAATTAATATTTCATGTGTTAAAACTTTTTTTTTTCAATACTTTTGGGTATCTTGCATGGATTAATTTGATTTCCATTATTTCTTATGGGGAAAATTAACTTGACTAACGATTATTTTGACTAACGATGAGCTCTCAGGAACGGATTAATAGCGTTAGTCGAGGGTCCACTGTATATATATATATATATACAGTGGACCCCCGGTTAACGATATTTTTTCACTCCGTAAGTATGTTCAGGTGCCAGTACTGACCGAATTTATTCCCATAAGGAATATTGTGAAGTAGATTAGTCCATTTCAGACCCCCAAACATACACGTACAAATGCACTTACATAAATACACTTACATAATTGGTCGCATTCGGAGGTAATCGTTATGCGGGGGTCCACTGTATATATATATATATATATATAAAATATTTTTATTTTTACCCATCCCCGGGCCGATTCCCACCAAGGCAGGGTGGCCCGAAAAAGAAAACTTTCACCCATCATTCACTCCATCACTGTCTTGCCAGAAGGGTGCTTACACTACATTTTTTAAAAACTGCAACATTAACACCCCTCCTTCAGAGTGCAGGCACTGTACTTCCCATCTCCAGGACTCAAGCCCGGGCCTGCCCGGTTTTCCCTGAATCCCTTAAATAAATGTTACTTTGCTCACATTTCCAACAGCACGTCAAGTATTAAAAACCATTTGTCTCCATTCCATCCTATCAAACACGCTCAAGCATGCCTGCTGGAAGTCCAAGCCCCTCGCACACAAAACCTCCTTTACCCCCTCCCTCCAACCCTTCCTAGGCCGACCCTACCCCGCCTTCCTTCCACTACAGACTGATACACTTTTGAAGTCATTCTGTTTCGCTCCATTCTCTCTACATGTCCGAACCACCTCAACAACCCTTCCTCAGCCCTCTGGACAACTTTTTGTAATCCCGCACCTCCTCCTAACTTCCAAACTACGAATTCTCTGCATTATATTCACACCACACATTGCCCTCAGACATGACATCTCCACTGCCTCCAGCCTTCTCCTCGCGCAACATTCATCACCCACGCTTCACACCCATATAAGACGTTGGTAAAACTATACTCTCATACATTCCCCTTTGCCTCCAAGGGCAAAGTTCTTTGTTCTCCACAGACTCCTAAGTGCACCACTCACTCTTTTTTCCCCCATCAATTCTATGATTCACCCCATCTTTCATAGACCCATCCGCTGACACGTCCACTCCCAAATATCTGAATACGTTCACCTCCTCCATACCTCTCCCTCCAATCTGATATTCAATCTTTCATCACCTAATCTTTTTGTTTTCCTCATAACCTTACTCTTTCCCCGTATTCACCTTTAATTTTTTTCTTTTGCACACCCTACCAAATTCATCCACCAATCTCTGTAACTTCTCTTCAGAATCTCCCAAGAGCACAGTGTCATCAGCAAAGAGCACTGTGACAACTCCCACTTTGTTGGATTCTTTATTTTAAAACCTCCACCCCCTTGCCAAGCCCTCGCATTTACTTCTCTTAAAACCCCCATCTATAAAAATTAAAAAACCCACGTGACTCACACATCCTTGCAAAGGGCCTATTTTACTGGGAAAAAATTTCCCCTTTCTACATACCAAACTTGACCCCTCACTATCCTCGAAAAACTCTTCACTGCTTTCATAACCTACCCCTACACCAACTTTTTCAACATCTGCCCATTCCCCCCCTACCACCCTGTCATACGTTTTTTCCCAAAATCCATAAATCCCACAAAGACCTTTTTTAGCCTTACAAATCTGTTCATTTATATGTTTCCTGTAAACACCTGGCCACCACCCCCTACCTTCCAAAGCCTCCTTGTTCACTGCATCCAATTCCCCCTTTTACTTTTAAATTTTTTCAATTATAACTCCCCATACACTTTCCCGGGTACACCAACAGACTTATCCCCCTAAAATTTTTTGCACCTCTTTTATCCCCTTTTCCCTTTTAAAAAAGGAACTAGCATCTCTCTCCCAAATCCCTAGGTACCTTACCCCTTCCATACATTTTTAAAAAAATTGCACCAAAACCACTCCAAAACATATCCCCACCTCTTTTAACATTTCAAATCTTTACCCCATAAAATCCCGGCTGCCTTACCCCCTTTCATTTTACCTACTGCCTCACAAACTTCCCCCACCTCAAAATGGCTCTTCCTCACCCTACAAGATGTTATTCCTCCTTGCCCTATACACGAAATCACAGTTTCCCCCCTATCTTCACAACTTTTAACAATTCCTCAAAATATTCCTTCCCATCCCCCAAACCTCAAACTCCCATTTAATAACTCCCTCTCCTATTTTTAACTAAAAATTTTGTTCTCTGGGCTTTCTTAATTTTAAAATCTCACTCCAAAACTTTTCTTATTTTCAACAAAATTTGTTGAAACATCTCACCCATCTCTCATTTGCTCTTTTTTTAAATTTGCTTCACCACTCTCTTAACCTCTCTCTTTTTCTCCAATACTCTTCCTCTTGCATCACTTCACTTTGTAAAAAACTTCTCATATGCAAAAAAATTTTTCTCCCTTACTACTCTCTTTACATCATCATTCCCCCAATCCTCCTTTTCCCTCCTGCACCCACTTTCCTGAACCAAAACTTCTGCTGAACACTCAAAACCTACTTTTTTAAAACCCTACCCCATACCTCTTCGACCCCATTGCCTATGCCCCATTAGCCCATCTATCCTCCAATACTTTTTTTAAATCTTACCCTAACTGCCTCCTCTTTTAGTTTATAAACCTTCCCCCTTCTCTTCCCTGAGCTTCTATTCCCTTGTATCCCATCACCTTTTACTCTCAGTGTAGCTAAAACTAAAATGATCTGATATATCTGTGCCCCCTATAAACATTACACCAAGCTACCAACATCTTTTTTCTCCCAAATACTAATCCAACAAACTCTTCATTTCGCCCTAAAACATACGGTATACTTTTTTTATCCTTTTTTCTTAAAAATTATTACCTAAACAAACCCCTTTCTATACAAAGCAATAAAAGGGCCCCTTACATTTACACTGCCCCCAAACTTACCTACCACAACCCTCTCTAAAATTTCTCCTACTTTAGCATTCAACCCCTACCACAATTACCTCTCATTGGTTCAAAGGCTCCTAACTTTCATTTAAAATCTCCCAAAACTCTCTCTCTCCCTGCTTCCTCTTTTCTCCGGGCATACACGCTTAATAGCCCCCAAATTTCCGCACCCAAACCCTTTTATTTTAATCCACATAATCTTGAATTTACACTTTCAATTCCTTTTCCCTTTCCATAACTGATCATTAACATTACTCTCCCCCTCCTTTTGCTCAAACCTCTCAAAACCCCCGATTTAATCCCATTTTTTCCCCCCACTGAAACTCTCCTACCCCCTTCAGCTTTGTTTCGCTTGGGCCAGGACACCAACTTTTTTTTTTTCATTCATAACATCAGCAATCACTGTTTCTTGTCATCCGCACTACCCAACCACATTTAAGCAACCCATTTTATAAAGTTTTTTCTTTTTCTCAAAAGTTACAGAGAAGGGTTTTACAGCCCTTTCCCCCCCGGGAATTTAGTCGCCTCATACACCCAGCTTACGGGAAAGATTTTTTTCCACTTCCCATGGAAAAATAGAAAAATAAAAAAGAACAAGAGCATTTAAAAAAAGAAAAAACCTAGAGTATTATATATATATTGCATGTGCTGTCGTGAAGTGTGACCAAAGTGTTAGTAGGAGAGCAAGATACCCGATCTTAGCTGTTTATATATATAATTATATATATATATAAAAATATTATATATATATAATATAAAATATATGTCGTGCCAATGGGCAGAATTGCCATTTTTGGCTAAATAGCAACGCTCATCTTCCATATAAGACAAGTAAAATTTTGTGTATGCAAAAATTTCGCCAAATCATTCTAAACCTAACGAAAAAAAATATTTTCCACTGGTTTTTTTTAGTATTAAATTACTGTAAAAAAATCTAAAATATATTTGTTGGGTGGGCTAAAATAAATTGCCTTGTTATAATAAGGTTAGGGTTTTTTAAAATTCTTTTGGTGCAAAAATTTAAAAATTTTTTCATTACCCTTAAATGAAAAAAATATATCTTTAAACGACAAAAAAATTTTAGAAAGGACTTAATTTTAAATGAGTTTTGCTAATTTACCTTTTACATATTCGGCCAAATATTATATATTATAATATATATATATATATAATTTTATATATATATAAAAATATATATATATATATATATAATATATATATATATATAGGATAACAAAAAGATTAGGTGATAAAGATTGAATATCAATTTGGGGGGAGGAATAGGAGGAGGGAACGTATTTAGAAAATTTTTTAGTGGACGTGTCAGGGATGGGTCATGAAAGGGTGAATCATAGAAAAGATGAGGGAAAAAAATGAGTGGTGCACTTAGGGGTCGGGAGACAAAAAACTTTGCCTGGGGCAAAGAGGGGAATGAGAGAGTATAGTTTTACCACGCCTTTTATGGGGGTGAAACGTGGGGGAGAAAGTTTTCAGCGAGGAAAGGGGGAGGGGTGGAGATCATGTCTGAGGGCAAAGTGTGGGTGAATATAATGCAGAGAATTCTAGTTTTGGGGGGTTAGGAGGAGGTGCGGATTACCAAAAATGTTTTCCAGAGGGCTGAGGAAGGGTTTTTGAGGTGGGTTCGGACATTTAAAGAATGGAGCGAAAAAGAATGACTTCAAGATGTATCAGTCTTATGGAAAGGGAAAGGGGGGGTAGGGGTCGGCCTAGAAGGGTTGGAGGGAGGGGGGAAAGGAGGGTTTTTTTTTCAGGGGGTGGACTTTCCCCAGGGATGCTACGTTTTGAAGGAGTGAATGGAGACAAAAGTTTTTAATACTTGACGTGCGTTGGAGTGTGACAAAGTAACATTTAGAAGGGATTCAGGGAAACCGGGAGGCCGGACTTGATCCTGGGGAGGGGGTACATGCCCACTCTGAAGGGGGGGGTTTAAATTTTCCGTTTAAAAACTGTAGTTAAAGCACCCTTCGGCAAACATGATGGAGTGAATGATGGGGAAAGTTTTTCTTTTTCGGGGCCCCCCCCTGGGGGGAAACGGGCCGTTGATAATAAAAAAAAAAAAATAATATATATTAATAATAATTAAAAGTGAACCTTTTTTTTTTTGCAATTTCCATTATCGCCGATTTCCGTTTTTGCCGACTTTTTTTTTATCAAAAAAAAGTTTTTGTTTTTTGCGTTTCCTACGTTTTCATCGATGTAAAGGAAAACCCAACCACCCCCCGGGCGGGGTTTGAACCCGGTCAGAGTCCAAAAATCCCGACCGTCGGTTTGCCCTGGACCAGCTAGCCACAAAAAGATTCGTCCAACTAGGATATTTCTACCCACTGCCACGCGCAAAACTCCTCCCCATGCATTCCAGGGAGTGATGGTTGTTTTTCGTTCTCGGCGATGAACATATCCTGCAGGGGCAAAAAAAATTTTGATAATCCATTGTTTTTTGGCATTGTTTAGTGTGTGGACTGCTAAAAAAACCACCATGCCCCCAAAGGGAAAACTCCTAGTAGGAACACAGTAGAAATGGTATACTTAATTTCCAAACCTGCAGGATGTACAGGAAGTGCCATCAACCTCAGCTCCCTTGTGGCGAAGAGAAAAGAAATCAGGAAGCTGATGTTCGAAATGGGGAATGGCATAACAAAACAGACCCAAAAATTTTAAGAGTGGGGAAATTGTTGTTTGGGGCGGACACAGAAAAGTTTGCGGGATTAGTGTTGTGCATTGAAAATTGTGAAAGGCAAGGGAGTTTATACAATTTTGTATAGAAACTCCCCCGGGAAAAAGTGCTGATGCTTTAATTTTAAAGGCCCGCAAAGGCTGGTTCGAAAAAAATTTAAGAACAATGTGCAACACAGTGTTTAAGGCATGGGGAAGGGGGCCAGTTCAGACAAAAAGTGGGTTTAAAAATTCTGTGGAATTCAAAAACTATGTACAGGCTGAAAAATTCCAACCCCAACAAGTGTTCTATTGTGACAAAAGAGGCCTCTTTTGGAAGAAAATGCCAAAGAGGACCTATATCATGCAGGAGGAAAAGGCACTCCCAAGACACAAGCTTATGAAAGACAGGCTAACTCTCTTGTTCTGTGGTAATGCTAGTGGGCATTTCAAAGTGACGCCTTTACTGGTGTATCACTCTGAAAATTCTAGAATGTTCAAGAAAAATAGTGTCATCAAAAGTAAATTGTGTTTTGTGGAAGGCTAACAGTAGGGCATGGGTCACGAGGGAAATTTTCCTGGAATGGTCCAATGAAGTGTTTGGCCCGAGTGTGAAGAAATACCTCCTGGATAATAAATTGTCACTCCAGTGCCTCCTGTTAATGGACAATGCTCCTGCTCATCCTTCACACTTGGTAGACCAATTGCCTAAGGAATTCAGTTTTGTAACAGTGAAGCTCTTGCCTCCTAACACCACTCCTCTCATTCAGCTCAAAGACCAGCAGACCATTGCAAACTTCAAAAAACTGTACACCAAAGCAATGTTTCAAAGGTCCTCTGACATAACCTCAGTCTCTGAATTGACCCTAAGAGAGTTCTGGAGGGATCACTTCAATATCTTCCATTGCATAAGCCTATTTATAGATAAGGCTTGGCAAGGAGTGACTGCCAGGACGATGAACTCTGTTTGGAGAAAACTGTGGCCAGATTGTGTCCATACGAAAGATATTGAAGGGTTTGAGGCTGATCCTGTCGACCCTACACCTGTTGTGCAATCAATTGTGGCATTGGGGAATTCCATGGGGTTGGATGTGAGTGAAAAGGATGTGGAAGAGTTGGTGGAGGAGAACAGTCAAGAGCTAACCACTGATGAGCTCCAAGAGCTTCATCTGCAACAGCAACAGACCACAGCTTAGGAAACTGCTTCAGAGGAGGAGGAAGAGAGATGGAAGAAGGCGCCTTCTTCAGAGATTAAGGAGATTTGTGCAATGTGGACTAGGGTGCATTCATTTGTGGAGGAACATCACCCTGAAAAAGCTGTTGCAATCCGTGCTGGCGACTTTTACAATGACAATGCCATGTCCCATTTTAGGCAAATCTCTTTAGATGCCAGAAACAGATAGGTCTGGATAGATATTTTGTGCGACAGGGGTCCAGTGACTCTCAAGCTGGTCCTAGTGGCACTAAAAAACAAAGAAGGGAAGTGACCCCAGATAAGGACTTGGTACCTAGAGTCCTTATGGAGGGGGATTCCCCTTCCAAACAATAACCTCTCTTCTCTCTCCCTTTCTCCCTCTTCCATCCGCCAGCAACAGTCTTCAATAAAGGTAAGTGTCATGTTGAATGTTCATTCCTTTGTGTATGTAAATCTATCTTTAACCCTTTCAGGGTCCGTCCCATAGATCTACGGCTTTACGTTCAGGGTCCAAACCGTAGATCTACGCCATGAGCTCAGCTCACTCTGATAAACTGTGAGTGGTACATTTGGGCCTAGATATGAGAGAATACATCTATGTGGTATGTGTGCACCACATAAAACAGATCCTGCAGCACACTGTGTATAATGAGAGAAAAAAAATGAAATCATGATTTTTCGATTAAAACAGCAACTTTGCAGTGTTTTTTTGTATGTTTTTTATAGTTGTATTTGCGATTTCTTGGTCTCATTTGATAGAATGGAAGACATATTACAGAAATAGAGATGATTTTGATTGGTTTTAGCACTGGAAATGGCTTGAAACTGAGCTCAAAGTAGCAGAAATGTTAAATTTTTGCCGATATTCAAGAGTAAACAAACGACCTCACACGTCTAATACACGTCAGCTGGTGGGTCTAATATACATTCACAAATATGGTGATGATATTTATACAATTATTACAGTATTACATAACAGTAAATCTTCTATTTTTTGGTGTGAATAAAAATTCATTATGTGAATAAAAAATCAAAATGGAATTTATTTGTAAAGCCTCAAAAACATAACTAATGAACAGAGGAAATGTTAGTTTAGTGCCAGGAATGCCTACATTGTTCATTCTGGACCCTATTTTGAAATTGGAATATTTTGAACTTTGTGTTAAATTGGCCAAATTAACAATTTCCGATCGCTTTATTTTGTAGTTGAAACAGTTGACTTGGCGATTTCTTGTGCTCAATCGATAGAATAGAAGTAATACTAGTGAAATAGCTAAGAATTTGGTTGATTGGAATAATGTAATTGGCCTAAAATTGGAGTCAAAGTCGGCAAAATCGCCGATTCGTAAATATCGCTGACACATCAATATTCGCGAGAGCATAATTTCGTCAATTTTCCACCAAATTTCGTACTTTTTGTTTTATTACCTTCACAAAAAGATTCTCTACAATTTCGTAAGAAAAAATAACAAACTTTTTTTTTAAAAATTCTTGGACACTGGTGCGTGACTCCAGATTTGGGCCTTGGACCCTGAAAGGGTTAAGGTAAAAAAAATTTTTTTTGTTAATACTTCTCGGTGTCTGGTACGGATCAATTGGATTGACATTATTTCAAATGGGGAAAATGGTTTCACTTTTCGCTGATTTCATTTTCGCCGATCTCCCTGGAACGGATTAAACACGAAAACTGAGGATCCACTGTATATACAATGGAACCTCAGCTTAGGAGTGCCCCAACGTGCGAGTTTTTCAAGATACGAGCAGTCACTTTGTCGATTGTTTGCTTCCAGATGCCAGTGTAATTTCAAAATGCGCGAGCCTCCACGGAGGTTCCTTGATGCTGGTGAGAGGCTCTTGCACTTGATCTAGGAAGTTCGATATCAGTTACTTGTTGGACTATCTTATTGAAACTTGGGCAATGTATGATGGAAAGAGGCTTCTTAACGTACACCAAAATTGAAAGAAATTGGACCATAAATAACGAGTTCACTTCTCAGGGATTAGTGATATATGGTTGTATTCTCGTTTTTATAACCTCATTTGATAGAATGGAAGGTATATTACAGAAACAGATATGATTTTGATTGGTTTCATGATGAAAAGTACCTTGAAATAGAGCTGAAAGTAGCGGAAATGTTCGATTCTTTGGCGATGTTCAAGAGTAAACATATGACGTCACCTTGCAATACTTGTCTGGTTGGCCATTGGGTTGACATTATTTATACAATTTTTACAATAAATCTTCTATTTTTTGAGTGAATAAAAATTCCAAATGGTAAGCAAGTGCATTATTATAAGAATACATACGTACTATTAAATAATATTAATAATAATATGTTAAAATTAACAAATAATAATATATAATAATTATATAATAATATACATATAAAACAAATTATGATAAGAATGCATACGTTCTAATAAATAATAATAAAAATACATATATTATTTATATTGTTATTTATATTGTTCATTATGTCATATTTGATGAATTTTGATGGATACATAAGCCGTAAGATATAAACAACTGTTGGAGGACAAATGGACTAGTGAGAATACAGCCAATGGGGTAGGGTGTATGGAGTAAGTTTAAGAATAGTATAGTATTAAGAGTGTTCAGCAGAAGTTTGTGGTTACAGGAAAGTGGGTGTGGGAGGGAAGAAGAGTGAATGGTGGAATGATGATATAAAGAGAGTAGTAAGAGAGAATAAGCATATGAGAGGTTTTTACAAAGTAGGAGTGATGCAAGGAGGAAGGAGTACATGAAGAAAATAAGTGAGGTGAAACAATGTAAAATGAGAGCAAATGAGAGAGTGAGTGAGATGTTATCAACAAATTTTGTTGAAAATATGAAAAAGTTTTGGAGTGAAATTAATAAGTTGAGAAAGCCTTGAAAAAAAAATTGATTTGTTAGTTAAAAATATGAGAGGAGAGTTATTAAATGGAGAGTTAGACGTATCGGGAAGATGGTGGGAATATTTTGAGGAATTGTTAAATGTTGATGAAGATAGGGAAGCTGTGATTTTTGTGTATAGGGCAAGGAGGAATAACATCTTATAGGAGTGAGGAAGAACCAGTTGAGAGTGTGGATGAAGTGCATAGGGGAGTGAGTAGAATGAAAGGGGGTAAAGCAGATGGAATTGATGGGATAAATATAGAAATGTTAAAAGCAGGTGGGGATATAGTTTTGGAGCGGTTGACTTAGACAAGGATGTGTGATGTCACCATGGTTGTTCAATATATTTCTAGATGGAGTTGTTAGAGAAGTGAATGCTCAGGTGTTGACAAGGGGTGGGGTTAAAAGATAAAGAATCAATCACAAAATGGGAGTTGCCACAGTTGCTCTTTGCTGATGACACTGTGCTTTGGGGAAATTCTGAAATTTCAGAAGTTGGTGGATGAGTTTGGTAGGGTTATGTAAAAAGAAAATTAAAAGTGAATATAGGAAAGAGTAAGGTGATGAGGATAAAAAACATTAGATAACAAAAGATTGGGTAGCAGATTGGTGGGAGAGAGTATGCAGGAGGTGAATGTATTCAGATATTTAGGAGTGGACGTGTTAGTAGATGGGTCTACGAAAGATGAGGTGAATCATAGAATTGAGGAGGGGAAAAGGGTGAGTGGTACACTGAGGAGTCTGTGAAGATAAAGAACTTTGTATCCATGGAAGAAAAGAGGGGAATGTGTGAGAGTAGTTATATCGACATTCTTATATGGGTGTGCAGCATAGGTGATGAAAGTTGCACAAGGAGAAGGCTGGAGGCAATGTAGAT
>NC_069421.1:54442593-54455789 GCF_026875155.1 Cherax quadricarinatus
AATTATATATATTACGAAGGTGTCTGTTATAAACATAAATGAAGTCTTATGCTATATATTTTTCATTAAACAACTATACCTTGTATACTAATTACATTCGTGTTAAATTCATTACACAAAATATCTTTGGTTAATCAGTTTACGGTACCTATATTTCTTTTTAATATTAATATTCTATGTCACCACCTTTCAACTTGAAAATTTAATATCATGTTTATTACATTTTAGGCAAAGTTCTTCATAATGACTTTTTAATGCCACGTATCCTAGAAAATTTAACAATATAAAACCAAATACTGAACAACCAGGAATCGTAAATGACAATCATTATGAACATAAGAATCGTTGTGTCTGTTTTCCCTAAAAACAAGATCAACCCTACTTGGTTGTGAGACATTTAGTGTAGACCACAAGACGGTGCCAGAGTCAGAACTGTGTAGGACACACTGTGTAGGACACGCTGTGTAGGACACACTGTGTAGGACACACTGTGTAGGACACACTGTGTAGGACACACTGTGTAGGACACACTGTGTAGGACACACTGTGTAGGACACACTGTGTAGGACACACTGAACACCATCTTGCTAAGCTGGGCCACTAGTCGCCTTACATCTCCAAACATTCTACATGCCATCAATGAATGAAATATAACAAAAAAATAAACAATACACAGTAGCTAATTATAAACATGACAAGAAAATGGCTATTTAATCCTTGCATTCAGGAAAAAAAAATTAAAGAAACGATCATCTCCCATAAAATAAAGTGCTTAAAATTCTGTACCCGATATCCAAGTTTTATTTTCCTTTTTTTTTTTTTCTTAAGAGTAACTGCCACTGCATAATCTTATGCTCCTCAACTGTACTTAATTATTACATATGTGTACATTTATCTTAATATTTAATATCACATACAAGAGGACAGGTACTTCATAGTGGTCCGAATCTTTCACTGCACACCATTGCTTCTTTCACTGGATCCACCACACTGGACACAATACTACTCTTAACATTGACTCACAGTTTTGCCACTTCCGAACATTGGCTACAGTAAAACAATAACCTGAGAACCTCAATGCATCACCTTGCTGGGTTAATCTTGAAATCCAGGCTAGGTTACATTAGTAATAAACTTACAACTTAATGCCAATCTATGATAGGCTACATAGCTACACAGCCTTTCGAAATTGCTCAAACATTACATTATAGCTATCATCGGCAAACTTGCTCACTTATAGTTGAAACCCTTGATTAGTACCCTTACGCTTGGGTTAATTACCAAAATACGTATGGTAATCTTACAATCATAGCCTTGCAAGTATGGTCAGAATACTAAATTTACATCGCTTTCTGTTCACACCACGTTTATAACTTGTTCTTGTACCAGCGTTCAAGCAATTTTTAACACAAACCAACAACATAGTACTAACAAGCTTACAACCGCCGGCAACTTAAGATCAGTCACCCTGAGATGCCTCTTATGTACACCTTGGTAACGCTACTGAAACTCGACAACAAAGTCGAATGGCACCATTGAAATCAAAGTCAAAGTGAGGTTGGGCTGCTATATACTTTTTTGATCAAAACATTAATCATACAAACAGTAAGCAAATACACACGGGAGGGAGAGAGGGAGTGAAGAAAATGAGAGATGGAGGAGCAGCAGCAGCAGCAACTGGAGCAGGAACTGGAGCAGCAGCTGCAGCAGGAACTGCAGCAGGAACTGGAGCAGCAGCCTCAGCAGCAACTGGAGCAGCAGCTTCAGTAGCAACTGGAGCAGCAGCTGCAGCAGCAACTGGAGCAGCAGCTGCAGCAGAAATTGGAGCAGCAGCTGCAGCAGCAACCGGAGCAGCATCTGCAGCAGCAACCGGAGCAGCTACTGCAGCAGCAACCAGAGCAGCAGCTACAGCAGCAACCGGAGCAACAGTTGCAACCGGAGCAGCAGCTGCAACCGGAGCAAGTGTTGCAACTGGAGCAGCAGCTGCAACCGAAGCAAGAATTGCAGCAGCAACTGGAGCTGTAGCCGGAGGAACAGCTGCAATAGCAAGCGGAGCGGCAACTGGAGCAGCAGCTGCAGCAGCAACCAGAGCAGCAGCGGCAGCAGCAACCAGAGTAACAACAACTGGAGCAGCAGCTGCAGCAGAACTGGAACATCAACTGTAGCAGCATCTGCAACAACTGGAGCAGCAGCTGCAACAACTGGAGTACCAGCTGCAGCAGCAACTGGAGCAGCAGCGACTGGTGCAGCAGAAACCGGAGCAGCAGCAGCTGCAGCAGTAACTGGAGCAGAATTGGAAAATCAACTGGAGCAGCAGCTGTAACAGCAACTGGAGCAGCAGATGCAGCAGGAACTGTAGCAATATCATTGAGATAATTTCCCTCTTTTAAGCTCACAGATTAACACTAAATAATCTGGGGTTGGTGTGATTATCATTCTAAGACATCCTGTTGTATAAACTTTGAAAGAACATTTCTCAGAAACAAACGTGAATTTTCTGATAGAGACTTAACGCCGTTCAGCGAGCCCTGATCCTCGTATACCATCAGTGTACAGTATACAACCTATACCCTGCTTTTTCTAAAAAAAATTTATTATAACGTTGTATACAGTACACTCGTGAAAAGGAGTTTTCTCCTTTTTTTTTTTTAAGAGAGAGACTGTGGTGATACATCTGAATACCTTATATATCTTGCAAAGAGAATAAAAAATCAGGATGGAGGACTACCACAGTAGGGTACGAGTCGACTTATAAATGGATTATATAAAATGGCAAGGGCAAAGTCTAAAATTAAAGAGACTGGGTGGATAGGTATGATTGCTGGCAATCTCAGAGGGTGATTATATCGTATCAGTAGCAGCACTAGGCTTCCTCGAGGGCAGCTCTGAACTGTAAAACCAAGTTGGATACAAAGGCGCATTATGAACAGTAGTCAAGACATAGGTGCTGAGCAATCTATTGTAACAACGTTTCTCTCTGAGTTTGGCTTAACAAAGTTCCACATCACGAAACGTTAATATAAAAGAATGCTGTGTAACTGTGTCTTTCCTGTGTATATACCAAGTGTCAATGTTAGCTAGATAGCTTCAATGCACTACACACCTTCCTAACCTGGTACAACGTTAACTTCCTAACCTTCTACAACGATAACAACTTCTCTTCTCTCAATTGACAAAACAGGTTGATATTCGCGAGAAGAAAGTGCCTAACTCCCAGGATTTTACAAAATATTGCCTCCGAGAAGTAGTTGGAGCAAGAAAATATATATTAAATATTATAATGATAACTAATGCATAGTATGGCAGTTCTGGTGGTTGCACTTTTGTAAAGTCACGCCATTGATTTATTGCTACAGGTCCGAAGTTATATAGTCAAGAGTACGAGGAATAACATACTAACAGGAGAGAGAAACAAACGGGTGTTCGTGAGAGAAAGAGACGATGGTGGTGGTGAGAGAGGAAGAGTCGATGATGGTGGTGAGAGGAAGAGACGATGGTGGTGGTGAATGAGGAAGAGACGATGGTGGTGGTGAGAGAGGAAGAGACGATGGTGGTGGTGAGAGAGGAAGAGACGATGGTGGTGGTGAGAGGAAGAGACGATGGTGGTGGTGAGAGAGAGGAAGAGACGATGGTGGTGGTGAGAGGAAGAGACGATGGTGGTGGTGAAAGAGGAAGAGACGATGGTGGTGGTGAGAGAGGAAGAGACGATGGTGGTGGTGAGAGAGGAAGAGACGATGGTGGTGGTGAGAGAGGAAGAGACGATGGTGGTGGTGAGAGAGGAAGAGACGATGGTGGTGGTGAGAGAGAGGAAGAGACGATGGTGGTGGTGAGAGGAAGAGACGATGGTGGTGGTGAGAGAGGAAGAGACGGGTAGTGGTGAGAGGAAGACTGGGAGGGGAGGGAAGGAAGTAGACATACCGTATGAAGAGAAGAGAAGAGATACAGAGGGAGAATAGACAGGTGGGAGGAATGAAGAGATACAGGTAGGGGAATGAAGAGATACAATTGGGGAGGAAGAGATACAAGTGGGGAGGAAGAGATACAGGTGGGGAGGAAGAGATACAGGTGGGGAGGGAGAGATAAAGACTGGAGAAGAAGAGATAGAGACTGGGGAAGGAAGATATATAGACTGGGAAATAAGAGATACCAGGAGAGGGAAACAAAATAGGGAAAGAGGAAGATATCTGGAAGGGGAAAGGAAGAAGGGATTGGGAAACGAGAGGAAAAATATTGGGAAGTGGGTAGGGAGAGATTGGGAATGGGGATAAAGATTGGGGAGACAAAACATTGAAAAGGCGAGGATTTACTGGTAAATGAAGACTGGCACGGAAGAAGAGATTACGAAAGGGAGAGGAGACTGAGAAGTTGAAAAGATGGATGTAATGAGGGTAGGAAGAAGTGAAGAAAGATATGAGAAAGTGGAGGGAGCAAAATAAAGGAAAGGAAGGGGGATGGGAGAAGAGAGTAAGGGAGAAGGTGAAAGACGAAGGGGAAACTATGAAATTAGAGAGAGTAAGAAGAAAGGAAAGATGAGGAAGAAACTGTGGATGAGGAAAGATGGAGGTGTAGATGGAGAATGAAGGGAAGATGTGAATGGAGAAAAGGAATATGAAGAAAGACCTGTAAGCACACTTAAAATATAAACAGTGGGAAATAAAATATCAAAATATGTTGAAAATTCCATAAGATACACAACACACAATATATAATAATAATTTAATTATAAGAAATATATCATTTATATTTACTAAGCATCTACTGTATAAAACAAAAATTAAACTTTATGAGCACATATCCATAACAAAGTGAGAATTAACAATAACAAAGAAAATGACAGTATTGTAGAAAATACACAAAAGAAAAAAGTTCATATGGTTCATTTTGAGCAGAGGTACTTTCTACCAGTTTAGTCTAAGTGTGTTCAAGTTGTGAAAGATTCTGGACGAAGGCTGTTGAACTTGGATCCGGTACAATGACTAAATTAAATATTTTGCAACTGCACGGTGTACTATGCGACATGGCTGAAGTGAGCACCTCGGTGAGGTCTGTTTAGTAGTGGGCTCCGTTCGTGACTTCGATAATGTCTGACAAAAGCCTTCGTTGCTAAATTTGTGACAAGAGCCTTGGTGACTTAAGCTACACTACATAGCCTTTAACTGTTTTCTTTTATAATCAGATTTAATTTTCGAATAAACATGTGTCCTAGACAAAGTCTGCTGTGTTATTTTACTGAACAATTTTATAGGAGCTAAACTTGCCTATCAACTTCTGGAACACTGAGAGTCGGGCTGACTTCCTGTGGGACACAGGAAGGGATGAAACCAATACACTTGACTTATGGAGGTGCTGGAGGACGCCCCTGACGGCGTATCTAGAACCAGCAGACTTGCGACTGTAGAGACGATAACATACGACCTCAAGAGGGCGTGACACGGCCTCAAGACGGCGTGACACGGCCTCAAGACGGCGTGACACGGCCTCAAGACGGCGTGACACGGTTTCAAGAGGGCGTGACACGGCCTTGAGAGGTGTGACCCGCACACCGGTGGAGTCTCGGTAAAAACACTGCTGCCTTTAAATTTCTTTGCCGCCTTTGAGAGTCGGGAAAAGTTAAGGAAGTGTTGTGAAAGGCAGACGAGTAGGAAGGATGGGGCGGGTGTTCTCCTTCTCCTCCTCTTCTTTGACAGCAGCACTGCGACGAGCTGCACAAGTGTCGCAGTCCGACTCTGAGCAGTCACTCGAGGAGTTGGTTGAGTCGGACTCTGAATCGCTGTCTGTTGATGACGATGACGAAGATTCCAGTGATTGCTGCCGCTTCCGTTCGTGGCGGGCCAGACGCTGACGCAACGAAGCATTTTCCTCCTGAAGCTGTAGCAGCTGCGCCTGTAGGGTAGACAGAAGGCGGGAAGGGGAGGCAGAGAGTGCATCAGCGAGCACAGCTGCGCGGGCCTCAAGCGCCACTATGGCAGAGCGCAACTCAGAGCGACTACCAGACATCAGTCTATCTTCACGGGCACTCTGATATGCGGTTTCGAAGTCGGCGGCGTTGAAAGGAAACCAGTCGCGGGTGAGAGCATGCGTAGGCGTGGCACTCCCAGTCTCGTCTTCCTCAGCGCCACTAACAGGCGGCTCCTGCTCCCAGTGTGGTGTGCTGAAGTTGTCGAAGTCCACAAACATTGCTGAGTTTTCGTGATCATCCATGATAAACTGAGTGCTGTTCTCGGGGGCGCGAGGAACCTGGGCACCCACGGGTCGAAGCACGGGCGTGGGCGGGCCATGATGGAGCGCCCATGACTCGCGGGACGTCGTCGGTGACAGAATAGCGATGTTACTCTCCCCACGTAACTTTTCCACTGCTTTAGGTGTTCGTCGTCGCCGCCTGCGCCTCTTCTTATTCTTGAGAGCACTGTTGTTATTGTTGGAGCGGTGGCGAGAACTATGCTGCAGCAACGACAGTGTCTGCAGCGGCGCAGCTGAGCCAGGAGCAGCTGAGCCAAGGGGAGCTGAGCCAAGCGGAGCTGAGCCAGCCTCCATGACGGCAACGTGGCACCTCGGTGCTCACACTGCGGCAACACCGCACTCCCTCGACTCTCACTCACTCCACTTAAATTTACAGTTATTTTGACGATCACAGACGCAAAGTTCCACTATATACTTCGGTGTACCTTCGGGTGATTCAGTTCACTGTTGAGGTGTCACAAAATATCACAGAGACGGTGAGAATAAGAGAGGTTGTGGTAAACATCGCAGGAGCAGTGAGCAGAATACCACTGCGCACCAAGACCACACCAACACTGAGCTGTGTTGTGGCCGCCCAGACACCAACACCCACACACTCACACACACACAACTAATTCCACTTTATTACCTACCCTTACATATTCACATTCCATAATATATCACACACGGCGAACACAAAAACAATTGTCATTACATTTTACATTACAAATAATACCTTGGTAGCCGGGATACAGAGATAAATAGAGAGAATAAACAGTAGTTGGTGTCGGGTGGGTGTGGGGTGCGCGCGCGCATACTGTCACGTGAACCTCAGGCGCCGCCTTCAAATAACTTACAAACATCAATAACAAACATTATAAAAAATAACTTATTGTAAATCTGACTACATAAGATTACCTCTCAGAGTTAGATAAAAGATGAAGTCAAATAGAAATCAACTTAGGCAATAATAAGTGTGTGAAGGCAGAGTTGTGTTGGTGGTCGTCAGATCGATATGAAGGAATGTTGGAGAGAAAACGTTACATGTACGTCTGGTGTACTCAGTATACATGTACGTCTGATTGTACTCAGTATACATGTACGCTTGCTTGTACTCAACATACATGTACGTCTGCTTATACTCAACATATATGTATATCTAATTGTATTTAACATACACGTACATCTGCTTGTATTCAACTCAGTACAAGCTTGTACTCACATACATTCTGACTCTGCTTGTCTCAATTACACGTACGTCGCTTGTAATCAACTACATTACCCGTACTCTGCTTGTACCAACACATATATCAATTGCTTGTACTCAAACATTTCATGTACATCTGCTTGTACTCAGCATACAAGTACGTCTCCTTGTACTCAACATACATTACATGCATGTCTGTTTATAAAATCACCTTCCATACACTATAGTCTGCTTGTACTAAATACACTACATGTAGTCTACTTGACTCAAAAACAATAGTTGTTGATCAACATACGTACGTCTGCTTTATCGCTACTTACATATAGTTGCTTGTCACAATATGGTCCCCCGTGGCCTGGGGCTAAAGCTCTCGCGTCCCCCGGCAAAATGCCGGGTTCGTTCCCCGGCGAGGGTAGAAAACCTGGGGTTTTTCTTGACCCCGCTGTCTATGTTCACCATCATAAAAGGGGTCCTGGGTGTTTTTTCTGGGGGGTGCTTTGGGGACGAAACTGATCTAATTTTTCCCCAAATGCACTGATGTCGCTAAGACATACTTGTACATGTGAAAAAAAGATATTATTTTATTATTATTTTATTATTATTATTATTATTATTATTATTTTATTTTTTTTTACTTTTGCTTGATTACCAACTGTACGTCCTTGTACTCCTTTACTGTACGCCCTTATACTCGACGTACATTTTTGCAATCGCTTGTATCAACATATAAAATAAATATTATTTATTTTTACCAGTACATGTACAAGGTATCCCCTGGCGACTTTGTGAATATACTAATAGAAAGCGCTTTTATGCAGAGCATTTCGGAAATTATTTTTAATTTTGTCCAGGATGCGACCCACACTCAAATAAACCAGGTATGTGGGGAACATGAACGCAGGTGTTTATGGAAAACGTCCTAATGTTTTTAGCCGATCGGGGGGTTGGGGAACCCCGGACTCAGTGCGCTAGCAACCCGACAACGGGACACCCGGGTGTAAGGAAACCCCCCAATGTTTCTACCCCTTTCGGGAAAAACGAACCCCCATTTTAAAATCCTTTTTACTAATATACATTAATCATATCTGCTTTTACTTTTACATCATATATGTCTAGGAAACCCGGTGAGGGTTTCGGGGGGCAAAGCCCCGCGGCCCCGGGTTTGGACCAACTCATGGTGGATCAGGGTTGATCAACAGGCTGTTTCTGTTGGCCGCAGCAACCCGAAGTCGAACCAAAACCCGGCTGCGGTACTGACTTTACGTGCCTGTCCGGCCCTTTTTGAAGAAGCCGGGTCTATTTGGGAATCCCCCCTTATGTTGCTGGGACGGAGTTTAACGTCTTTGGGGCCCCTTTTCACTTTGTGTTGTCTTTCAGGTTTCTGTGGCACTCCGCTTTTATGGGGGAAGTTGCATCTCCTGCCGATCTTTTGCTTTAAAGGATGATTTTGTGTGAAATTTGGTACAATCCGTCTAGGTTTTTGGGTGATATAATATGTATCTCCCGCCTGCGTTCAGGAAAACAGGTTTTGGAACTTCAAGCGCTCCCAGTAATGAGGGTTTTATCTCGTTATGGGCCCCTGAAGGTTCTCTGTACATTTTTAGGTCAGCAATTTCCCCTTCTTGAAAGGGGGTTAGTGTGCAGCAATTTTCCCAGCCTAGTGGAAAAAGCACCTGAAGAGGCTCACTAAGGGGGCCCCGGGTGGTTGGTGGTAAAGCCCCCGCTTCACCACGGAGGGCCCGGGTTCGTTCCCGCGGGTGGGGAAAATTTTCACGTTTCCTACACCCGTTTTCCTGTTCCCTAGCAGCAAATAGGTACCTGGTGTTTGTCGATGGTTGGCGCATCCTGGGGGGCAAAATTAAGGACCCCCAAAGGAAATAAGTTTAAAAGTCCCCGATGACGCCCGTTTCTTTGGGTTATCCCGGGTGGTAACCCTCGGGGGGTTTAAAAAACCCAACGAAATCTTATTTATTTATGGGTTTGGGATCCCCGTTTCAAAGTTCTCATTACCTCCGTCTTTTTTAAGCTGCGATTTTTAAAAAGTTATGGTCCTTTAAGGGGAGATCCCCGAAGATCACTCCCGGTCTTTTACATTGTTTTTCGCTTTTGTGGGTTGGAATTTATTATATACTGTGTGTTTTTTAAATTTTTTGTTTTCCCTAGGGAGCAAATTTTAAATTTCTTTCATTGAATTCACATGTCTTTGGGCCCATTTAAAAAAATTTTGGGTTTAGTCCCTGAAGTCTTGGGGTGTCTGCAATGGGGACACTGTCAGCAAATTTGGGGGGTTTGAAAGAAAACACGTGCGTGGCTTTCATCCCGTTGTAGATATGAGGATGGGAATAGGATGGGGGCGAGTACTGTGCGTGGAACAGAGCTTTAACGTAGCCCCTCGACTTTACTTTTTACTATTTATTTGGTTTTTAAGTTGGAAATTTTAGAGCCCTCTACAACTTTATCCCTTTTGTGCTCTTTCATAATGGTCCGTTGTCAAAGGCTTTTTCAAAATTGGTATAACATTGATTTTTTTTTAGAGCAACCGGACCCGTCATAGTGGTCCATAGTTTTCCAGCATGTGGCTTGGGGTGGGGGTTAAAGCTCTCGCTTGACCTGGCGAAGGCCTGGGTTCGATTCCCCGCCAGGGTAGAAACATTGGGGGTGTTTCTTTCCACCTTATGTCTATGTTCCCATCAGTAAAATGGGTACCTGGTGTTAGTCGACTGTGTGGGCGCACCGGGGGGCCTGATCTAATTTGCCCGAATGTTTCAACATAACAAGGGGGTTTTATACAGTAGTATGTCACTGAGTCAAATAGGCCCGTATTTCCCTGTACTTGTAGTAAACAAAGATATTGTTTTATATTATTTTTTATTTTTATGTTGCTCTGGGTATTTTCTGATGGGTATCTAGATGGTTGGGATCTTGTTTCTTTGAGCCCTTCAAAGATTTTTATCAACATGTCGGTTCTCTGAACCATTCATCTACAAAGATTTTATATTGGTTTTTAGCGCTATCGTCTGTAGTTTTTTTGCTATTGCTTTACTGCCTCCTTTGTGGAGTGGGACTATGTCTTGTTTTTATTCATTTGTGCGATGACCCCTGTGTCCATGCTTCCTCTCCATTGGATGTTAAAAGACATGATAAGGGGCTTCATGATGGGGCAGAGTGCATGGGCAATGTCGTTTATCGCATTTTCGAAGTCATTTGGCATCAGGATAATATCAGATGGGGTTCGAGTCTACGAAATTCTGTCTCTCTCTCATAAAAAAAAATTATTTAGGCCTTCGATTCCCCAGTCTGGTTAGCGGTCCCTAAAAACCGGGTCATTTTGGGACTTGAGTACCTCACCCATTTCCTTACCTGGAGTTTACCTGGAGAGATTTCCCGGGGGGTCAACGCCCCGCGCCCGGTCTGTAACCAGGCCTCCTGGTGGATCAGAGTCTGATCAACCAGGCTGTTATGCTGGCTGCATTCAAACCAACGTACGAGCCACAGCCCGGCTGGTCAGGAACGATTTTAGGTGCTTGTCCAGTGCCAGCTTGAAGACTCCCAGGGGCCCTGTTGGTAATCCCCCTTATTTTATGCTGGGAGCAGTTGAACAGCTCGGGCCCCTGACACTTATTGTATGGTCTCTTAACGTGCTAGGGGACACCCCTGCTTTCATTGGGGGATGTTGCATCGTCTGCCAAGTCTTGCTGTCATCTGTGTAGGACCCATTTTGTTTAAGTAGGGATAAAATACTGGATGTTGTTCTCAATTTTGATTTGGCTTAAGAAATTTTTTGGGTTTGTTTCAATTTCATTTATGACTTTTGTTCTTCCCGCGTTTCTTGACTCCTGTAACATTCCTTTAGCTCAGTTTGACGTTTGACATTTCTCTGACCAGTGTCTCCTATGTATTACAGATATATTGCCCTCTTTAGCCACTCTGTTATTCTTGCCTTCGTCTGTACAGGGGGCCTTTCTCTTTTTAGTTTACTTCTAGCATACTTCGAGTACCACAGAGTTTGTTCTAGACATTAGCTGGATCCGTGTTTCTTAGGGTGTCTTTCCAGTTTATATCATTTAATACCTGGTTTACTTGGTTCCACCTTATGTTTTTTTTTAATGAAGACGAATTTGGTGAAGGCTCCCTCGTGACTGGTCACATTTTGTTGGTTTTGGGGCTCCAAGCATACATGTCTGAACCTCTGTTATGTTGTGATCTGAGTATATTGTTTTTGATATGGTGGGCATTTCGTATCAGATCCCTCATTGTTAGTGAAGATGAGGTCCAGGTATTCTCTAATCTTGGCTCTATTATTTTCTGTTTAAGGGAAATTTGGTGCAGAGATATGAAAGCTCGTGTGTGTGCGAGTTTTCTTCTAATCTACCTCCTAGGGGTTTTCTCTATACAGCACTGTTTGCTACATTCCTCTTTTTTAGGTGCCTCAGGTTAAAATCCCCAGCAGAAAGATGTTTGGGACAGGAACTGGAAGATTTCCAGACAGTGGTCTATTTTTAAAAACTGTTTCCCGGAATTGTTGGGAAGTTGCATCCCAAAGGCTTGTATACACCTCAATGACCAGGCTTTGGTTCTCGATCTTTACTGCCAAAACGTCAACAACTCATTTGAGGCGTTTAGTAATTTTCCCAAACATATCAGTGACCCTATGACGTACAGGCCAACCCCTCCCTCCTTTTTTGCCTGTTCACTCTGTCGCATCTGTATAGGTTATAACCCGGATCCATATTTCATTGTCAAAGTGACCTCTATGTGGGTCTTTGTGTAAACCGCGAACATTGCGTTTGACTCTGTAAGCAGTCCACGGATGAAAGGTATTTTGCTGTTCGTTGCTGGCTTTAGACCCCCCTTTATTTGCAAAGATGAATGTTGTATTGATGGTATGTGAGGGGTCTTTTTTTCCTGGAACTAATATCTGTTGTTTTGGAGTGGAGGCCGTTGACGTGATTCCACTCCAGGAATGATCGGAGTTGGTGTACGATTTCTGTCATTTTCTGCCAGCATTTTCCTTCCTGGTGCTGAAAAAACCTTTCTCTGGAGTACTGTGGCTACCAAGGCTTTCCAATGGTCTGGATGTTCTGTATCCTCTTTGCTCTTTTGGCGATGTGCCTGACAATATAAGTTATAGCATTGCTTTCCTGAACTGAAGAGTGACTCATTTCAGGGTGGAGAAACTTACAGGAAGGAAGGTTGGTTACATTTCCTGTTGTCATGTGGGCACAGCATTTTCTGGGGTGGTCAGAGTTGCACGACTTATCTGTCTTTCCAGATATTCCATGCCTGCAGATGCTAAGGCCTATAATTTGCATAGGTTTGATTTCTGTTTGCCTTGGTTTTTCGTGGCTGTATTCCGACTGGTGCATGTTTTCATGTCTTATTATTTGTACTAACAATTGTGCCTTCACCAGTATTTCCTAGTATTTTACCTTCACTAATCCTTAGTGCATCCCCTTATTTACTGTCTCCAGTGGTATTGCTAATTTTTAACTTTGGGTTTTGCATGTCTTTTCTCACAACTGTTTTTTCCCACTAGAGCTCACTGTCTCCCTCCATGTCACCAACTTTCTTTTCTGTATTTTTACAGTTACTGTCTACCAGGATAGCATCTGTACCAGGAACGACAGCATCATCTGACCCAGTCCATTTATATTCCCATCTTCTGTAGAATGCTGTCAGGTTCTCTATGAAGGCCGTTTTGAATGTTTCCGTCTTTTAATACCAGTGTGATTTTTTTCCTCAGTTGGTTTCCCTTTGGGCCCAAAAACAC
>NC_069421.1:54456289-54475677 GCF_026875155.1 Cherax quadricarinatus
AAATAACTTACAAACATCAATAACAAACATTATAAAAAATAACTTATTGTAAATCTGACTACATAAGATTACCTCTCAGAGTTAGATAAAAGATGAAGTCAAATAGAAATCAACTTAGGCAATAATAAGTGTGTGAAGGCAGAGTTGTGTTGGTGGTCGTCAGATCGATATGAAGGAATGTTGGAGAGAAAACGTTACATGTACGTCTGGTGTACTCAGTATACATGTACGTCTGATTGTACTCAGTATACATGTACGCTTGCTTGTACTCAACATACATGTACGTCTGCTTATACTCAACATATATGTATATCTACTTGTATTTAACATACACGTACATCTGCTTGTATTCAACGTACATGTACGAATGCTTGTACTCAACATACATTACATGTACATCTGCTTGTACTCAATATACACGTACGTCTGCTTGTAATCAACATACATTACCTGTACTTCTGCTTGTACTCAACATATATATCAATCTGCTTGTACTCAACATACATGTACATCTGCTTGTACTCAGCATACAAGTACGTCTCCTTGTACTCAACATACATTACATGCATGTCTGTTTATACTCACCTTCCATACACTATATGTCTGCTTGTACTCAACATACACTACATGTACGTCTACTTGTACTCAACATACATATACGTCTGCTTGTACTCAACATACATGTACGTCTGCTTGTACTCAGCATACATTACATATACGTCTGCTTGTACACAATATGGTGCCCCGTGGCCTGGTGGCTGAAGCTCTCGCGTCACACGGCGAATGTCCGGGTTCGATTCCCGGCGAGGGTAGAAACACTGGGCGTGTTTCTTGACACCGCTTGTCTATGTTCACTCATCAGTAAAATGGGTACCTGGGTGTTAGTTTACTGGTGTGGGTCGCATCCTGGGACGAAACTGATCTAATTTGCCCGAAATGCACTGATGTCAGCTAAGACTGTATACCTTGTACATGTAGAAATAAAGATATTATTATTATTATTATTATTATTATTATTATTATTATTATTATTATTATTATTATTATTGTTTACGTCTGCTTGTACTTACCATACATGTACGACTCCTTGTACTCAACATACATTACATGTACGTCCACTTATACTCGACGTACATTATTTGCACATCTGCTTGTACTCAACATATAATAATAATATATTATCTTTATTTCTACCAGTACATGTACAAGGTATACAGTCCTGGCTGACATCAGTGACATACTACTATATAGAAAGCCGCTTGTTATGCAGAGCATTTCGGGCAAATTAGTTTAATTTTGTCCCAGGATGCGACCCACACCAGTCAACTAACACCCAGGTACTGATGGGTGAACATGAACAGCAGGTGTCTTATGGAAACACGTCCTAATGTTTTCTAGCCGTATCGGAGGTTCGAACTCCGGACCTCAGTGCGCTAGCAACCGACATACGGGACACTCTGGGTGTAAGGAAACACGCCCAATGTTTCTACCCTTGCCGGGAATCGAACCCGCATTTACATATCTGCTTGTACTCAATATACATTACATACATATCTGCTTGTACTTATACATCATATATGTCTAGAGAATACCTGGTGAGGGTTTCGGGGGTCAACGCCCCTGCGGCCCGGTTCGTGACCAAGCATCATGGTGGATCAGGGTTGATCAACCAGGCTGTTACTGTTGGCCGCACGCAACCCGAAGTACGAACCAAAGCCCGGCTGATCGAGTACTGACTTTACGTGCCTGTCCAGTGCCTTCTTGAAGACAGCCAGGGGTCTATTGGTAATCCCCCTTATGTATGCTGGGACGGAGTTGAACAGTCTTGGGCCCTTTACACTTACTGTGTTGTCTTTCAGTGTACTCGTGGCACTCCTGCTTTTCACTGGGGGAATGTTGCATCTCCTGCCGAGTCTTTTGCTTTCATAGGGAGTGATTTTCGTGTGCAAGTTTGGTACTAATCCGTCTAGGATTTTCGGGGTGTATATAATCATGTATCTCTCCCGCCTGCGTTCCAGGGAATACAGGTTTAGGAACTTCAAGCGCTCCCAGTAATTGAGGTGTTTTATCTCCGTTATGCGCGCCGTGAAGGTTCTCTGTACATTTTCTAGGTCAGCAATTTCACCTGTCTTGAAAGGTGCTGTTAGTGTGCAGCAATATTCCAGCCTAGATGGAACAAGCGACCTGAAGAGTGACATCATCTAAGGTGGCCCGGTGGTCTGGTGGCTAAAGCTCCCGCTTCACACACGGAGGGCCCGGGTTCGATTCCCGGCGGGTGGGAACATTTTGACACGTTTCCTTACACCTGTTGTCCTGTTCACCTAGCAGCAAATAGGTACCTGGATGTTAGTCGACTGGTGTGGGTCGCATCCTGGGGGACAAGATTAAGGACCCCAATGGAAATAAGTTAGACAGTCCTCGATGACGCACTGACTTTCTTGGGTTATCCTGGGTGGCTAACCCTCCGGGGTTAAAAATCCGAACGAAATCTTATCTTATCTTATCATGGGCTTGGCATCCCAAGTTTTCAAAGTTCTCATTATCCATCCTGTCATTTTTCTAAGCTGCGATTGATAAAATGTTATGGTCCTTGAAGGTGAGATCCTCCGACATGATCACTCCCAGGTCTTTTACATTAGTTTTTCGCTCTATTGTGTGGTTGGAATTTATTATATACTCCGATGTAGTTTTAATTTCTTCGTTTTCCATATGGGAGCAATTGAAATTTCTTATCATTGAACTTCACATTGTCTTCTGCGGCCCATTTAAAGATTTGGTTGATGTCCGCCTGAAGTCTTGCGGTGTCTGCAATGGAGGACACTGTCATGCAAATTTGGGTGTCATCTGCAAAGAAAGACACAGTGCTGTGGCTTACATCCCTGTCTGTAAGATATGAGGATGAGGAATAGGATGGGAGCGAGTACTGTGCCTTGTGGAACAGAGCTTTACACCGTAGCCGCCTCAGACTTTACTCTATTTACTATTACTATTTGCGTTCTATTAGTTAGGAAATTATAGAGCCATCTACGAACTTTATCACACATTTTGTGCTCTATTACATAATGGTCACGCTTGTCAAAGGCTTTTGCAAAATCTGTGTATACTACATCTGCATTTTGTCTTCTAGAGCAACCAGGACCTTGTCATAGTGGTCCATAGTTGACACAGACATGTGGCTCTGGTGGCCTGGTGGTTAAAGCTCTCGCTTGACATGGCGAAGGCCTGGATTCGATTCCCAGCCAGGGTAGAAACATTGGGTGTGTTTCTTTCCACCTTATGTCTATGTTCCCCATCAGTAAAATGGGTACCTGGGTGTTAGTCGACTGGTGTGGGTCGCATCCTGGGACACTGATCTAATTTGCCCGAAATGTTCAACATAACAAGGGGCTTTCTATACAGTAGTATGTCACTGATGTCAAATAGGCCTGTATACCATGTACTTGTAGTAAACAAAGATATTGTTATTATATTATTATTATTTTTATGTTGCTCTGGGTAGTTACTGATGGGTATCTAGATGGTTGGTGATCTTGTTTCTTAGAGCCCTTCAAAGATTTTTATCAACATGTCGGTTCTCTGAACCATTCATCTACAAAGATTTTTATATTGGATGTTAGCGCTATCGGTCTGTAGTTCTTTGCTATTGCTTTACTGCCTCCTTTGTGGAGTGGGACTATGTCTTGTTTTTATCATTTGTGCGATGACCCCTGTGTCCATGCTTCCTCTCCATTGGATGTTAAAAGAACATGATAGGGGCTTCATGATGGGGCAGAGTGCATGGGCATGTCGTTTATCGCATTTTCGAAGTCATTTGGCATCAGGATAATATCAGATAGGTTCGAGTCTACGAAATTCTGTCTCTCTCTCATAAAAAAAAATTATTTAGGCCTTCGATTCTCAGTCTGGTTAGCGGCTCCCTAAAAACCGGGTCATTTTGGGACTTGAGTACCTCACCCATTTCCTTACCTGGAGTTTACCTGGAGAGAGTTCCGGGGGTCAACGCCCCCGCGGCCCGGTCTGTAACCAGGCCTCCTGGTGGATCAGAGTCTGATCAACCAGGCTGTTACTGCTGGCTGCATTCAAACCAACGTACGAGCCACAGCCCGGCTGGTCAGGAACCGACTTTAGGTGCTTGTCCAGTGCCAGCTTGAAGACTGCCAGGGGTCTGTTGGTAATCCCCCTTATGTATGCTGGGAGGCAGTTGAACAGTCTCGGGCCCCTGACACTTATTGTATGGTCTCTTAACGTGCTAGTGACACCCCTGCTTTTCATTGGGGGGATGTTGCATCGTCTGCCAAGTCTTGCTGTCATCTGTGTAGGACCCATTTTGTTTAAGTAGGGATCAAATACTGGATGTTGTTCTCAATTTTGATTTGGCTTAAGAAATATTTTGGGTTTGTTTCAATTTCATTTATGACTTTTAGTTCTTCCTGCGTTTCTTGACTCCTGTAACATTCCTTTAGCTTCAGTTTGACGTTTGACATTTCTCTGACCAGTGTCTCCCTATGTATTACAGATATATTGCCCTCTTTTAGCCACTCTGTTATTCTTTGCCTTCGTCTGTACAGGGAGCGCCTTTCTCTTTCTAGTTTACTTCTAGCATACTTCGAGTACCACAGAGTTTGTTCTAGACATTAGTCTGGATCCGTGTTGCTTAGGCTGTCTTTCCAGTTTATATCATTTAATACCTGGTTTACTTGGTTCCACCTTATGTTTTTGTTAATGAAGACGAATTTGGTGAAGGCTCCCTCGTGACTGGTCACATTTTGTTGGTTTGGGGCTCCAAGCATACATGTCTGAACCTCTGTTATGTTGTGATCTGAGTATATTGTTTTTGATATGGTGACATTTCGTATCAGATCATCATTGTTAGTGAAGATGAGGTCCAGTGTATTCTCTAATCTTGGCTCTATTATTTGCTGTTTTAAGGTAAATTTGGTGCAGAGATATGAAAGCTCGTGTGTGTGCGAGTTTTCTTCTAATCTACCTCCTAGGGTTATCTCTTATACAGCACTGTTTGCTACATTCCTCTATTTTAGGTGCCTCAGGTTAAAATCCCCCAGCAGAAAGATGTTTGGGACAGGAACTGGAAGATTTTCCAGACAGTGGTCTATTTTTAAAAGCTGTTCCTGGAATTGTTGGGAAGTTGCATCCAAAGGCTTGTATACACCTACAATGACCAGGCTTTGGTTCTCGATCTTTACTGCCAAAACGTCAACAACATCATTTGAGGCGTTTAGTAATTCCAAGCATATCAGTGACCCTATGACGTACAGGCCAACCCCCTCCCTCCTTTTTTGCCTGTTCACTCTGTCGCATCTGTATAGGTTATAACCCGGGATCCATATTTCATTGTCAAAGTGAACCTCTATGTGGGTCTTTGTGTAAACCGCGAACATTGCGTTTGACTCTGTAAGCAGTCCACGGATGAAAGGTATTTTGCTGTTCGTTGCTGGCTTTAGACCCCCCTTTATTTGCAAAGATGAATGTTGTATTGATGGTATGTGAGGGGTCTTTTTTTCCCTGGAACTAATATCTGTTGTTTTGGAGTGGAGGCCGTTGACTGTGATTCCACTCCAGGAATGATCGGAGTTGGTGTACGATTTCTGTCATTTTCTGCCAGCATTTTCCTTCCTGGTGCTGAAAAACCTTTCTCTGGAGTAGCTGTGGCTACCAAGGCTTTCCAATGGTCTGGATGTTCTGTATCCTCTTTGCTCCTTTTGGCGATGTGCCTGACAATATAAGTTATAGCATTGTCTTTCCTGAACTGAAGAGTGACTCATTTCAGGGTGGAGAAACTTACAGGAAGGAAGGTTGGTTACATTTTCCTGTTGTCATGTGGGCACAGCATTTTCTGGGGTGGTCAGAGTTGCACGACTTATCTGTCTTTCCAGATATTCCATGCCTGCAGATGCCTAAGGCCTATAATTTGCATAGGTTTGATTTCTGTTTGCCTTGGTTTTTCGTGGCTGTATTCCCGACTGGTGCATGTTTTCATGTCTTATTATTTGTACTAACAATTGTGCCTTCACCAGTATTTCCTAGTATTTTACCTTCACTAATCCTTAGTGCATCCCCTTATTTACTGTCTCCAGTGGTATTGCTAATTTTTAACTTTGGGTTTTGCATGTCTTTTTCTACAACTGTTTTCCCACTAGAGCTCCTGTCTCCCTCCATGTCACCAACTTTCTTTTCTGTATTTTTACAGTTACTGTCTACCAGGATAGCATCTGTACCAGGAACGACAGCATCATCTGACCCAGTCCATTTATATTCCCATCTTCTGTAGAATGCTGTCAGGTTCTCTATGAAGGCCGTTTTGATGTTTCCGTCTTTTAATACCAGTGTGATTTTTTTTCCTCAGTTGGTTCTCATTTGGGCATACCCAAAAACACTTCCCTGGTTTAATATCTCTTGTAGATGATTTCTGAATATCTGCACAAAATTCGTGTGCACAGTATAAAAAAAATCCTGCCCCACGCAGTGCATATTGGGAAATACAAAACTTGGATCGTGTGTATGATTTAAAATAACGATTTTCAGGCGTTTTCTCAGATGTTTTTTTATGGATTTATTGGCTCTTTCTTGGTATCAATGAAACAGAGATTATTTTGATTGCTTCATGATCGACATTAGCTTGAAATTGAGCTCAATTTTGAGGAAATATTCGATTTTTGCCGATATTCCTAAGGAAGGGTAAGGCATACCTACACCCCACTATCTGTTTTATGGATTCAATTATTTGGACACTGTAAACCAGGTTCGATCATTTCTGGTTATACTTTATTATCCAAGAAAGAGCAAATCTTCTATTATTGTGTGATTAAGAACTCAAAACAAAAGAGAAGAGTAATATAGGAAAGGCCTGAGAACGTGATTTATTAACAGAGGAAATGTTGATTTTAGTACAAGGAATGTCTACATTTTTTATTTTGAACTCTATTTTTAAAATGGTATTTTTTTGATGTGGTTTAAAATTGAGCAAATTACTGACGTATGTGTACTTTATAGGGAAGTTGAAGTAGTTGAAAGAGGGGGAGGGGATTCTTGTTTACCTGGAGTTTACCTGGAGAGAGTTCCGGGGGTCAACGCCCCCGCGGCCCGGTCTGTGTCTTGTGCTCAGTAGATAAAACTAGCAAAATAGCTAAGAATTTTGTTGAAAGGGGCAATGGAATTTGTTAAAAATAGGACCAAAATTGAGTGAAATCACCGATGGGTCAATTGAACAGAGATCAGTAACTTTGCGCTCGTGTAATTTCATAGTTTTCTTAAAAAAAATTATACTTTTTGGTGTCGTTACCCTGAGAAAAAGATTCTCTGCCATTTCAGAAGAATTTAAAAAATGCAGAAACTGAAAGCAATATTAATTTGAAGGGTTTGGGCAGTGACAGGGCTATAACTGTCTTGTTTCCCAGCATCAAGGGTCTGGCACTCGATGTATGCACAAGGCTTATTCCTCTAAGAAAAAGGAGTAGATGTAAAATAGAAAGAGACAGGCGCTTCCTTTACAGGCGACGGAAAAAGAATAACAGAGCGGCTAAAAGAGGTCAATATATCTGAAATGCGTAGGGAGACACTGGTCAGAGAAATAGCAAGCATCGAACTAAAGCTAAAGGAATCTTATAGGAGCCAGGAATCGCGGGAAGAACTAAAAGCCATAAATGAAATCGAAAGAAACCCAAAGTATTTCTTCTCCTATGCCAAATCAAAGTCGAGAACAACGTCCAGTATTGGGCCCCTACTTAAACAAGATGGGTCCTACACAGATGACAGCAAGGAAATGAGTGAGCTACTCAAGTCCCAATATGACTCAGTTTTTAGCAAGCCGCTAACCACACTGAGAGTCGAAGATCAAAATGAATTTTTTATGAGAGAACCACAGAATTTGGTTAGCACAAGCCTATCCGATTTTATCCTGACGCCAAATGACTTCGAACAGGCGATAAATGACATGCCCATGCACTCTGCCCCAGGGCCAGACTCATGGAACTCCGTGTTCATCAAGAACTGCAAGAAGCCCCTATCACGAGCCTTTTCCATCCTATGGAGAGGGAGCATGGACACGGGGGTCGTCCCACAGTTACTAAAAACAACAGACATAGCCACACTCCAAAAAGGGGGCAGTAAAGCAACAGCAAAGAACTACAGACCGATAGCACTAACATCCCATATCATAAAAATCTTTGAAAGGGTCCTAAGAAGCAAGATCACCACCCATCTAGAAACCCATCAGTTACACAACCCAGGGCAACATGGGTTTAGAACAGGTCGCTCCTGTCTGTCTCAACTATTGGATCACTACGACAAGGTCCTAAATGCACTAGAAGACAAAAAGAATGCAGATGTAATATATACAGACTTTGCAAAAGCCTTCGACAAGTGTGACCACGGCGTAATAGCGCACAAAATGCGTGCTAAAAGAATAACAGGAAAAGTCGGTCGATGGATCTATAATTTCCTCACTAACAGAACACAGAGAGTAGTCGTCAACAGAGTAAAGTCCGAGGCAGCTACGGTGAAAAGTTCTGTTCCACAAGGCACAGTACTCGCTCCCATCTTGTTCCTCATCCTCATATCCGACATAGACAAGGATGTCAGCCACAGTACCGTGTCTTCCTTTGCAGATGACACCCGAATCTGCATGACAGTGTCTTCCATTGCAGACACTGCAAGGCTCCAGGCGGACATCAACCAAATCTTTCAGTGGGCTGCAGAAAACAATATGAAGTTCAACGATGAGAAATTTCAATTACTCAGATATGGTAAACACGAGGAAATTAAATCTTCATCAGAGTACAAAACAAATTCTGGCCACAAAATAGAGCGAAACACCAACGTCAAAGACCTGGGAGTGGTCATGTCGGAGGATCTCACCTTCAAGGACCATAACATTGTATCAATCGCATCTGCTAGAAAAATGACAGGATGGATAATGAGAACCTTCAAAACTAGGGATGCCAAGCCCATGATGACACTCTTCAGGTCACTTGTTCTATCTAGGCTGGAATATTGCTGCACACTAACAGCACCTTTCAAGGCAGGTGAAATTGCTGACCTAGAAAATGTACAGAGAACCTTCATGGCGCACATAACGGAGATTAAGTAAGTAAGTAAGTAAGTAAGTTTATTCAGGTATACACAAATACAGTTACATAGAATTATCATACATAGCAGCATATGTGTAGAGAACCTAGGATAACCCAAAAAAGTTCTCTACACATATGCTGCTATGTATGATAATTCTATGTAACTGTATTTGTGTATACCTGAATAAACTTACTTACTTACTTACTTAATCTCCGTTATGTGCGCCATGAAGGTTCTCTGTACATTTTCTAGGTCAGCAATTTCACCTGCCTTGAAAGGTACTGTTAGTGTGCAGCAATATTCCAGCCTAGATAGAACAAGTGACCTGAAGAGTGTCATCATGGGCTTGGCATCCCTAGTTTTGAAGGTTCTCATTATCCATCCTGTCATTTTTCTAGCAGATGCGATTGATACAATGTTATGGTCCTTGAAGGTGAGATCCTCCGACATGACCACTCCCAGGTCTTTGACGTTGGTGTTTCGCTCTATTTTGTGGCCAGAATTTGTTTTGTACTCTGATGAAGATTTAATTTCCTCGTGTTTACCATATCTGAGTAATTGAAATTTCTCATCGTTGAACTTCATATTGTTTTCTGCAGCCCACTGAAAGATTACTGGGAGCGTTTGAGGTTCCTAAACCTGTATTCCCTGGAATGCAGGCGGGAGAGATACATGATTATATACACCTGGAAAATCCTAGAGGGACTAGCACCGAACTTTCACACGAAAATCACTCACTACGAAAGCAAAAGACTTGGAAGACGATGCAACATCCCCCCAATAAAAAGCAGGGGTGTCGCTAGCACGTTAAGAGACCATACAATAAGTGTCAGGGGCCCGAGACTGTTCAACTGCCTCCCAGCATACATAAAGGGGATTACCAACAGACAAATGGCAGTCTTCAAGCTGGCACTGGACAAGCACCTAAAGTCGGTTCCTGACCAGCCGGGCTGTGGCTCGTACGTTGGTTTGCGTGCAGCCAGCAGTAACAGCCTGGTTGATCAGGCTTTGATCCACCAGGAGGCCTGGTCACAGACCGGGCCGCGGGGGCGTTGACCCCCGGAACTCTCTCCAGGTAAACTCCAGTGACAGGGCTATAACAGTGTCTTGTTTCCCATCATCAAGGGTCTGGACAGTGACAGGGTTATAACTGTCTTGTTTCCCAGCATCAAGGGTCTGGACAGTGACAGGGCTATAACTGTCTTGTTTCCCAGCATCAAGGGTCTGGACAGTGACAGGGCTATAACTGTCTTGTTTCTCAGCATCAAGGGTCCGGACAGTGACATGGCTATAACAGTTTCTTGTTTCCCATCATCAAGGGTCTGGACAGTGACAGGGCTATAACTGTCTTGTTTCCCAGCATCAAGGGTCTGGACAGTGACAGGGCTATAACTGTCTTGTTTCTCAGCATCAAGGGTCCGGACAGTGACATGGCTATAACAGTTTCTTGTTTCCCAGCATCAAGGGTCTGGACAGTGACAGAGCTATAACAGTGTCTTGTTTCCCATCATCAAGGGTCTGGACAGTGACAGGGCTATAACAGTGTCTTGTTTCCCAGCATCAAGGGTCTGGACAGTGACAGGGCTATAACAGTGTCTTGTTTCCCATCATCAAGGGTCTGGACAGTGACAGGGCTATAACAGTGTCTTGCTTCCCATCACCAAGGGTCTGGACAGTGACAGGGTTATAACAGTGTCTTGCTTCCCCATCATCAAGGGTCCTGGACAGTGACAGGGCTATAACAGTGTCTTGCTTCCCATCATCAAGGGTCTGGACAGTGACAGGGCTATAACAGTGTCCTTGTTTCCCATCATCAGGTCTGGACAGTGACAGGCTATAACAGTGTCTTGTTTCCCAGCATCAAGGGTCTGGACAGTGACAGGGCTATAACAGTGTCTTGTTTCCCATCATCAAGGGTCTGGACAGTGACAGGGCTATAACAGTGTCTTGCTTCCCATCATCAAGGGTCTGGACAGTGACAGGGCTATAACAGTGTCTTGCTTCCCATCATCAAGGGTCGGACAGTGACAGGGCTATAACAGTGTCTTGTTTTCCCATCATCAAGGTCTGGACAGTACAGGGCTATAACAGTGTCTTGCTTCCCATCATCAAGGGTCTGGACAGTGACAGGGCTATAACAGTGTCTTGCTTCCCATCATCAAGGGTCTGGACAGTGACAGGGCTATAACAGTGTCTTGCTTCCCATCATCAAGGGTCTGGACAGTGACAGGGCTATAACAGTGTCTTGCTTCCCATCATCAAGGGGCTGTAAAACGTAAGATTTACAGGTACTTAATGCTGGTACTTTTACAGTTAAACGTAGAAAACCATACAAGCAAATAGTATTTTCCTTCTATTTTTTAATCTTCTTGAAATAATATCCAGTGTTTTTTACTGAATAGCAATAAATATGAATTTACAAGAGTACTAAGTATGTAGAAAATTTACAGAAGTCTTAAGATTTATTTTGAACCAAAATGCTAGTAAAAAGAATATTTAATTGTATGTTTAATTGTATGGAAATGAAAGTATAGTACATAAACTCCATATATATCCAACAACACTATATATATAAAAAATATATATATATATATATATATATATATATATATAAAATATATATATATATATATAAAAAATATATATATATATATATGGTATAAACCTTGGTAATAAATACCGACAAGTTGGTTTAGAAAGACACGTGTATATATATATTTTATGTATGTATATATGTATGTATATATATATATATATATATATATATATATAATATATATATATATATATATATATATATATATATATATATATATATATATATATATATATTCAACAGTCGGCCGTCTCCCACCGAGGCAGGGTGACCCAAAAAGAAAGAAAATCCCCATAAAGAAAATACTTTCATCATCATTCATCATGTTCACCTCATTCACACATAATCATTGTCTTTGCAGAGGCGTCCAGATACAACAGTTTAGAGGAATATATAAAATTATATAACATATCACTCCAAACTGTCAATATCCCAAACCCCTCTAAAGTGGAGGCATTGTACTTCCTATTTTCAGTACTCAAGTCTGCCTATACTTAAATCACCAGTTTTCCTGAATCCCTTCACTAAAAATTACCCTGCTCACACTCCAACAGCTCGTCTCCATTCACTTCTAACAAGCTCACACATGCTTGCTGAAAGTCCAAGCCCCTCGCCCACAAAATCTTCTTTAACCCCAGGCCCGGTGGCCTGGAGGCTAAAGCTCCCGCTTCACACAGGGAGGGCCAGGGTTCGATTCCCGGCGGGTGGAAACATTTTGACACGTTTCCTTACACCTGTTGTCCTGTTCAACTAGCAGCAAATAGGTACCTGGGTGCTATTCGACTAGTGTGGGTCGCATCCTGGGGGACAAGATTGAGGACCCCAATGGAAATAAGTTAGACAGTCCTTGATGACGCACTGACTTTCTTGGATTATCCTGGGTGGCATAGATCAGCCAGACTATGGGAAACAAAAGAGGGAGCCATTACCTCTCCAGAAAAGGTTTTTTAGTGCCAGGAAGGAAAAAAGACTGGCATAAAGATGACAGAAATCTTACACAAACCAAAAACACTTCTGGAGCAGAAGCACAGTCATTGGCCTCCACTCCAGAAAAACAGATATTAGAGCCAGCAAATAACCCCCCCCCTAAATTCCATCAATATAACGACATTTGACTCTGTGAGCATACTGTATCTAAAGGGGGCCCTCGAGCAAGTTTCCGCGCGCGCTCAACCAAAATTATGGATAGTTATATATACCGAAAAATAGCTTAACTCTTTGGCAGAACAATGGTACCAGAATGAATGTTCTACGACGTTTCTACTGGAAATTATAGTCATTTATATCAGGTAAGGTGACGGTGATATGGGGAGCACGTCTGCTCACAGCCCATATATATTTTGGAATGTTTTCCTTGTTTTTTATCGCTTTTTCTTGCATTATTCTTTCTAATATAATAACTGACTATTTGGCATTATAAAACAGTAGGCGGAGCTTATCCGTAGACTTTAAGCCTACCAGGCCTACCACCTCTCCAGAGAGTGCCAGGAGAAATCACTTCATTATTACGCCTCTTCAAGGGGGGCTCCTTGGCGTGGTGAAGAGGCTCTTGGTCTGAGGAATTAGCCCTGTCGGTCTTCTTCCTCAGACCGAACCTAATTACCCCCCATTCTCCCCTCCCCTATCCCATCCTCCCCATCCTCCCCTTTTTCCATTCCTCCTCCTCCTCCTCACCCCTCCCTTTTGCCCTTCCTCTTTTTAGCCTTCGTGATTTCTCCCACAGGCGTGCTAGTTCCTAGGTAGGGGAAAGGACACCGGGGTCGATCCCATTCCGTTGAGGTTTCTTGGCGGTGGCGTAGTTTGCCGTGGAATCTGGATTGCCTAGGGATGTCCCGATCCCTCTCCGGTATCCCGGAGTAGCTTTGGGTGTCTTTTGGGCGACGGGTGTATCTCTGGAAGCCACCTTTCGGATTCCGGGGGTGGTGGCTGAAGGAGGTATGCTTTGTGGCGGATATCCGGCCGCCCTCTCTTTTGTCCACCGAGGTAGCTCGGCAGATGTGAGGTTGCTATCCCGGATTGCTGGTTTACTGGCATGAAGGGTAGGGTATGGCACGGGTTCCATGCTGCATCTGCGCTACTAGCGGTGTCGAGTCCTCTTGGGCGCGGAGGGAGATTTCCGGCCCTTTCATTCCTCCTGGGAACTATTCCTCCCCGCTCCCCCCTTTTTTTATTCTTTTTTTTGTTTTTATTTTCTTTTCTTCTTTCTTTTTTTTTTTAAAAACAAAAGAAAAGGGGGAGTACCTAACCAAAGGGAGCCCTTCCATGAAACCACTCCCCCCGGGCCCTTCTTGATACCGCACCCCATTTGACCCCCCCTTATGTTTAGACCACTCTTGGACACTCCCTGATGCCCCCCTGTAACCTCTTGCTGGGCTGTTTCCCCCCACCCGCTTCGGTCCGGGGGGGCCCTTCGACGTCCCTTCTTTTTGCCCGAATGCTCCCGCTATGCTTCCTTCTCCTTTTGGGAATTTTCGAATCCCCACCCTTTTGGGAAAACCCCTTTCTCCTCCCAATTCTTTTAGTGTCCTGTTTCCTTCCCCCAAACCCCAAGTCAAGATCCCTCCAAGCCTTTTTCCGGGAACCAAGGACTAAATTTCTTTTTTTAAGCCCAACTTTTCTTTCCTCCCGGGGCAAGTTTCCCCTTGGGAAATTTTGGCGAATTTTACAGCCCAAACTCCCGTCCCTGTAAAATGTCCGAGATTTTTTCTTCCTTGAAAGATACTACCCAAAATTTTTAAAAAAAAAAAAAAAAAATTTTTTTCCGTTTTGTCACCCCAAATATTCCCCAAAAATTTCCTATGGGCAAAAATTTTTGCAGTGGCCCAAACCCCAACTAAAAACTTTTTCCTTTGGGGGGGCAAAACTTCCATCTTGCCAAAAATTTTAAGGAAACTCCCCCCTCTGTTTGCCGGCACTTAAAGCAAAAAATGTTCCAAAAAGCAAAAAGTAAAATTTGCTGGCGTTTTTCCCCCCAAGGAAAAATATTGGTCTATCCGGCCCACCCCCTTGGGGCCCCCATTTCAAACCTCTTGGTAACCTCCATCTTCCTTAATTTTTTGCTCCCCTCGACCCCCGCCTTAAAAAAAAATGCTAAATTTTCCGTCCCCCCAAAACAAAGGGCCCCAGAAGGCAGACCTTCCGCCCCAAAATCCCTTTTTCTACTCGGTTTTTTCCAAAACCCCCCATTTTTTCCCAAATCTTTGCCCTCCTCTTTTTCCCCTCCAACCTTACCTTTCCTTTCTGTCCTTCCCTCTCTCCCATACAATTTTGTTCCCTCTTCCGTCCTTCCCACCCCCTTTCCCCTCCCAATTTTCCCCCTCTTCGTAAAAAACCCTTCCAAAATTTTTTTCCCCCCCCTTCCCCCCCCCACATTCCTTTCCAGTCCTTACCTTTCCCCTTCCCCCTCTCTTTTTAAAAGGGGGAATTCCCCCTTCCCAATCCCCCCCCCCTCCCCCCCTTTCTCCTTTCCCCAATTTTTTTATTTTCCCCCCCCCCACACTTTTTCCCCAACTTTTTTCCTTTCTATTTGGAACCAACTTCCCCTATTACCCCCCCCCCCCCCCCCCCTTTTTTCCCCCCCCCCCCCCAAGGGACACTGATTCATTCCTTTTCTTCTCTTCCCCTCCTCCACTTCACAACCCCATTTTCGCAACGCTCCGTTCCTTGTCTTGAAATCTTCCAATCCCCCACACGTTGATTTTTCAAACCCCCTCTAGTCCTGGGTGCTTTCCCCTACAATCCTGATTTTTTCTTCATCGCCAACAGGGGCCTATTTACAGGAATATCCGGGGCCCTCAGGGGTAATGGGTGAGCTTCAGATGTTGTTTTCCCGGGTTTCCCCTTTTGGGCTTGTTACAAGAACCAAAATTACACTCGGCTGTTTTCCCAACCTACTCAGGAAAATTTTATTGTATTCTTCGGATCCTTTCTCAGTGGGACCTTTAATAAAAGTGCCCTTCTTTACGCAAGATATTCCTACTGTCAACTATTTGTCCATCCCTCGCTGCATACACTGAGCCGTATCCACTTGAATAATGGTTTAAAAATTTTCTTTTAATCCCCTTCCTTCTCGAGCTTTTTCTATCCAGATTTTGCCTTTCTTTTTTCACCCTTTCCCCCACCACTTCTTTTACTGGGATTTTAATGCCCACATTTTCTGGGGGGGGTCTATTGTGCCCACGTGGCATTCGTTGGAGGTTTTTCTTGCCTCTCACCCCCCCCCATTTTTAAATAGGGTACCCCACCCTTTTGATCCTCGTACTCTACTCTCCTTGATGATCTATCAGTTGCTCTTCCTCCCAGCCCCCTAGACTTCACTGGCTGTTCTACCCGACTTTTCATGACAGCGATCATTTTCCGATATTCTACTTCTCCTTCCATTTCCCCCCTTCCCGAGCCCCCGCTGGAATTTTATCGGGGAAATTGGGATCTTTACTCACACCTCACTGCTTTTTTGTGAGGTTCCTTCTTTATCCCCCTTTATGGCTCCTACCAAACTTTTCGACATCATTTTACCCCAGCTTTCATTTTTTTTTTCCCCCCCAACCTCAAGGCATTCTCAGAAGTGGTTGCCTTGGTGGTCTCCTGTTGTGCTCGGCAGTACGTTTTTAAACGTGCTGCATGGGGCAGGGACCGGGACAAAAGAAAGCTGAGAGACTTGTTGATTTTAAACAGAAGCGGCGATGCTCGCCGTGTATCCCTGGCTAAACGCACTTGTTGGGGAGACATGTTTCCACCTCACCCCTTTCTTTTCTATGAGTGAGTCTGGAAAAAAAAATGAGGGAAAAAGAGTGGTAAATACTCTCCTGACCCGGCTCCCGTTCTACGGGTACTGGTGTTTATATAGCAAACCCTCTCGACGTTGCCATTGAACTTGGCACACATTGGTCCCCTTTTTTCCCCAGGGCTCCATCTATGCCCCCGTTTCTTTCCCCAAAGCTCCAGAGGTTAGTCCCTGGCTTTTCTTCTCCGGGAAGAAACAGTATAATTGCCTTTTACACTTCAAGAAAAAAATGGAGGGGAACGCCTTTAGCTTGCCGATCATCGGGAGGGGCCTTGGAAATTCATATTCGTTTTTAAAATTTACTCGGGGAGCCCGGGAAATCCTTTACCCTCTTTAATCTTATTTGGGCCAAGGAGTTCTTCCCCAGCTGTGGAAATCTGCCATTGTTCTCCCCTTTTCCCCAACCCGGGGATACAGGAATGATGCCTCCCACTATCGCCCCATCGCTCTTACAAGTGCAGTTTGCAAAAATGATGGAACGCCTCGTAAATTTACCGAAGTGGGATTTAGAGACTCCAAACGTCTCTTCCCCTAGTCAATATGGCTTTCGTAAGGGGGCATTCTACATAGACCCCTTACTACGCTTGGATCGTAGTTCGTAATGCCTTTGCGAATAATCACCAGTTATTGCCTATTTTTTGACCTTGAGAAGGCATATGCACAACTTGGAGGTTATATTTTGGCCAGGCCATTCCTTAGGCCTCCGAGGAATCTACCATCCTTCCTTAAGAACTTTTTAACTGAAACATTTCCGTGTTCGGCAAAAATTTCTTTCCCCCGGGTTGCCAAGTGAAGGGTCCCTCAGGGATTGTTCTAAGCACAAACATTTTTTCTCCTTCAAAAAATATTTTTTCCCCCTGTTTTTCCACCAATATTTGGTCATCCTCTATGTTGAGACTTCGCTATTGCTTGTGCAGGCGTGACTGTCCCTTATTGCGTTTCTCTCCAGCATGCGGTCGAGGTTTCCACTTGGGCCCCCAACATGGGTTTAAATTTTTACCCCACCCCCAAATTTCTTTCACTAGCCTCCTGTTATCTCCGATCACCTTTGTATCTCTATGGCTCCCGTATCCCCCAACGTGAACAGTCAGGTTTTTAGGCCTTTTTTTGACCGTCGGTTAACCTGGAAAACCCCACTTTCCCCTTGAAGGCAAAATTTTCACAGCCGGCTAACCTTTTTAAAACCTTGCTATCTTTTTGGGGAGCGACGTCGAAATCTGCTTCGCCTCTTCAGCCCTCGTTTTATCGAAACTGTTATGGTACCAGATTTATTTCCCCGGCCCTCCTGCTACTCTCTCTAGCTTAACCTATCCAAACCAAGGCTTGTTTGTGCCTTGGGCTTTTTGCTCTTCCCCCGTTTAGAGCCTTATACAGAAGCAAATGTTCCCTCCCTTTTCTGATCGCCGTGATGCCATTGCCTTGTTATAGTACGCTCTCACGATCTACCAATCCTTCCATTTAAGAATGGTCACCGATATATAGAAATTTTTTATTTCGTTGCCGCCCCTGTTTGCTCCTCCCTTTTCTCTTCGTTTCTTTCACCTTGTCTTTCCCCTTTAGTTTCCACCTTTATTGTTCATGTAGCATCTCACTTTTCCCTACCCCCTGGGAAATTCAAACTGTTCGGGTTTGTTCTTTTCCCTCCTTGCTCAAACTCAATGCCTACGGTGGCTTCCCGCTCCTTTTTCTTTATCACTTCCACTTCCCTTCTCATGCCACCGCTGTGTACACAGATGGCCCTTTAAATCTTCAGACGGCGTCGGATTCGCAGCGTGTTTCCGGACAGCGTCGTAGGGGCATTTTTATCTTCAGCTAGCATTTTTACTGCTGAATGATGCCATTCTTGCAGACTTATTCGTTCGCATTTTGCCTGTGTATCATTTTTGTAGTCTCAACTCCTTAGTGCTCTACGGCTATCAAAATTTTATACATCTCATCCCCTTTTTGTACCAACTTTGGCTAGCGTTCTCTACCAAAAAATAAAAATATTGTTTTTTGTTGGGTCCCTGGGCATGTCGACGTACAGGGCAATGAAAAGGGAGACATGTGGCGGTCGCAGTATATGACCTACCAATTTCCTTCGGGGTTCCATTTTTTTTAGATAATTTTTCTGCAATAGTCCCCCTTTGCACCCGTTGGGAAAAACGTTGGTCAACTCCTCGGGAAAAACTTCTTTATTAAAACCGGCATAGGTTACGGCCGTCTTTTTTGTCATCGTGCCGAGGTTGGGAGACCCCTCTCCCCGCCCTTTCCCTTGGCCACATCGTCTTACTCTGGGGGATCTCATGGAGAGGGACCCCGTTCCTCTTGGAGCAGTGTCAAGTTCCCGTATCGATTAGCCACATTCTGTTAGACTGCCCCCTCTATCAAAAGAGCACGCAGAAATTTTCCCCAACTCGTCTTCGTTTCTCCTCTCTCTCTTTACCTTCCCTTCTTGCATGGACCCCCTTTTAATCCTGCTCTCTCATTGATTCTTGACAACGAGATTTTTCTCCAAACTTGAGATACTTTTCACATCCCCCCAGCCCTTTTGGTTTAGTTCTTGTGCCCCTTTTCCCCTTTTACCCCATGCCCCGCTGTTACCTAACCTGTTGCTCTCCATCTCCCTTTTGCCACCTGATGCCCTCGCTTCCCCTGCCCGCCCGCGCTGTATGTCCTTGTGGGTTAGGCTTCCCTTTTTTTTATAATATAATAATTCATTATTACGCTTTTAAACAGCTTTACAACTCTACGGTTATTTTTCTATCGAATTGATCTAATGAATAATAAAACTCTAAATAAAATCAACATTTATATACTTAGACTGAATAAAATAGGCCTAATAGGCGAAGATTTTTCGGGGAATATTTCGATTAAAAGAGTTATCCTCTCCCTGTCGTCTTTGAGTAAGAGAAAACAGGTTTTGAAAAGGATAAATGCACT
>NC_069421.1:54476177-54736780 GCF_026875155.1 Cherax quadricarinatus
AATGTTAAAAGCGGGGTGGGGATATATTTTTGGAGTGGTTGGAGCAATTATTTTAATAAATGTATGGAAGAGGGTAAGGCACCTAGGGATTGGCGAGAGCATGCATATTTCCTTTGTATAAAGGTAAATGGGACAAAAGGGGAGTGCAAAAATTATAGGGGATAAGTCTTGAGTATACCTGGTAAAGTGTATGGTAGAGTTATTATTGAAAGAATTAAAAGTAAGAGAGAGAATAAGATAGCAGATGAGCAAGGAGGCTTTAGGAAAGGTAGGGGGTGTGTGGATCAGGTGTTTACTGTGAAACATATAAGTGAACAGTATCTAGATAAGGCTAAAGAGGTTTTTGTGGCCTTTATGGATTTGGAAAAGGCATATGACAGGGTGGATAGGGGGACAATGTGGCAGATGTTGCAGGTGTATGGTATAGTAGGTAGGTTACTGAAAGCAGTGAAGAGTTTTTACGAGGATAGTGAGGCTCAAGTTAGAGTATGTAGGAAAGAGGGAGATTATTTCCCAGTAAAAGTAGGCCTTAGACAAGGATGTGTGATGTCACAGTGGTTGTTTAATATATTTACAGATGGGGTTGAAAGAGAAGTAAATGCGAGGGTCTTGGCAAGAGGCATGGAGTTAAAAGATAAAGAATCATACATAAAGTGGGAGTTGTCACAGTTGCTCTTTGCTGATTACACTGTACTCTTGGGAGATTCTGAAGAGAAGTTGCAGAGGTTGGTGGATGAATTTGGGAGGGTATGTAGGTTGTAGGTTGGTAGGCAGTAGGTTGGTAGGCAGCAACCACCCAGGGAAGTACTACCGTCCTGCCAGATGACTGTGAAACAAAAACCTGTAACTGTTTTGCATGATGGTAGGATTGCTGGTTTCTTTTTCTGTCTCATAAACACGCTAGATAACAGGGATATCTTGCTACTCATACTTACACTTTGGTCACACTTCACAGACACGCACATGCATATATATATACATACATCTAGGTTTTTTTCCTTTTTCTAAATAGCTCTTGTTCTTCTTTATTTCTTCTATTGTCCATGGGGAAGTGGAAAAGAATCTTTCCTCCGTAAGCCATGCGTGTCGTATGAGGCGACTAAAATGCCGGGAGCAATGGGCTAGTAACCCCTTCTCCTGTAGACATTTACTAAAAAAGAGAAGAAGAAAAACTTTATAAAACTGGGATGCTTAAATGTGCGTGGATGTAGTGCGGATGACAAGAAACAGATGATTGCTGATGTTATGAATGAAAAGAAGATGGATGTCCTGGCCCTAAGCGAAACAAAGCTGAATGGGGTAGGAGAGTTTCAGTGGGGGGAAATAAATGGGATTAAATCTGGTGTATCTGAGAGAGTTAGAGCAAAGGAAGGGGTAGTAGTAATGTTAAATGATCAGTTATGGAAGGAGAAAAGAGAATATGAATGTGTAAATTCAAAAATTATGTGGATTAAAGTAAAGGTAGGATGCGAGAAGTGGGTCATAATAAGCGTGTATGCACCTGGTGAAGAGAGGAATGCAGAGGAGAGAGAGAGATTTTGGGAGATGTTAAGTGAATGTATAGGAGCCTTTGAACCAAGTGAGAGAGTAATTGTGGTAGGGGACCTGAATGCTAAAGTAGGAGAAACTTTTAGAGAGGGTGTGGTAGGTAAGTTTGGGGTGCCAGGTGTAAATGATAATGGGAGCCCTTTGATTGAACTTTGTATAGAAAGGGTTTAGTTACAGGTAATACATATTTTAAAGAAAAAGAGGATAATAATAGTATACAAGATATGATTGTAGGGCGAAATGACAGTAGTTGTTGGATTATGTATTGTAGATAAAAGACTGTTGAGTAGACTTCAGGATGTACATGTTTATAGAGGGCCACAGTATATATCAGATCACTTTCTAGTTGTAGCTACACTGAGAGTAAAAGGTAGATGGGATACAAGGAGAATAGAAGCATCAGGGAAGAGAGAGGTGAAGGTTTTATAAACTAAAAGAGGAGGCAGTTAGGTAAGATATAAACAGCTATTGGAGGATAGATGGGCTAATGAGAGCATAGGCAATGGGGTCGAAGAGGTATGGGGTAGGTTTAAAAATGTAGTGTTAGAGTGTTCAGCAGAAGTTTGGTTACAGGAAAGTGGTGCAGGAGGAAGAGGAGCGATTGGAGGAATGATGATGTAAAGAGAATAGTAAGGGAGAAAAAGTTAGCATATGAGAAGTTTTTACAAAGTAGAAGTGATGCAAGGAGGGAAGAGTATATGGAGAAAAAGAGAGAGGTTAAGAGAGTGGTGAAGCAATGTAAAAAGAGAGCAAATGAGAGAGTGAGATGTTATCAACAAATTTTGTTGAAAATAAGAAAAAGTTTTGGAGTGAGATTAACAAGTTAAGAAAGCCTAGAGAACAAATGGATTTGTCAGTTAAAAATAGGAGAGGAGAGTTATTAAATGGAGAGTTAGAGGTATTGGGAAGATGGAGGGAATATTTTGAGGAATTGTTAAATGTTGATGAAGATAGGGAAGCTGTGATTTCGTGTATAGGGCAAGGAGGAATAACATCTTGTAGGAGTAAGGAAGAGCCAGTTGTGAGTGTGGGGGAAGTTCGTGAGCAGTAGGTAAAATGAAAGGGGGTAAGGCAGCCGGGATTGATGGGATAAAGATAGAAATCTTAAAAGCAGGTGGGATATAGTTTTGGGAGTGGTTGGTGCAATTATTTAATAAAATGTATGGAAGAGGGTAAGGTACCTAGGATTGGCAGAGAGCATGCATAGTTCCTTTGTATAAAGGCAAAGGGATAAAAGAGAGTGCAAAAATTATAGGGGGATAGTCTGTTGAGTATACCTGGTAAAGTGTATGGCAGAGTTATAATTGAAAGAATTAACAGTAAGACGGAGAATAGGATAGCAGATGAACAAGGAGGCTTTAGGAAAGGTAGGGGGTGTGTGGACCAGGTGTTTACAGTGAAACATATAAGTGAACAGTATTTAGATAAGGCTAAAGAGGTCTTTGTGGCATTTATGGATTTGGAAAAGGCGTATGACAGGGTGGATAGGGGGGCAATGTGGCAGATGTTACAAGTGTATGGTGTAGGAGGTAGGTTACTGAAAGAAAGTGAAGAGTTTTTATGAGGATAGTGAGGCTCAAGTTAGAGTATGTAGGAAAGAGGGAAATTTTTTCCCAGAAGGCCTTAGACAAGGATGTGTGATGTCACCGTGGTTGTTTAATATATTTATAGATGGGGTTGTAAGAGAAGTAAATGCGAGGGTCTTGGCAAGAGGCGTGGAGTTAAAAGATAAAGAATCACACAGAAAAATGGGAGTTGTCACAGCTGCTCTTTGCTATGACACTGTGCTCTTGGGAGATTCTGAAGAGAAGTTGCAGAGATTGGTGGATGAATTTGGTAGGGTGTGCAAAAGAAGAAAATTAAAGGTGAATACAGGAAAGAGTAAGGTTATGAGCATAAAAAGATTAGGTGATGAAAGATTGGATTCAGATTGGAGGGACAGAGTATGGAGGAGGTGAACGTATTCAGATATTTGGAGTGGACGTGTCAGCGGATGGGTCTATGAAAGATGAGGGAAAAAGAGTGAGTGGTGCACTTAGGAGTCTGTGGAGACAAAGAACTTTGTCCTTGGAGGCAAAGAGGGGAATGAAATGGGGAGTATAGTTTTACCCAATCCCCTTATATGGTGTGAAGAGTGGGTGATGAATGTTCCCAGTGAGGAGAAGGCGGAGGCAGTGGAGATGTCATGTCTGAGGGCAATGTGTGGTGTGAATATAATTGCAGAGAATTCGTAGTTTGGAAGTTAGGAGGAGGTGCGGGATTACCAAAACGTTTGTCCAAGGCTGAGGAAGGGTTGTTGAGGGGGTTTTCGACATGAAAGAGAGAATGGAGCGAAACAGAATGACTTAAAGAGTGTATCAGTCTGTAGGGGAAAGGGAAAGGGGCGGGGTAGGGGTGGGCCCTAGGAAAGGTTGGAGGGAGGGGGTAAAGGGGGTTTTTGTATGCGAGGGGTTTGGGATTTTCCAGCAGGCATGCGTGAGCGTGTTTGATAGGAGTGAATGGAGACAAATGGTTTTTTTTAAATACTTGACGTGCGTTGGAGTGTGAGCAAAGTAACATTTATGAAGGGATCAGGAAACCGGCAGGCCGGACTTGAGTCCTGGAGTTGGGAAGTACAGTGCCTGCACTCTGAAGGAGGGGTGTTAATGTTGCAGTTTAAAAACTGTAGTGTAAAGCACCCTTCTAACAAGACAGTGATGGAGTGAATGATGGTGAAAGTTTTTCTTTTTCGGGCCACCCTGCCTTGGTGGGAATCGGCCAGTGTTTACCTGGAGTTTACCTGGAGAGAGTTTCGGGGGTCAAGCCCCCCGGCCCGGTCTGTGACCAGGCCTCCTGGTGGATCAGCGCCTGATCAACCAGGCTGTTGCTGCTGGCTGCATGCAAACCCACGTACGAGCCACAGCCCGGCAGATCAGGAACTGACTTTAGGTGCTTGTCCAGTGCCAGCTTGAAGACTGCCAGGGGTCTGTTCGTAATCCCCCTTATGTGTGCTGGGAGGCAGTTGAACAGTCTCGGGCCCCTGACACTTATTGTATGGTCTCTTTAAAGGCTAGTGACACCCCTGCTTTTCATTGGGGGGATGGTGCATCGTCTGCCAAGTCTTTTGCTTTCGTAGTGATGTGATTTATGCTTGTGCAAAGTTCAGTACTAGTCCCTTAGGATTTTCAGGTGTATATAATCATGTATCACTCCCTCCTGCGTTCCAGGGAATACAGGTTTAGAAACCTCATGCGCTCCCAGTAATTGAGTGTTTTATCTCGTTATGAGCGCCCGTGAAAGTTCTCTGTACATTTTCTAGGAAGGCAATTCACCTGGCCTTGAAAGAGCTGTTGAGTGCAGCAATATTCCAGCCTTAGATAGAAAAGTGACCTGAAGGTGTCATCATGGGCTTGGCCTCCCTAGTTTTGAAGGTTCTCATTATCCATCCTGTCATTTTTTCTAGCAGATGCGATTGATACAATGTTATGGTCTTGAAGGTGAGATCCTCCGAACATAATCACTCCCAGGTCTTTGGCGTTGGCGTGTTTCGCTCTATTTGTGGCCAGGAATTTGTTTTGTACTCTGATGAAGATTTAATTTCCTCATGCTTACCATATCTGAGTAATTGAAATTTCTCATCGTTTGAACTCATATGGTTTTCTGAGCCCCACTGAAAGATTTGGTTGATGTCGCCTGGAGTCTTGCAGTGTCTGCTATGGACGACAACTGTCATGCAGATTTGGGTGTCTCTGCAAAGGAAGACACGGTGCTGTGGCTGGGACAATTCTTGTCTATGTCGGATATGTGGATGAGAACAAGATGGGAGCTAGATACTGTGCCTTATGGAACAGAAGCTTTTCACCGTAGCTGCCTCGGACTTTACTCTGTTTGACGACTACTCTCTGTGTTCTGTTAGTTAGGAAATTATAGATCCATCGACGACTTTTCTGTTATTCTTCAGCAACATTTTGTGCGCATATTACGCCATGGTCACACTTGTCGAAGGCTTTTGCAAAGTCTGTTATATTACATCTGAATTCTTTATGTCTTCTAGTGCATTTAGGACCTTGTCGTAGTGATCCAATAGTTGAGGACAGACAGGAGCGACCAGTTTCAAACCCTGTTGCCCTGGGTGTGTAAGATGGGTTTCTAGATGGGTGGTGATCTTGCTTCTTAGGACCCTTTCAAAGATTTGTATGATAGGGGATGTTAGTGCTATTGGTTGTAGTTCTTTGCTGTTGCTTTACTTGCCCCCTTTGTGGAGTGGGGCTATGTCTGTTGTTTAGTAACTGAGGGACAACCGCGGGTTCCATGCTCCCTCTCATAGGATGGAAAAGGCTCGTGATAGGGGGCTTCTTGAAGTTCTTGAATTGAACACAGAGTTCCATGAGTCTGGCCTGGGGCAGAGTGCTTGGGCATGTCATTTATCGCCGTTCGAAGTCATTTTTGCGTCAGATACATGGATAATAGCTTGTGTTAATGAAATTTTGTGGCTCTCTCATAAAAAAATCATTTTGATCTTCGACTTCAGTCTGGTTAGCGGATTGCAAAAACGGAGTCATATTGGGACTTAGTAGCTCACTTTTCCTTGCTGTCTCTGTGTAGGAATCTTGTTAAGTAGGGGCCAATACTGGACGTTGTTCTCGATTTTGATTTGGCATAGGAAGAAGAAATTACTTTGGTTTTTTTTCCCCCCTTTTATTTTTGGTTTTTAGTTCTCCCCGTTCCTGCCCCCTTAAAGGATGGAAAAGGGTGGGAGGGGCTTTTTATTTTTAAAACCGGGTTCTTCGGCCCGGGGGGGGGTGAGGGGAGGTAATGTTTCAAATTTTTTGCGTGGGGAAAAAAAGGGTTTCTTTGAATAAAAGTGAAAAAATTTAGAGATTATTGGAGGGGAAAAATGGCTTTTGGGGATTTGGAGCTAAAAACCCTTCGCCCTTGGGGCCCCAAAAGGGGGGGAATATGGGTTTTTCCAGGCTTTCATAGGGGAAAAAAATTTTTGGGTTTTTGATTTCAAGGAGTTTTTGGACCCTGTTTTAAAGGATTTTTTAGCAAGTTGTGTTGTATTCTTGGAAGGGTTTTCCCAGTTTTCAAAATTTTTGTTGAGGGGGGGGAGGGGGAGGTGGGTTTGGGGAATTTGGGAAAATGGAGCGCGAGGGATCAAGAGGGGTAATCATAGAAAAAGGGGGAAAAAGGGGGGGTGTTGGCTAGGAAAAAGGTTTGGAAAAAAGGGGGTTAAGTAGTTTTGTCCGGGGAAAGGGGTTTGATTTCAGCGGGGAGGCTGGGGGCGTGAAGAGTATGGGGGGCAATGTTTTAATATAATCGTTGGAGGGGGCAGGATTAAAAATTTTAGAGGGTAGGAATTGAGGGGCAAATTGGGAAAAGGGTGGAAAAGTATTAAGTGATGCTCGAAGGAAGGGGGGGGGGGTTAAAAGGTTGGGGGGGGGTTTAAAAATTTTGTGTAATTACACATTTTTAAAAAAAAAAAAAAAAAAAAAAACAAAGAAAACAAAAATTTAAAAAATTATTAAAAAAAAAAATTTTAAAAAAAAAAAAAAAAAAAACCCCCTTCTGGCAAGACTGATGGGTGGATGATGGTGAAATTTTTTTCTTTTTCGGGCCCCCCTGCCTTGGTGGGAATGGGTCATGTGTTAAAAAAAAAAAATAACGGGTACAAACCCCCCTACTCGTGATTTTATTGAGTGAACATGACAGTTTGTGGGCACAGTGCGTGAAAATTGGAAACAATGCCCAGGTTTGACGCTGGCATCGTAGAGGTGGGGCAGGTTTTTGGCCAATGACATATGGTTTTTTGGTGGCATGAAAAGTGATGTCACACTGTTTTTATCATCCCCTAATAAATGTCAGACACTGGCAGGACCATAAGAAGAGCAATAAAACCCATTCTAAAACCTGCAGCTGTGATTGATTACCCCCTTCAATATGCATTCGTGGACAAATGTGCATGCAGATTGGGTTTGTGATTGTGTTGCAAGAGTTATAAGGGGTACAAAAACTCTTTTTTTCCCTCTTCGGGGCCCTTTTCCAGCTAAAATTGCTTATAAATTTTAAAGATGAGGCCCAGAAACAAACCCCCTATGCGAATTTCTTTTGCTGCCATCAAAAAATAATATTCAAGTCCAAGGGAACAACACCTGCAATAGCCCACCCCCCCCAAATTTTTCAACAATTTCCCTTTCTTGTTTGAAGCAGTGTCACCCCTGGAAAATCCCTGCTACTGTTTTAAAAAAAAAGGCTCAGAAGATGTTACGTCTTGCACTACAAAAAAATGCCCCAACAATGCAGACACTCTTTTATGTGTGGGGGTTTTAAAAACACCACTGTGCATGACACCATGTTTCAAAGATTTCCCACAGGCGCAAAAGGGTTTAAAAAAATTTCCCTGTGACTGTTTGTGATATAAATATAAAAAAATGTAAAAAAACTTTTCATATTGTTTGTTTGTGTATATATTTTTGTAAACAAAACAATGACAACAGGTTTATGCCCAAAAATAATAATAATAATAAAAATAAAAATAATAAAATAATAATAATAAAATAATAATATCTTTTTTACTCAAGAACATGCATGGCTTCAAGCCTAGCTGACACATAACATATACATATAGAAAGCAGCTTGTTATACAGAGCATTTAGGCAAATTAGGTCAGTTTTGTCCGGATGCGCCCCCACACCAGCGACTAACACCTGGGTACCCTTTTTACTGATGGGAACACAGAAAACCCGGTTTTGAAAGGAAATAATCCAATGTTCCACCATTAGGGGGGAATCGAACCCTGGACCCCACGGTGAAGCGAGAGCTTTTGCAACCGGGCCCAGGGGGCCCCATGAGGAAAATTCTTCATATATTTTTTAACCATTTCGGGTCCCACCCCTTTTCCAGACTTTTTTCCAGGGCCCCCAAATTTTAAAAAAAAAAAAAAATTTTTTTTTTTTTTAAAAAGATAGAATCTTTTCCCAATCATAAGACCCCAAAAATATGAAATTGAGGGAAAAAACCTAGGGAAATTTATGCTTGTGAATTTTAAAGCAGTCTCGCATTTTACGCACCAGCTTTTTTGCCCACTTTGAGCCCTATTTCTCCCAATTTCCCAGTGTAAAGTTGACAAAAATTATAACTTTTTCACTAAATTTTTTATTTCTACGAATGAGTACAAAAACCCCCCATTTACCGATTTAAACTATCCAATAAAGGGTCAGAATTTTTAGAAATTTTGCCAATTTCCATAAATTTCAAAAGATCCCAAATTTCAAATAGGGCCAGAATAAACAAAAGACATTCTGGCCTAAAAAAAACAGGTTCTCTGTTATTTAGTCACTCCCCGGGCCCCTTTTTACTTTTTTTTGGGTTTTCCACTTTGAATTTTATTCTTACAAAAAATAAAAATTTACGTTATGCAGATACTGTATTAGTGTAAAAATGGTGTAAATAATACAGTGCACTTTGAAAAAATTTTAGACAGCAACTGACGTGTATTGGACGCTTGGCATGATTTGTTTATTTTTGAATTTTGATAAAAATCAAAACATTTCTGCTAGTTTGAGCTAAATTTTTAAGTTACTGTTCATTGTAAAACCAGAAAATTCATCTCAATTTCTGTAATATATCTTCCATTTTAAAAAATGGACCAGGAAAAAGAATACAATAAAAAAATCCCATACGAAAATCAGTAAAAATTTCGCTGTTTAATCCAAAAAACGGTCAAAGTTTTTTTTTTTTTTTCTTTCCCGCGCTGTGTGCTGCAGGATTTTTTTTTTTGTCCACTGACCACATAGACCCATTTTTCTAGTAGGCTACAGATTTCCCACTAGATTTGACGGCGCTAAAAAATTTTAGGGTACTTGTACGTCATAAACCCGGGGTTTTGTAAGCCGTACTGTATGGCCAAAACCCCTGAAAGGGAAAATATGGTAAAATATGGTACCAACGGTTAAAAAAGAAAACCTAAAAATTCAATGAACTAAATTTTCCCTGTTACAATTAAAAATGATCTAGTACTATGAAAATTATTGTTTTATAAAATTTAAAAATAAGTAAAAATTTACAGTAAGGCCCCGCTTTACAGCGTTTCACTTACGATTTTCCGCTAATGGGCGATGTCAAATTATGACCAAAATTTCTTACGGCAAGCGGTCTTTTAAATACATGCCCCCCAAACCCGGTTTGTTTACATTTTCTGTGACCACATTTTTATGTCAGGAAACTTTCCAAATTTTCAAGTTTTTAAAATTTTACTGCATATTTTTTTGTGCTTGATAATTATACTTTGTTTACCTGTACCTAAATTACTTATACTTGTGCTGGTGTGCAGGTAACATTAAAAATGTTAAGTCTCTCTCTATATGACGCTAAAAACTAGTAATAATAATCATCTTGGGGACACTAAATGTCATATTTTACTCAAAATAGGCTTTTCATTAATCCCTCTATGAAAATTTTTCCCCAAAATTATATTGAAACCCTTACATAGCATAAAACATGATACTACACTCAAAGAATAAAAATTTATGTAAATATGAATTTGTTTACAAAGCACTGTGAGGTAGTGTTCTTTTCTTAGCAAAAGGGTGATAACTCTAGGAAAATATTCTTTTCGTATGCCTTACCTTATTTTAAGCAATTCACGACCCTTTTGGGTTAGTCTTTTTAATAAAAAAAATAATAATAATAATAATAATAAAAATAAATAATAAAATTTTTTATTATTTTTATTTCATTTAGTCTAAAAAAAGGTGTGTTGCTGTTTCTTTATTTTGAACAACTTGTAAAACTGTACACAATGTAAGAGTATTTGTATTTTAGGTAATTAATTTTTATAATAAAAAAATTTTTGAGGAAAATGTTTTACAAACTCTTACAAATGGGCGTGAATGAACTAAAATAACAATTAATATCTTTATTTCGCCGACCATGAGTCCATGTGAAATTTTCTGGGCTGCCTCCAAGTACTCCCTACCCGGAAACTCTGTTGACACCCAGCTTGAGGTGGGTACCTCAGCCCCACAAATGGGTTATAGGACAGTTTTTTTCAAATGATTTAGTTGCAAGAAACCGCCTGCATGCACGTATAAAGGACTAAATTTCTTTGGTTTTCAGCTATTCCCCGATCTTCAACCTTTCCTAACTTAGCCTTGCCCTTTTGGGCTTTCCCCCCAGAAACCACGTGCAACCGGGACTTTAAATTCCTGCAATTTCAAAACGTTTTTAGTGACCTGCCTGACCCAGAAATTCCTATATCCCAAGGGGGTGTTTTTTCCCCCAGTCAATATGCGACATGGACATAGCTTCTAGTAGGGCAAAAGCATGGTAGTACTGGGGAAAGCACTGCCAGTGCTACGGCCTAAGTTCAACTCACTCCAATTTTTTCCCCCCACTGGGCCCGAATCCTAAAGAAATGGAGGTCTTGTCTTACTGTAGGGCTGGGGGGGGGGGGTATTACGGGACATTGAGGGGCCTCTACCACTTTTCCCCAGGGTTAAAAGTGGACCTTTGGGGGGGGCCCTCTGCTGATCACTGACGTGGTCCCGTTGGTGTCTGTCTTTAGAAGGACGCTATTCTGCTTTGTGACCCCACCTGTCATTTTAAGTAGGGCTGCCAGTTCTCCCCAGCAAACTTATCCCGTGTTTGCTACTTATCGCCTATTACTCCCATGTTAAGGTCTTAGGCTACATTATTTTTATCAGTTTTTCAATAATCCCAAAATTAGTGTACTACCAGTTTAAAATCCTACCCCCCCCGAAAGGGAAATCTAAAATTTAAAAACATGCCTACCAATTCCACGGACCCGAGAGAAGCTGTTTGTTTGGGAGGGTTTTAAGGGGCCCAGCCAGCCATCCCGTGGCCCTGCTGGATCTTCCTGTGGAACTTTGGGACCAAACAAATTTCCACATCCCCCACCCGGGGAAGGGAGTGCTAAGTCTAAATCAAGTTTTACTTCCCTGAGCCCCCCTAGCGGGCCCTGGCACGGGGCCCTCCCGGGCCCCTCTCTCGAGCAGCTCTTTGGGCTAAATTCAAAATCCAGTTTCCCCTGTGGGACCTCTGGGGGGTAAATTTTTGGTTCCGTGGTCTTAGCCCCCCTTTCCTTTTAACTTTAATGCTTTCGTATGTTAGCCTTGACTGGGGGCTCGTACTTTCCCCCCCAGTGGGGCCCCCATGCCCTGGTACCTTTTCCCCCCACTGTTTCGAGGTTCCCTGGTTTAAAAGGGAATCTATCTCCCTCTTTACGTCATGTAAAAATTTTTCCCAAGGGGGCCGATGTTTGCATCCCCACCCGGTTTAGCCTCCCTCGGTTCATCATTATACGGGATTCATTTCACTATTCCCACTATCATGGGGACAGTTCCCTTATCTGGGGGGGCGGGAATTCAGGTGGAACCTGGCCTATGATGTATCCCACTGGGGGTCTGTATAAACCAATTCCTTTCTTTAAAAAATCGCGTGTGACAGGGAAGTCATCTATATGATTGGCTCCCACCAGGATACCCACATCTCGACTGTGTCTGGTAATTCCCCGGCCCGTTTACGTCAAGGGGCTTTCAATCGCTTAGCTGCGCAGCAAAACCTCCGCTGTTTAATTGCCCGGGGGAATGCTTACCACCAAGGCTGAAGTTTTCTCGGTCCACTTATTTGACTGTGCTCCACCCCAAACATAGATTTGGGGGGACCCGACTACAGCCCCTCCCAACATCATACTAACTTTTTTTGTGGCTTCAACTTTAATTTAGCCCCCAATTTTTTGTTATCAAGGTACTTGGCCCTGGGTCAAAGAATAATTGGGTTGTTTTGGACCTGTGCTCACTCACAACTTTGCCCTGACTGTAGGGAGGGGAGCACCCCCGTGTTCCCCACCGGGGTTAGGCTTTACCCCACTAATCACGCTGGGTACCATCTCAGGCTCGGACTCATTTCTATCTCTACCCGAAGATATCCCTACTACCTGGGGTTCCTTAAATTATTGGGACTAGTGCAGTATGGTGTTACCCTTTTCAAAAGACTCGACACTCACTGAGCTGGGTCCACATTCTCTCGCAAAATGTTCCCACAAACTTGAAGCAAGTTTCCCAATCCCTTTGTCTTGTTGCCTCTGTCATTTGTATACTCCGGGCAACTCGTGTGATGTTTCCCTTCCCCAAAAACAGATATTCTGGGAAAGAGTGCCCTAATTTGCTTAGAGGTTTTCCTTTGCGTCTTTACCAAGACACTCCAAAATTTTAGTCAATGAGCTTTGGGGCTGTCTTTGAGATCTTTGAGTGACTTTTTTGGGTTTTTTTGTGGCGATGGTGGTGACTCTTTCCACACCTAACTCAATGAGAAACGAGATCTCCCAACCCCTCAAAGATCTGTTTTATCTTTAAACCATTGTTGAATTTTAAGTGTAAATATGCACTGTAGTGCCCGCCAGTTTTTCCCCTTTAATCACCTGATGATGAACCATTTCCCATACCCCAATCATGTAAATCTTTTAAGACTATTCGTCAAACTATAACTCGATTCGGAACTTCTCTAGGCTCTGACAGTTGGGGGCAACCCCCCTAGATCCAAAACCGATAAAAAAATAGCTCCTTTACCCTCAGTGTGCCAAAAAGGTCCTTTAAATTGGGGCTTTGGCATGTTGGTAATTGGTGTCAGTGGTTTGGTAATGCCCGGGCTAAATCCAAGGGTTTACCCTTGAGCTGTGAACGTAATATTGTAACTTGACGGCATCTGACAATATTCTGTCATCTATCTGGCTTTAAACTGATCCCAGAAAGCAATTACCCGTTAAGGTTCCCTCAAAAATTGGAAATTCAATGGGGGAATCTGGGAACAATTAACGGCGTCTGTTGTTCATGTTTCCCCTTTAAACATTTGCTGCCCCTCTGACCCGGCCCTTTAAAGTCTTTTTTAACTGCCTGCAGGTTATCTTCTTTCACTCGCCCCTTGTGTCATGTCCGTCCCTGCTACCCATGTATATTCAGACTCACCGTAGTATAGGCTTGTTCATAAAGGATAAATGATCTCTCAAAGGCCTCCATCTTTTCTCCAAGTGTTTTCAGGGCAACTCTCTAGTTCCACCGTCAACATCTTGATCTTGCCTGACCAAGACGACACTCCTCCACATACTTAGCTCAGGCTCCCCCGTATAGCTGCCCTAGACCCCTTAATTGACTTAAGAGCTGGGAACAGCTGGTACTACACTTTCACTAACCATAGGTTGGCGGTTTAGTTAAGATCAACGGTACTAATTTGAACTTCAATTACCCACCCCAAGAGCACGAACAGTATTAGGTGATAATAACGAGTCCTCAATGCTTCTCAACAAGCTTAACAATCCCTATTATTATATTGACTCTACTCAGATCAAAAATGTCACGTTAAGCTCCTCTCAAATCCCAATCGAAATGTGTACGGTGTGAAAAGGCTTAACCTACAATTTCCTGTACAATGTCAGCAAATAAAATACAGGACTTAACCTAGTCTCAGGTAACGAAAAAAAATTCACAAATCCCAACATTAACATGAATCAAAGACAATGAAAATCACACAATAAAAAGTGCAGTATACAAATCAAAATCACGTTGGTAACACCAATTATTCAACAATTACAACTTGTAAAAACCCAAAAATGAATAATGTATGTAAAATAATGCTTGACCTAGCTTACTCATCCTAGCGGTGGATGGTTGGATAAGGTAAATCCTAACCAACTAGTGTGCTAGCTTAATTTAAACCTAGCTTTAAAATCCCTGTAAATAATAACTAGGTTAAATCTGTCCTAGCTACTAAAACAGGTTGTAAATATTGCACAAGCCAAGCCTAACTATGCGTACCTTGCAAATCCACTGTAAGTAATATACCACACACGTTCTCCTACTCTGGATTACTTGTAATCACTTAACTGTAAATAATTAAATTCACAACCTGTTCCTAGCCTACCGTGGCCTGCCTGTAATTACGCAAATAATAACTTCTGTGAATATCCAGCTTTGCCTACCTCTAGTTTAACGCTGGCCTACGTGTGCTAACTTAACCTATCTTCTGTTAAACTGGTTCCTAACTGTGGCCTAGCTAGAAAGCTTAACCTAGCTATTTCCACAATCACGGTTTCGAAGGGACCCTTTTGTGAAAATTGAGTGGACCTTGCCTCCAAGTGAGTCCCTACCCTGGCAAACTCTGTTTGACCTGAGTTCTGAGGTGGGTACCCCACAGCACGACAAGTGGCTTATTATAGGACATATTTCCACAAATGATTGATGTTGCAAGGAAACTTGCTGCTGCACGAATAAAGGACTAACTTACTTGGTGTTGCAGCATATACCTGAACTTCAACTTCCCTAAGCTAGCCTTAGCCCCTTTGGACTTCCCTCAGAAACCACGTGCAATGCAACCAGGAGCCTAATTCCTGCAATATGCAATCCGTTATTAGTGACCGCCTGCACCTCAGAATTCCTATATCCAGAGGGTGTGTATCCCCCTATAATAACTATGCAGACACGGACACTATCTCCATACTGACGAAAGACACTGGTCTTACTGGGCATGCAACCGCCAGCTGCACACAGGCCCACAGATCAAACACACTCCAATCTCCCAGACACTGGCCAAAATCTACGAGATAAAGTGGAGGTTTGTCCGTTACTGTAATGTGCCCTGAAGAGGAGGGTCAACATATGGTAAACATCTAGGGTGCCTCTACCAGAATTTCCCCAGGTCTCACGAATGTGAATACACGTGGGGGGGCCGCCCTGTCTGGCTGATCACGGCACTCTTGTCCAGTTGGTGTCTTCTTAAGAGGACGCTATTGTGTCTTGAGACTGCGCTCATCCATTCAAGCTGGGCTGCAGTTATCCCTTGCTAACTTAACCTAGGTTGCCTACATTATGGCACTATTACTACCTATTTTAAGGTCCTTTATCTAGGACATTATTGGAGAGAGTTCCGGGGTCAACGCCCCCCCCCGGCCCTGATCTGAGACAAGGCCTCCTGGTGGATCAGAGCCCTGATCAACCAGGCTGTTTGACTGCTGCGCACACAAACCAACATACGAGGCCGAAAGCCCGGCTTGATCCCGGAACTGACTAAAGGTGCTTGTCTCCCAGTGCCAGCTTGAAGACTGCCAGGGTCCTGTTTGGTAATGCCCCCTTATGTGTGACTGGGAGCATTGAACCGTCCTCGGGCCCCTGACACTTATTGATGGTCCCAACGTGCTAGTGACAAAAACACCCCTGCATTTCATTGGGGGGCTGGTGCATCGTCTGCCAAGTCTTTTGCTTTCGTAGTGGGTAGATTTTTGTGTGCAAGTTCGTAACTAGTCCCTACTATATTTTCCAGTGTGTATATAATCCATGTTACTCTCCCTCCTGCGTTCCATGGAATACAGTTTAGGAACACAAGCGCTCCCCAAAAAATTGAGGTGTTTTATCTCCGTTATGCGTGCCGTGAAAGATCTCTGTACATTTTCTAGTCGGGCAAATTCACCTGCCTTGAAAGAGTGCTGTTAGTGTGGCAGCAATATTCCAAGCCCTAGATAGAACAAGTGACGCTGAAGAGTGTCATCATGGGCTAGCCACCCAAGATTGAAAGGTTCTCAAATATCATCCTTCCATTTTCTAGCAGATGCGATTGATACAATGGTATGGTCCTTGAAGGTGAGATCCTCCGACAATGATCAGCCCCAGGTCTTTGACTTTGTGTTTGCTCTATTTTGGTGGCCATAATTTGTTTGTACTCTGAAGCAGATTTTAATTTCCTTCCTCATGTTTTAACCATATCTGATAAATTGAAATTTCTCATCGTTGAACTTCATATTGTTTTCTGCAGCCCACTGAAAGAATTGGTTGATGTCTGCCTGGAGCTTTGCAGTGTCTGCAATGGAAGACACTGTCATGCAGATTCGGGTGTCATCTGCAAAGGAAGACACGGTGCTGTGGCTGACATCCTTGTCTATGTCGGATATAAGGATGAGGAACAAGATGGGAGCGAGTACTGTGCCTTGTGGAACAGAGCTTTTCACCGTAGCTGCCTCGGACTTTACTCTGTTGACGACTACTCTCTGTGTTTCTGTTAGTGAGGAAATTATAGATCCATCGACCGACTTTTCCTGTTATTCCTTTAGCACGCATTTTGTGCGCTATTACGCCATGGTCACACTTGTCGAAGGCTTTTGCAAAGTCTGTATATATTACATCTGCATTCTTTTTGTCTTCTAGTGCATTTAGGACCTTGTCGTAGTGGTCCAATAGTTGAGACAGACAGGAGCGACCTGTTCTAAACCCATGTTGCCCTGGGTTGTGTAACTGATGGGTTTCTAGATGCGTGGTGATCTTGCTTCTTAGGACCCTTTCAAAGATTTTTATGATATGGGATGTTAGTGGTATTGGTCTGTAGTTCTTTGCTGTTGCTTTACTGCCCCCTTTGTGGAGTGGGGCTATGTCTGTTGTTTTTAGTAACTGTGGGACGACCCCCGTGTCCATGCTCCCTCTCCATAGGATGGAAAAGGCTCGTGATAGGGGCTTCTTGCAGTTCTTGATGAACACAGAGTTCCATGAGTCTGGCCCTGGGGCAGAGTGCATGGGCATGTCATTTATCGCCTGTTCGAAGTCATTTGGCGTCAGGATAACATCGGATAGGCTTGTGTTAATCAAATTTTGTGGCTCTCTCATAAAAAATTCATTTTGATCTTCGACTCTCAGTCTGGTTAGCGGCTTGCTAAAAACTGAGTCATATTGGGACTTGAGTAGCTCACTCATTTCCTTGTTGTCATCTGTGTAGGACCCATCTTGTTTAAGTAGGGGCCCAATACTGGACGTTGTTCTCGATTTTGATTTGGCATAGGAGAAGAAATACTTTGGGTTTCTTTCGATTTCATTTATGGCTTTTAGTTCTTCCCGCGATTCCTGACTCCTAAAGGATTCTTTTAGCTTAAGTTCGATGCTTGCTATTTTTCTGACCAGTGTCTCCCTACGCATTTCAGATATATTGACCTCTTTTAGCCGCTCTGTTATTCTTTTCCGTCGCATGTAAAGGGAGCGCCTGTCTCTTTCTGTTTTACATCTACTCCTCCTTTTTCTTAGAGGAATAAGCCTTGTGCATACATCGAGTGCTACCGAGTTAATCTGTTCTATGCATAAGTTGGGGTCTGTGTTGCTTAGTATATCTTCCCAGCTTATATCGGTTAGGACTTGGTTTACTTGGTCCCACTTTATGTTTTTGTTATTGAAGTTGAATTTGGTGAATGCTCCCTCGTGACTAATCTCATTATGTCGGTCTGGGGCTCCGCGCATACATGACTGAACCTCAATTATGTTGTGATCTGAGTATATTGTTTTTGATATGGTGATATTTCTTATCAGATCATCATTGTTAGTGAAGATGAGGTCTAGTGTATTCTCCAGTCTAGTAGGCTCTATTATTTGCTGGTTTAAATTGAATTTTGTGCAGAGATTTAAAAGCTCGCGTGAGTGTGAGTTTTTCATCAGAGCTGCCTCCTGGTGTTATTACTGCAACAATATTATTTGCTATATTCCTCCATTTTAGGTGCCTTAAGTTGAAATCCCCCAGGAGCAAGATGTTGGGTGCAGGAGCTGGAAGGTTTTCCAGACAGTGGTCAATTTTTAACAGCTGTTCCTGGAATTGCTGGGATGTTGCATCCGGAGGCTTGTAGACTATCACAATGACTAGGTTTTGGTTCTCGACCTTTACTGCTAAAACTTCCACTACATCATTTGAGGCATTTAGCAGTTCTGTGCAAACAAGTGACTCTGCAATGTACAGGCCTATATTATTATTATCTACAGTTGCCTCAATGATCCTAATATTAGTGTACTACCAGCACCAAAAGTCTGTTCCTGATCAGCCAGGCTGTGGCTCGTACGTTGGTTTGTGTGCAGCCAGCAGTAACAGCCTGGTTGCTAAGGCTCTGATCCACCAGGAGGCCTGGTCACAGACTGGGTCACGGGGGCATTGACCCCCGGAACTCTCTCCAGGTAAACTACCAGTAAAACTACCTACTCCTTCCCTGAAGGGTAAATCTATAAATTAAATAAGTGCCTACCATCCACGCCACCTCGGGGAGAGAAATGTGTTTATGTTTGGGGAGAACGCTTTTTGTTTGGGTGGGTTTAGGGGCCACCTGGAGTTTACCTGGAGTTACCTGGAGAGAGTTTCGGGGGTCAACGCCCCCGCGGCCCGGTCTGTGACCAGGCCTCCTGGTGGATCAGCGCCTGATCAACCAGGCTATTGCTGCTGGCTGCACGCAAACCAATGTACGAGCCACAGCCCGGCTGATCAGGAACTGACTTTAGGTGCTTGTCCAGTGCCAGCTTGAAGACTGCCAGGGGTCTGTTGGTAATCCCCCTTATGTGTGCTGGGAGGCAGTTGAACAGTCTCGGGCCCCTGACACTTATTGTATGGTCTCTTAACGTGCTAGTGACACCCCTGCTTTTCATTGGGGGGGGTGGTGCATCGTCTGCCAAGTCTTTTGCTTTCGTAGTGAGTGATTTTCGTGTGCAAGTTCGGTACTAGTCCCTCTAGGATTTTCCAGGTGTATATAATCATGTATCTCTCCCTCCTGCGTTCCAGGGAATACAGGTTTAGAAACCTCAAGCGCTCCCAGTAATTGAGGTGTTTTATCTCCGTTATGCGCGCCGTGAAAGTTCTCTGTACATTTTCTAGGTCGGCAATTTCACCTGCCTTGAAAGGTGCTGTTAGAGTGCAGCAATATTCCAGCCTAGATAGAACAAGTGACCTGAAGAGTGTCATCATGGGCTTGGCCTCCCTAGTTTTGAAGGTTCTCATTATCCATCCTGTCATTTTTCTAGCAGATGCAGCCGCTCCATTACGGCCATGCCAGATGTCCTGTGGAACTTTAGGGACCAAATAAATTTCCACAGACCATAACATTGTATCAATCGCATCTGCTAGAAAAATGACAGGATGGATAATGAGAACCTTCAAAACTAGGGATGCCAAGCCCATGATGACACTCTTCAGGTCGCTTGTTCTATCTAGGCTGGAATATTGCTGCACAATAACAGCACTTTTCAAGGCAGGTGAAATTGCTGAACTAGAAAATGTACAGAGAACTTTCACGGCATGCATAACTGAGATAAAACACCTCAATTACTGGGAGCGCTTGAAGTTCCTGAACCTGTACTCCCAGGAATGCAGGTGGGAGAGATACATGATTATATACACCTGAAAAATCCTAGAGGGACTAGTACCAAACTTGCACACGAAAATCACTCGCAACAAAAGCAAAAGAGTCGGCAGACGATGCAATATCCCCCAATGAAAAGCAGGGGTGTCACTAGCACGTTAAGAGACAACACAATAAGTGCCAGGGGCCCAAGACTGCTCAACTGCCTCCCAGCATACATAGACCCCTGGCCCATGATGACACTCTTCAGGTCACTTGTTCTATCTAGGCTGGAATATTGCTGCACACTAACAGCACCTTTCAAGGCAGGTGAAATTGCTGACCTAGAAAATGTACAGAGAACCTTCATGGCGCGCATAACGGAGATAAAACACCTCAATTACTGGAAGCGCTTGAGGTTCCTAAACCTGTATTCCCTGGAACGCAGGAGGGAGAGATACATGATTATATATGCCTGGAAAATCCTAGAGGGACTTGTACCGAACATTCACACGAAAATCACTCACTACGAAAGCAAAAGACTTGGCAGACAATGCAACATCCCCCCAATGAAAAGCAGGGGTGTCACTAGCACGTTAAGAGACCATACAATAAGTGTCAGGGGCCCGAGACTGTTCAACTGCCTCCCAGCATACATAAGGGGGATTACCAACAGACCCCTGGCAGTCTTCAAGCAGGCACTGGACAAGCACCTAAAGTCGGTTCCTGACCAGCCGGGCTGTGGCTTGAAACGTTGGCTTGCGTGAAAGCCAGCAGTAACAGCCTGGTTGATAAGGCTCTGATCCAACCATGAGGCCTGGTCACAGACCGGGCCGCGGGGGGGCGTTAAACCCCGGAACTCTCCTCCAGGTAAACTCCAGACATGGACAAGCACCTAAAGTCGGTACCTGACCAGCTGGGCTGTGGCTCGTACGTTGGATTGCGTGCAGCCAGCAGTAACAGCCTGGTTGATCAGGCCCTGATCCACCATAAAGCCTTATCACAGATCAGGCCGCCGGGGGCGTTGTCCCCCGAAATCCTCTCCAGGTATACTTAAGTTATTCTCATCTTCTATGTTATCAATCACTGTTTCCTTTATTATTCATTTATCTAGTGTCACATTCGGCCAGTGGGAGACAGGATTGAATAACAGATGTTTCATATAAATGGTAAGAAGTTTATCTTAGAAGTTGTGTACGTACTAATAACAAACAGACAAATGAATAAGCACCACCTTCTCTTAGCTGGAAACTTCAACATCAACCTTGGCTTACTAGACGATCAGCCTGTAACTGATTTCATCAACAATATGAACAACACACTTCTCATACCAACAATAACTAAACCAACCAGGCTCACTGAGACAAGTGCAACCATAATAGACCACACATGGACCAATATACTAGCCCCCCTTAAATCAGGGATAATCACAGATAGCACTACAGACCACTACCCTACCTTCCTCCTGACAAACATTAGTAAACCACCACTTGAATACAACAAAGTCTCATTTGGACTCCATGACAAGGCCTCAGTAAGGAAGTTCACAGCTGACCTAGAGACTGTTGATTGGCCTACAGAATTCTCCAAGGCCAATGGTATTGATGACTGGACAGACATTTTTCTTAACAAATTACTTAGACTATACAACAAACATTGTCCTATAAAAAACAAAACAGATCACAAACAAACGGCTTGGTTGCCCATGGCTAACCAGCACCATTCTGAAATCCATTGACAAGAAACACCAATATGAAAAGCAATATAGACAGGGCTTAATACACAAAGATACTCTTAAACCACTATTCATCAAGCTCTCACCAAAGATAAAAAAAGCCAAACAATTTATACTACTCCAGTAGATTCACAGACACTAGAGGAGATATGAAAAAGACCTGGAAAACACTCTCTCAGATTCTAGGGACCCACAAACTGAGAAAAACCAAGAATATTGTCCTAACTAAACCTAATGAAACACCACTACATCCCACTGACCCAGCTAACAAGATAAACGACTTCTTCTCAAACATAGGATCTAATCTCGCAGTAAAATCCCATCATACCAATGCCCATGCCGGGGACACCTAGATGGATATTTCCCTAATCCTACTATCTTGCACCCAACTGTGCCACGGAAGTCTTTGAAATCCATAGAGTCACTTAAAATATTACTGGGGAAAAATCTGTCTCATGTCCCACCATTACTGTACAAGCGAGCGGCCATGTCCTTTCGCATGCTATTTCCATTACTTTTTAACAAGTCAATAGAGACTAGCACCATTCCCGAAACTACTCAAGATGGCAAGGGTTACACCAATACATAAGGTGGTGGACCCTACAACTTAAAAAACTATTAGGCCAATATCTAACTTACATTGCTATCCAAAAATCTTTGAGAAAACTCGCTTGCACAGGGAGACTGAATTCATTTTAATGGCTCGAAACATACTCAACCTGCAGTTTGATTCAGGAAAAAATAAAAGCACTAATGATGCAATCATAAAATGCTAGATCTGCTTTACACAGCATGGAAAATAAGAATTTCCACTAGGATTTTTATTGACCTAAGAAAAGCTTTTGGACACAGTAAACACGCTTCCTACTTCACTAACTTGATTCACTACAGGTATAAGAGGCCATGCGCTTGCTTATTTCAAATCTTCATTACTTAATAGGTATCAGTACGTCACCATTACAGGGACACGGCATCAGCACACGGCACTTGATACTGGGATTCCGCAGGGAAGTTGATCCTTGGTCCCTGCTCATTCCTCATTACATCAATGACCTTCCAAACGTATCCCAACAACTTGAAACCATTCTCTTTGATGATGACACGTACTTATGTCATTCTCACCCTTATCTTGCCACCCTCATCCCATTGTGAATGAGGAGGATTTAAATTCGCCTTGGATGGACAGCCAATAAACTTACACTTAACTCTGACAAAACCTACTTATTATGTTTAGGTAGCTGAGCAGGAGATGCACAAATTAACATTAAGATTGACAACACTTAATTACCAGAAAAATTTGGAAAAATTCCTAGGCTCATACCTTGACAACTAACCTGGAATTTCAGCACCCATTATCCAGCATATAACCAAAAAAGTATCCAAAACGGTTGGGAATTCCTCTCCAAGTTACGATTCTACGTTGCCGCAAAATTGCCCTTCTCACACTATACCACTCACTTATTTATCCAACCTTACCTTATGCTATTTGTTTACTGGGTTTACTGGAGGAGAGTTTCGGGGTCAACGCCCCCGCGCACGGTCTGTGACCAGGCCCTGGTGGATCAGCGCCTGATCATCCAGGCTGTTGCTTCTGGCTGACGCAAACCAAGCCATACGGAGCCACAGCCCGGCTGATCAGGGAACTCCCCGACTTAGGTGCTTAGTCCTGTGCCAGCTTGAAGGACTGCCTGGGGGTCTGTTGGTTAATCCCCCCTTTTGTGTGCTGGGAGGCAGTTGAACAGTTCGGGCCCTGACAATTATTGTATTGGTCTCTTAACGTGTAGTGGACACCCCTGCTGTTCATTGGGGGGTATGGTTGCATCGTCTGCCAAGTCTTTTGCTTTCGATAGTGAGTGATTTTTCGTGTGCATGTTCGGTATAGTCCCTCTAGGATTTTCCAGGTGTATATAATCATGTTCTCTCCCTCCTGCGTCCAGGGAATACAGGTTGAAACTCTAGCGCTCCAGTAATTGTGGTTGTTTTATCTCCGTTATGGCGCGCGTTGAAAGTTCTCTGTTAAATTTTCTAGCCCCCTGGTCGGCAATTTTCAACCTGCCTTGAATGGTGTGTTTGAGTGCAGCATATTTCCAGCCTAGATAGATCAAGATGACCTGAAGAGTGATTCATCTGGGCTTGGCCCATCCCTGTTTTTGAAGGGTGTCTCATTATCCATCCTGTATTTTTCTAGCAGTTCGATTGATACAATGTTATGGTCTTGAAGGTGAGATCTCCGACATAATCACTCCCAGGTACTTTGACGTGGTGTTTCGCTCTATTTTGTGACCAGATTTGTTTTGTACTCTGATGAAGATTTATTTTCCTCTGTTTTACATAGCTGAGTTAATTCGAAATTTCTCATCGTTGTACTTCATTATTGTTTCTGCAGCCCACTGAAAGAATTTGGTTGATGTCGCCTGGAGGCCCTTGCAGTGTCTGCAATGGATGACACTGTCATGCAGATTCGGGGTGTCATCTGCAAAGGAGAACGGTTGCTGTGGTGACATCCTTTGTCTATGTCGATATGAGGAATGAGGAAACAAGATGGGAGCTAGTTACTGTGCCTTGTGGAACAGGAGTTTTCCCGTAGCGCCTCAGACTTTACTCTGTTGACGATACTCTCTGTGTTCTGTAGTGAGGAAATTATAGTCCATCGACCGACTTTTCTGTTATTCCTTTAGCAGCTCATTTTGTGCGTATTCGCCATGGTTCACAATTGTCAGAAGGCTTTTGCAAGTCTGTATATATTACATCTGCATTCTTTTTGTTCTTCTAGTGCATTTTTGGGGCCTTGTCGTAGTGATCCAGTAGTTGAGACAGTCAGGAGCGAAATGTTCTAAACCATGTTGACTGGGTGTGTAACTGATGGGTTTCTTGATGGTGGTGATCTTGCTTCTTAGGACCTTTCAAAGATTTTTTGATATGGATGTTAGTGCTATTGGTCTGTAGTTCTTTGCTGTGCTTTATGCCCCTATGTGGTGTGGGGCTATGTCTGTTATTGTTTTTAGTAACTGTGACGGACCCCGTGTCCATGCTCCCTCTCCATAGGATGGAAAAAGGCTCGTGATAGGGGCTTCTTGCAGTTCTTGATGAACTCACAGAGTTCCATGAGTCTGGCCCTGGCGGCAGAGTGCATGGCATGTCATTTATCGCCTGTTCGAAGTCATTGGCATCAGGATAACATCGGATAGGCTTGTGTTAATCAAATTTTGGGCTCTCTCATAATAAATTCTTATTTTGATTTCGACTCTCAGTTCTGGTTAGCGGCTTGCTTAAAAATGAGTCATAGTGGGACTTGAGTAGCTCTCCTCATTTCTTGCTGTCATCTGTGTAGGTCCCATCTTGTTTATGTAGGGGCCCAATACTGGGTCGTTGTTCTCGATTTTGATTTGCATAGGAGAAGAAATACTTTGGGTTTCTTTCTATTGTGCTTGGGGATCAACTGCAGCAACACCACCTAAAGCCAAATAATACCCAACAAAAAGCTGCAAGATAGAATAATCACTATATACCATCCTGGCAAACACCCCCCCCACTCTTCATAGACTTAAACTTATCCCAGGTCCGTACATCCACAACTTACTACTGTGATTGCAATCTTATATACAGGGCCTTTAAACTATAATTATCATCCTTGACTTAAAAACGCTTTTTGATAGTTGTGGACTGAACCACAGGCATAAACCCAGACACCAAACATCTCTTCGCACCATTTTCCTCGTGTTCCGGACTAAACCTTTACAAAAAGTCAATGTATGTCAAAGGCCCTTAAATTGGGAATACCCTACCTGGAGAACTCTAGAACTGCTCAGACACAATTCATCGCCTTCAAAAATACCATTAGAAAACATTTATCACCCTGATACACCCCGTCATCTAACTACACGAATACCACCTGGGGGTTCACACTTACACTCCAACTCACTCATTTGCCATAAACAGAAATATTTATTCAATATTAAAATAATGATTCTGTGATACTCCAATTACTGAAACATGTACTGTTTGGGCCCAAAAAAAACAAAAGCATTCACTTTGTTAAACTCAAAAACTATTAGTCACTTAGCCATAATACCAATTACCTCTTTAATTTGTATATTTTACAATTAAGAATAAAAACTAAGTAGGCCCGAAATGCCTAGCCATGCTAAGCGTTCTTGTGGTACACTCTGTAATCACTTTTTTACTACATGTAAACCACACAATACCAAATTTCGTAAACTCAGCATTGTAATTCCTTATAGAGAATAAAACTTTTGATTTTGAATTGAATTGGATTTGAATTCCCAGTAATATTTCAATTGCTGTGTTCATCTGTGTTGTGAGTGATGTAACTTATGCTTTGTATTTTACTGTGGAAACAAGCTCTTAATCATGCATAATGTTCAGTTTCATGAATACTTTCTCTCTTGAGTAATTCGGTTACCTTTAAAACTGTGTGTTAAGCAAGAGTCAGCCTGTTAATTTACGTTCCTTGCCATCTCATCTATGGGTCTAGCGCCTAGTTAAAATTGTAATAGTAAACAATTGCGATCATTTTACTTTTAGTTTTACATTGTGTAAATTTTTTTAGACTATTTGATCAACTGGATTGTAGTGGTTTAACTTACTGACTACACCTAGTTATGACTGCAGGACTCCACAATGAACTTAATAAACACATTAAACTAAAACCGCTGGTTACTACAGGAAGCTGGGTAGTGTGTGACCTTGAGAAGTTGAGGTGTTTATTACGACCAGCGGGTGTACCACCTCTCACTATTTAGTTAATATAAGCATACAACAGAGGTAACAAAAATAAAAACAAATAAAATAAAAAAAAAAAATAACAGGTTAAGGAGCAGTATGCCAAGCCACTTATATGCATAGCATTTCGGTTTGGCTTAAAATTTAACTTAAGATTAACTAAGCAATGATGAAATCAGTGATAAAAAATTATTGTAAACATGATAACTATAAAGCACAAATGAGTATTACAATGACAGGTCATATGGTTGCTTGCATGCTTACATTTCAGTCGATGGAGTATTCTGTTAGGTTTTTTTTAGGGGTTGGGTATTAAAAAAAATAATAAAGTAGATTGGGTTCCTAGGTTTAAACCATTTGTGTGATATATTGTGAGTGACATATTGGATATACAATTTAGAAGGTTCAGTTATTCAGTATTTATTTGGTTTTGTGTGAGTAAGTGATCTTGAGAAGAGACTTGAATTATAAACAGGTTGTGTTTCTTTTATATGTCACAGGTAAGATTTCCTGATTTTAGGGCCTTTTATGTGCATTAGAGTTTTTGCATAGCGTGAGATGTACACGTGGAACATCAAAAGGAGTGATCTGTGCCTTTGTGTTATGGTCATGTGTTCTGTTGAGGTTGGCAAGGAGATGTTTGAGGGGAGGGTTAATATCAGAGTTTAAGTGTTCTATGTATGTAATAGGTGCAATAATAAGTATGGATGTTTTGTATGTGGTAGGTTGAGTGTTTTGATATTGGTGGAGTGTGTTGCCTGTAGTGAGAATTTATCATCTAACTGCAGCCTTTGTTGGGTAATTAGTGGTCTGTGATGGTTAATTGTGTTGAGCCCCATGCACAAATTTCCATAGGTGAGATAGGGGTAAATAAGAGAGTGGATAAAGGGCCAGGAGGGCTGAACTGTGGAACAATAGTACCGTATCTTCGATTAGTTTGACTACGTCTTGGAGATTTCCTTAGATATTTGCTGTATGTGTAATGATATTTGAGTTATTGTCGAGGTGGATTCCTAGGAATTTTCCCTCTGTTAGCTTTTGTGATAGGTTGATCCGTTTATTGTTATGTTAAGAGGTACATCGGTAGCTCTGTTACCAAACTGATTGAAGTAGGTTTGTCAATGTTTAGTGTAAGTTTGTTAGTCCTCATCCTAGAGTGATATTTTCTGTTAATTCGGTGTTTACCAGTATTGGTAGCGTGACTGGGCTCGGGTGGGGAGAAGACGTAAGTAGTGATCATCTGCAAAAGTGTGGGTTTGAAGTAATTGCGAGCATTTGGTAGGTCATTTATGTATAGGAGAAGAGAAGAGGGCCAACAAGGACACTTCTCCTGTGGGGTACACCACTGAAACTTGTTGTGCGGAGTGTTGCCCCATTGCGTACACATATTGGCTTCTGTTGCTGAGGTTAGACATTGAGGTATTTGAGGGAGTGCCACTCTGATACCATTGTGTGACATATTTACGTGGGAGAAGTCATGATCAACTGTATCTAAAAGCTTACGTAAGTCATTGTAGATCCCACAGTGGGACTTCTTTTTTTCTCTAGTACTGTGTGTATATGTTCTAGGCATTAGGAATAATTTTAGGAGGGAGGAGAAAGTAAATTATGAAGATGATTGTTATAGGAATGCAGTTAGAAGCCTGGTAGTTCTTAAACCCACTTTTGATAACATTGAACGTAGATAAGTATGTTTATGGAGCTACTGCAATGTGTACTGACTGGACTGATGTTGTAGTGGCCAGGCTTAGGCTTGGTGACAAGTACTTCTGGCAGTTTGGGAGACACACAGATGATGATCAAACTAAATGTAAATTAGGTGATCAGGCTTATGGTCACTGTCTTGATACTCTATGGGCTTAAATTGTTCCACTTATTGAGGAATACCAGAGACAGACAGTATAAAAACCTATGTGAATGTATGATTTCTTATTATTGAATAATAAGATCAGATTTATCTCCCCCCCCAGCAAATTTCCTTAATTGCTTGTAACTGTTATAGTGAATCTATAGATATGTAGATTGATTTACATATGTATTCCTGTTTATGCCTTTGGGGCACTAGTGCTAGGCCTTTATTGTGTATCCACATGCTTCTGCGCTACCTTCAAGGATGGTATGGGGTGCACTAATAAACTAGCACACTTCGGTGGCCAAAATCTAAAAAAATATGTTCTAGCATGTGTAAAATAATCAGCATCATTAGTATTTTTATTAGGCCTGAATCCAAATTGGCAGGGGGTTGAGAAGTGTTTGGGAGATTGAGGTAGGGAGTAGATTCGTTTATGGACTAATTTTTGAAGATTTTTGAGAGAGGTGTTAAATTGGATATTGCCTATAGTTATTAAACTCTGGTTCCTCCTTTTGGGATCGGGGTGACCCTTGCTATTTTGAGAGCGTAGCGGAAGGTGGGAGGATTTCAGTGGATTAGTTAAAGAGTGTTTGCAATGATTGGTGATAGTACTTGTGACGCTTTTTTGTATATAAGGGTTGGTAAAGTAATGTAAATCTCCACCTTGTTTTTCGTGCGGTTGATAATAGGGAGACTTCGTATGGTTAGTCGGAGCTAGGAACAGTGTTTTCGGGTAGTTTGGCCGTGAGGTAGGGTCATTGTGGTTGGGTATCTGAGCTTGGGATTTATTGGCAAGGTTTTGCACCTATAGTGGGAAGAATCATTGAGTCTTGTTTGCTGTTTGTGGTGGGGTTGGGGTTCATTGATTTTGCTAATTTTATTTCGCTATGTCGTGATATCTTTTTTGTTCCCAGAATTTCTGATAGGGTTCCTTCCAGGTCTTTTTTTATATCCACCTCGTAAGCTGGATAATCTGTTCTCATAATACAATTTTTTTGACTTTCTTATCAGGCTGGTTAGGATTGACGAAGTAACGTTTTGTTTGGGTCTCTGGTTATGTGGACCCATTCTGATACTGTTTTTTCATATCGGTGTTTTGTATTTATGGATTTGAGAATGCTGGGAGTTAGGCAGGGACTATTCAGTTCTTAGCTGTCATCTGTTTAGTTTTTTTTAGGGGGCAGTTGCTTGTTATAAAGGTATTGGGTTTTTTTAGAAATTATTTATATTATTTAAAACATTGTCAATATCTTTATAGATTTCTATCTCAGCCTGTCGCCCCAAGACTACCCCACCCTGCCTCCTTCCTTTTACTATTGTAGTATATTAAATTACAATGATCCGCGCACCCCCCCCTCCGCCCCCCCCTTCATTGATCAAGTTGAACCCCGCCGCTCGATATTTCATATAGTCGTCCATTTCATGTTTCTTATCTCTTCCTATCCCTGCCTCGCCCCCGCAGCCTCCCCCCTGAACGCGTCTCCACACCCCCCCCTGCATAGTGTACGGTGCCCCAGTCGTCTAGGCTATTTTCCTCCCCTGTAATTCTGCCCTGATTTAAAGGGGATATGGTGTTGGTCCAGATGTGGTCTAGGAGGGAAAACACTAGTCTCTGGTAACTTTGTAGGTTTTGATACTGTTGGTAGCAAACTTGCAGTTACTCATTGTGTTTGTGAATTCAGTAAGTGTGGGTCCTGGTCTTGAGGAGATTTATATTGAAGTCACCTGAGTGTTGTAAGTGATACTTTGTTCATGCGTGCATCAGTTATCATACTTCCTTGGTTCTGACTAATTTGGCTAATGTTTGAGTGTGGAACTCTGTAGATGTTTATCACTGTGAGAGGTTTTTGTAGGTATTTGGATTTGAATTTAGCTATTATATATTCCCCATGTTCATCCCTTGTGCAAGTATTAGTGATACATTCTAGTTGGTCTGAGTAGTATATAGCAGTGCCACCCCCTTGTTGGTCTGGCCTACAGTTGTGTATGGCTGTGTAACCAGGAATGGCATAGACATCTGTAGTATCAGGCTTTAGCCAGGTTTCAGTTAGTGTAATGATGCACATATTGGCATGCAAGGAATTTAGTAATGCTAGGTCATCGTAATGCTTGCTTAAAGATCTGATATTGTAGTTAAAGATAGTTATGTTGTTGTTAGCTCTGAGAAGTGTATTCTAAGTGATAAAGTGTACACTTGGTGTACTTGGTAACACTTGTCATACATAGTAATGCGTGTGTAAGTGAGATTGTTTAGGTACTGGTTCATCTATCTACAGCTGCACACTTATGCTTGCATACATGTATAACATAGTAATGTGTGAGTTACCCAGGATGGACCAAGGAAGTCAACCAGAGTGATTTATCTCATTGTCATTGTAACATTACTTTTTTTTTTTTTTTTTTTTTTTTTTTTTTTTTTTTTTTTTTTAGTAATATTGTTTACAATGTATGGTTGGGGTAAGAGGTTGTCTTCAGCATTCATTGTGATGTCTCCGATATTATTATTTCAGTGAGGTACATTAGGTACTCAAGTGGAAGTTATCATTGAATTTGAACCTCTTGTTTAATGTGATGTATGTCAGAATTCTAATTTTATGCTCATTATTACCTACTTTGTCTCTCTCTCTCTCTTTTCATCTTTGTAATTTGTGATACCTGGAGTTTACCTGGAGAGAGTTCCGGGGGTCAACGCCCCCGCGGCCCGGTCTGTGACCAGGCCTCCTGGTGGATCAGAGCCTGATCAACCAGGCTGTTGCTGCTGGCTGCACGCAAACCAACGTACGAGCCACAGCCCGGCTGATCAGGAACTGACTTTAGGTGCTTGTCCAGTGCCAGCTTGAAGACTGCCAGGGGTCTGTTGGTAATCCCCCTTATGTGTGCTGGGAGGCAGTTGAACAGTCTCGGACCCCTGACACTTATTGTATGGTCTCTTAACGTGCTAGTGACACCCCTGCTTTTCATTGGGGGATGGTGCATCGTCTGCCAAGTCTTTTGCTTTCGTAGTGAGTGATTTTCGTGTGCAAGTTCGGTACTAGTCCCTCTAGGATTTTCCAGGTGTATATAATCATGTATCTCTCCCTCCTGCGTTCCAGGGAATACAGGTTTAAGAACCTCAAGTGCTCCCAGTAATTGAGGTGTTTTATCTCCGTTATGCGCGCTGTGAAGGTTCTCTGTACATTTTCTAGGTCGGCAATTTCACCTGCCTTGAAAGGTGCTGTTAGTGTGCAGCAATATTCCAGCCTAGATAGAACAAGTGACCTGAAGAGTGTCATCATGGGCTTGGCCTCCCTAGTTTTGAAGGGTTCTCATTATCCCTCCTGTCATTTTTCTAGCAGATGCGATTGTTTTAATGTTATAGTCCTTTAAGGTGGATCTTCCCACATGATCACTCCCAGGTCTTTGACGTTTGGGGTTTCGCTCTATTTTGTGGCCCGAATTTGTTTTGTACTTGATGAAGATTTAATTTCTCATGTTTACCATATTGAGTAATTAAACCCCTCGTTGAACTTCAAATTGTTTTCTGCAGCCCCCCTGAAAATTTGGTGATGTCCGCCTGGAGCCCTTTCAGTGTTGCAATGGAAGCACTGTCATGCAGATTCGGGTGTCTTGCAAAGGGAAAACACGGTGCTGTGGTGACATCCTTGTCTATGCGGATTGAGGATGAGGAACAATGGGAGCGAGTACTGTGCCTTTTGGAACAGACTTTTCACCGACTGCCTCGGGCTTTCTCTGTTACGATACCCCTGGTTTTTATGGGAAATTATGCCATCGAAACCGCTTTTCCTGTTATTCCTTTAGCAGCTTTTGGCGCTATTACGCCTGCACACTTTTCGAAGGCCTTTTTTCAAAATTTTTATATTTACATCTGTTTCTTTTTGTCTTCTAGTGCATTTTAGGACCTTGTCGTGTGACCAAAAGTTGAGACAGACAGGGCGACCTGTTCTAAACCCCATTTCCCCTGGGTTGTTAATGATGGGTTTTTAAAGGGGGTGGTGATCTTGCTTCTTAGGACCCTTTCAAAGATTTTTTGATATGGGATGTTAGTGCTTTGGTTGTATTTTTTGCTTTTGCTTTATGCCCCCTTTGTGGGGGGGTATGTTGTTGTTTTCAGTAACTGGGGGAGACCCCGGTCCATGCTCCCTTCCTAGGATGGAAAAGGCTCGTGATAGGGGCTTCTTGCATTCTGAAAACACAGATTTCCCATGAGTCTGGCCCTGGGGCGAGTGCATGGGCATGTCTTTTATGCCTGTTCGAAGTCTTTTTGGGGTCGGAAAATCGGATACCTGGAGTTTACCGGAGAGAGTTCGGGGGTCAAAAGCCCCGCGGCCGGTTGTGACCAGGCCTCCTGGTGGATCAAACCTGATCAACCAGGCTGTTGCTGCTGGGGTGCACGCAACCCCCGTCGAGCACAGCCCGGCTGATCGGAATGACTTTAGGGCTTGTCCCGTGCCCGTTGAAGATGCCGGGGTTGTGGATAGGTTATGTTAATCAAATTTTGTGGCTCTTCATAAAAAATTTTTATTTTGATCTTCGACTTCAGTCTGGTTACGGCTTTCTAAAAACTGGTCTATGGGATTTGGGGGCTCATCTTTTTTTGCTGTCATCTGTGTAGGGGCCCATCTTTTTTAAGTGGGGCCCCAAAATGGACGTTTTCTCGATTTTTATTTGGCATGGAGAAAAAATACTTTGGGTTTTTCGATTTCATTTATGGTTTTAGTTCTTCCCGCGATTCGACTCCCAAAAGGGTTTTTTGCTTAAGTTTGAGTTTTCTATTTCTTACCAGTGTCTCCCCCCGATTTCAGAATATTGACCTCTTTTAGCCGTTGTTTTCTTTTTCCCTCGCTGTAAACAGGTGCCTGTCTCTTTCTATTTTACATCTACTCCTCCTTTGTCATAGAGGAATAAGCCTTGTGCAAACATCAAGTGCCACCGAGTTAATCTGTTCTAGGCATAAGTTGGGGTCTGTGTTGCTTAGTATATCTTCCCAGCTTATATCGGTTAGGAATTGGTTTACTTGGTCCCACTTTATGTTTTTGTTATTGAAGTTGAATTTGGTGAATGCTCCCTCGTGACTAGTCTCATTATGTCGGTCTGGGGCTCCACACATACATATCTGAACCTCAATTATGTTGTGATCTGAGTATATTGTTTTTGATATGGTGACATTTCTTATCAGATCATCATTGTTAGTGAAGATGAGGTCTAGTGTATTCTCCAGTCTAGTAGGCTCTATTATTTGCTGGTTTAAATTGAATTTTGTGCAGAGATTTAAAAGCTCGTGTGAATGTGAGTTTTCATCAGAGCTGCCTCCTGGTGTTATTACTGCAACAATATTATTTGCTATATTCCTCCATTTTAGGTGCCTTAAATTGAAATCCCCCAGGAGCAAGATGTTGGGTGCAGGAGCTAGAAGATTTTCCAGACAGTGGTCAATTTTTAACAGCTGTTCCTGGAATTGCTGGAATGTTGCATCCGGAGGCTTGTAGACTACCACAATGACTAGGTTTTGGTTCTCGACCTTTACTGCTAAAACTTCCACTACATCATTTGAGGCATTAAGCAGTTCTGTGCAAACAAGTGACTCTGCAATGTACAGGCCAACCCTCCCCTTTTGCCTGTTCACTCTGTCACATCTGTATAGGTTGTAACCTGGAATCCATATTTCGTTGTCCAAGTGATCCTTTATGTGGGTCTCAGTGAAAGCCGCGAACATTGCCTTTGCCTCTGCAAGTAGTCCACGGATGAAAGGTATTTTGTTGTTTGTTGCTGGCTTTAGACCCTGTATATTTGAAAAGAAGAATGTTATCGGACTGGTGGTATTGTTGGTACTGGGGGGGGGGATTTTTTTACCGGCATTAGTATCTGTATCTGTTGGTTTGGAGTGGAGGCCACCGACTGTGGTTCCACTCCAGGAATGACTGGATTTGGTGTACGATTTCTACCATTTCCTGCCAGTTTTTTTCCTTCCTGGCACTAAAAAACCTCTCCCTCTTGAGTGGCTGTGGCTACCCAGGTTTTCCCATGGCCTGGATGTTTTGTATCTTTTTGTCCCCTTTAGATGGTATGCCTGGCAATTTAAGTTATAGCACAGTCTTTCCTGTACTGAAGAGGTACACAGTTCAGGGTGAAAAAGCTTACAGGAAGGGAGTTTGCATTTTCCTGTTGTCATATGGGCATGGCATTTTCTAGGGTGGTCATAGTTGCACGTCCCATCTGTTTTTCCAGATTTCCCATGCCAGCAGATACCAAGTGCATAGTATGTGCACAGGCTTGGTTTCCGTTTGCCTTGGGTTTCTGTGACTGTATTCCCTGTTGGTGCATGTTTCCCTGTCTTACTTCTATCCTCCCTAGCACCAACAATGGAGCTCCCACCAGTTATTTTTTGTAATATATCCTCACTATTACTAGTGGAGTCTTCTTGTTTGCTATTTCCTGCGGTATTTCTGGTTTGCAATATTGGTTTTATCTTATCTTTGACTACACTTGTTTCCCTACTATGGCTTCTGTCCCCTATGAGGTCATTTATATGTATTCCTTCCTGCGTATAGTTCCCGACTACCTGGACAAAATCTCCAGCTTCACCATTTCTGTCTCCCAGGACGGCATCTCCAGCTTCACCATTACTGTCTCCCAGGACAGCACCTCCAGCTTCACCATTACTGTCTCCCAGGACAGCACCTCCAGCTTCACCATTACTGTCTCCCAGGACAGCACCTCCAGCTTCACCATTACTGTCTCCCAGGACAGCACTATCAGCCCCACATTTACTGACTACCAGGACTTCATCTCCAGCCTTACAGTTTCTGACTACATGGCCAGTATCAAGGGCAGTACCATTCAGCACAGACTTTTTATGTTCCCATCTGTTGTAGAAAGCTTCCAGGTTGTCTATGAAAGCAGCTTTGATGTTGTCCTCTTTTAATACCCTTGTGATTTTAGTCCACAGATTTATCTCATTTGGGCATACCAAAAAACATTTCCCTGTTTTAACACTGCTTGTAGCTAGTTCTTGGATATCTGCACAAGGGGCGTGACACCAATTTCCACACAAGTGACAATTTATCCATGTGGAAGCCCGTTTGTTTGACTGACCAAAGACTACACACAGCTTCATAATGATTTGAATGGTTGATTTACTGCAATTCTACTAGCAACCTCTTGAATATTCTATTAATAACCTCCTTAAATGAAGCTCTAGCTATTTGTATTTCTGTTTCTAACTGTTTTTGATATATATTTAATGTTTGTGTTTATAAGGACGCCTACAACCCCATCCGTTTACAGTCTGCTTTATTGTCCAACGAAACCGTTTGAAACCAGTCAAGGGTTCGGACCAGTCAAGGGTTCAGACCAGTCAAGGGTTCGGACCAGTCGATCTGATCTGATCAGTGGGTCGCTTATTTAAAACATACTGGTCGGTGATTTGGGCTAACACATGAAGGATCTACTGGAAATTATCTACCCTAGTAATATGTGATTTGATTGATACAAAAGTATAACTTGCGTGTTGAAGAAACCGGTGATTTCTGGCAGCTCCTACAATGACAAACGGTCGACCTCAACCCTTGTTTATCAATCGCTGTATCTAGCTTTTCTATTTTTTTTTCCGTCTCCACCACAATAAATGCTATATTATCACTATAGTTGACTGGTGGAAATTTTGGAGGAAGGACGCTTTTTCTGTAGTAATATTTGCTTCTGGTTGTGTATATTGCGACCGCTGGTAACTACAGGTTATATGAAATTCACAGTATACGTCTGGTATTTCAAGAAAAAAGAAACTAATGAAAGTCATTCCACTCCACTAAGTACCATTATAATACTGGTTAGTTGCTACTACAACACTGTATTCTGCTATTCACTGGTATCACTAGATTATATGCGAGTACACTAGCAAGCCAGGAAGATTATTAAAAACAGCTGACCTGTGGTAACTCTGCCACGCTATATTCACTCCCGTGCAGCCCTCAAGAGACGCTATTACATTGCATTGTACAGACCTCCTCAACGTCGATGTTATAAGTGTCAACGCTGGGGCCACAAACGGCCCGGGAAAAGCCCATCTAAGTCACATGGTGTCGTGTTTGCCAATGTATCCCTTCTGAAAAAGGGGTTATTTCTAGATCAAACAGCAAAAGACCCGTTTCTAAACCAAAGTATCAATTGTAAGACCCACAGAGTCACAGCAGCTCATGTGGGCTGCGTGTAGGGGGTGATCGCATCGCAGCCCAAACCCACTTTCCCCCTTGTACCCCTTTATAATTTGGCCCCCCAGGACTACCAAAGGGACCTCGGGTCTGAATACTGGGTCATGCCTGCCCCCAGAATTGGGGTTTTACACCTTTACCTGGGAAACACCCTTAACCCGACCTCCAATTTACGTCGGCGTCAATTCCCGCCTAGCTTTAAATCAGTGACAAATCAGCCAAATTGCTCCGCTTACCGGGACTTTTACGCCCCCCAGAGTTCCAAGTCTTGCTCCTTTTGGTATACAACCTTATGTCGCGCATAAAAGTACTGGAAACACAACAATTTTCTCCCGAAACAAAAAAAACAAACAAAAAAATGTGGGGAGTTTTACCAATAACAAGATTGTCACAATTTTGAAAGCAAGGGGTAAGGTGCTGAAAAAAAAGGGGGGTGGGGGGTTTCTTAAACACAGTAATGACGAATATAATACTTGTTTGAAATGTTTGTGGGGCTCATAACGAAGGCTATGGTGTCCCAAAGTGTTAGTAAAAAGTGGATGCCAATAATATAAGTGGTGGTGAAGAAATGTGATGGGGGCAAAAGGGGGTCAAAAATGTTAGTTAAAAAGTTTATGAGCGTAATTTAAGTGGTGGGGAAGAGTGTGAGAGGGGCGGTGGTGTCTTTAATGTTGTAATAGTGAAAGAGGGGGTAAATTTTAAATGGTGGTTAAGAGTGGGGGAGGAGCGGTGGTGTTTTATTAAAGTTAAATTTAAAAGTGATGACGTAATTTAAGTGGTGGGGGAAGAGGTTTTATGAGAGCGGTGGTGCTATAATGTTAGTAAGTGATGGCATAATTTTAATGGGGGGGGAGAGTGTATGAAAGGGTTGTCCATAGATTTAAAATTGAATACAATACTGTTGAAAATTTTAAGAACACAAAGTTGGTAGGGCGGGGGTGGTTTTACAGTTGTAGGTTGCGTGTAAAAAGTTAGTGGGGGAGGGAATGTGGTGGTGGTGTCCCCCCTATCATACACACAAAATAAAAAAGCGGGCTTGCTCTGGGTTTACGAAAACTCCCCCAGGCCTTACAAAATGGAAATGCACTTAAAAAAAAATCATGGGGCAAGGGTACACTGTTGACAATGATAAGGTTGCTATTTTAATGAACAATTTTTTCAAATTTTGCTGAGAAACTCGGGCAAAAATCCCAGGATAAATATAAGGATCAAAACTCGTATAAATTTCCCATATTAAGTGGAACATTGCCCTCCTTTAAAAAAAAAGACTTTCCCCCAACTTTCAAACATAAGTAAACACCGAACCCATTGATTTTTTGTGTGTCCCACAAGAGTGCAGAGTCCCCGAAAAATCCCAAACCCCCAAATTACCCTCATTTTTGCATATAAACCCCAAATCTACTAAACTCTTGTTTTCTATATTTAAAAAATTTACTTCCCCATTTAACCTTTTTTTTTTGCACACAAAAAACAAGGGGCTACAATATACGGTGTTAGGATTTATATAGGGAACTCTGCTCTCAACATATTTAACTTGTTTTGTCCCGGGTGATTTAAAATTTTAAATTCTTGGAGCTCCCCAAATTGGGGCTCATTCGACCTACTCTTTTTTATTGGGGGTTTAAATGCGAACACAAAACCTTGGAAACTCCATTTTTGGGAATCGAATGGGAATCAAATGTTTTTCACTCTTAAACAGTCATGATTTCCAAATTGTAGGTGACCTTGAACCCCACATTTCTAGGAGGGGTCCCTTTATCTGTGCGTTGGGGTTTTAACTTTCTTTTTGCCAGCTTGAGGGCTTTCCCTTTTAACAGATATAGCGTTGATCATTTCCCTAGGCTAAAACCCCACTAGATATTTTTAATACTATCCTTCTGGGGGATATTCCGGGAAACGTTTTAATTTCCCACGTCATTTGATGCTTTGTTGCACAGGGGACGATGGAAATTCCTATAGTGTTCTCTGTAGAGCCCTTTAACAATGATCTTGTGAGCAGTATTCAAAACTATTAGGGGCCCCCACTGCAACCTCTTGGTACTCTAAACCCAAAAAACTTCCATAATAAATACCCCTTAAAAAAAACCCATCTTATTACAATGATTCTAAATTTCGTACCTGAAACGAAAACTGCCGCGACGGGCCCTTTGCCTATAGAAAACATGAAACCCGGAATGCTGAGGCTCTTCCAAATCCCTTGTGTCCCAGAGAGCGGACAAGCTGCGGCAAACGACGGGGAAAAATTTGTCAACGGTCTTAATGCCCCAACCCCACTTACCGGGCAGGAGGGACAAAAAATAGAAAAAGGGGTAACCGAATGGGCAGATCGGTACCCTCACCCTTGAAAAGGGGCAAATGATTGTCAGGCTTGGGCTGCTACATTAGCTATGAAAATCTTCCCGTCCAAAAGGGGCAAAATTAAATGACAAATATATGCAAGGGGGGGGCTTGTTTGCTTTATCTCAAAAAGGGCAGTGATTGAACTTTCCTTTCCTAATTATGAACTTGTGCAGCGCTAATGGGGGCAACTCCACGTGCCGGTGGGGGTTTACTTCAAACATACTCAATTGCTGTGTGGGTACCAGGAAACCATTACTTAAATTTATATAAATGACATGAAGGGGGAGCCCCCTCAACTTGGCCCCCAACGCCCATCTTTCCAATTCCCAAAACCCCCAACAACAAAATGCATTTCCCCCAAATATCTTTACTGTGTTTGGTAAAACATTTGAGAGAATGATTCTTAATCGTCTCTGTACGAATCAAAAAATTTTTGTCTCCCCTTTTACATGGTTTCAGCATGGCGGAGCGTGCTCATTGATAGCCACCTTTCTCACCCTGCCACTGCAGCCCTACACTACCTTCCTTGCCCTTTAAAATCCGCTTTCGATGTACCCAAAACGACGTAATTTTAGTGAACTTGCCAGAAGGGATTTTGGAGGATGGTTCTCCGCTGATTAAAGGCTCCCTGTCCAACAAAAAATCGGCGTGTTGTTCCAGGACATGAAGTGTAATTAAAGACTTTTAATTGGAACCCCCAGGGAGGGTGCCCAGTCCCACACTTTTCAATATTCTAATTAATGCATTATTAATGCTATGCCTAGTCGCCCCAAAATTAGTGATTATTTTGCTATATAATGTTTCACACCCCGGATTCCCAACCCCCAAAAAACATTTTAATCATGTACTAGCCTCGTGCGGACCTGGGGTTGATAATCTTTTTGATAAAACAAAGAACTCAATAGGGTCCTCCTCGACAGAGAGGCCCCATTTTTCGTCAGATCCAAGCTTATGGGTCTCTTCTGAATATGAAAAGCAGATCAGGTACTGGGGTTTGAGGTTCCCACTATTGGCCCTGTTGTAACAAGACTTTGTTTTCAATACAAAGAACGACTAAGAGCATTAGAGTTTGGCGGGCTTCACCCAGGTATGGTGTTGTTAAAATTGTGAAAATGATGTTCTTGCTTTTATTAGATCTTGGTTGATTATGCTGCGCCACTACTTGCTTTTGGTCTGACTGGAAGCTTGGAGGGCTGGAAAAATGCGAACGAAGAAATGAGGATCCCTAGGATCCCCTCGTACTGCCAAATTTTAAATATGCAAAAAGAACTTGATATTCCAAGCTCAAGATCGTGTTCTGAAAAAATACCAATTTGGGGTTAATTGCTCAGGCAAGCTCTTTAAAAACCCCCGCACAGAAGCCCTCCAAATTTCCCTCGCCTGGTGAACACTCCTCCAAGGGGATCGAAAAGAGTGGAACCGCCTCCGCATGAATAAATTATATGATCTTGTAAAGAAGGCAACAGCGGCACTTCTTGTCCTTGGAATTTACCCCATTCCAAACTACCTTTTCCTCCATCCCCCCCAAACTACTTCTTAAAATCCAACCAAAACTTCGCCTTGAACCAAACATGGGCCCTTTAAAAGCTGTATTGAAAATTTTTGTCACCGCACACACTCCGCAAATTATTTACGTTGATGGTTTGTTCACCCAATCACGGGTGCAGCTGTTATCTGCTGTTTTCGTACAGAGTGATGGCTTCTTAAAAAAATTGGGAAACCGCATCAAAAATTTGGGGCCCTCTCCCTTCAGACAGAACTTTTTTACCATACTCTTGCTTTGAAATGCATCTATGTATAAGTTGACAGTTTAATTGTAACTGATTCTCTGTCACCCAAAATGCTTTTCAATCATTAAGATAAATTGGGGCATGCTTGTGTCAGAACCCCAGACCAGGATGGGGGGGTTTGTGGAAGTGGAGTCAGAGTGCACATGCTGTGGATTCCATCTCACATGGGTCTTCAGATGCATGATAGAATGAAAAATTTGGCTAAGCTGTATGTTTTTTAAAAAGGGGGATAGATTACAATTTTGGGTTTGTCGGGGTAGTATTTTTGAGAACAATAATACGAAAGAATTCAGTAAATTTTTATGGATTTAAAGGTCAGGGAGAATTGCCCCAGTGAGTCCACATCATTCTATCTGCAGGGGGAGCCACTGTCTATGGTGCACCAAAAAAATAAGCAGACTCTTGGATGTCACTACCGCCTGGCTCCGGCTGGGTTACAAGTATCTTTGGCGGGTTTAAATCCCCACCACAGATGTAGACCAAACGAAAGTAAATTTTGCCAGAGGGATTGTTGTCCACCCTGCGTCATTATGTATGGAGTGCGATAAAATTTAAATGAATTAGAAACCTCACTCAAAAGTTTTCAAGAAATGGCTAAGTATTTTATCCACGTGGTATTTACAGACCATTCTGGAAAATACCCTGATTTTGCTAGCTGTAAAAAAAGCATTACCACTATGTGCATGTGTGTGTGTGGTGGGGGTTGTGTGTACTCACCTTTTGTACCCTATTTGTGGTTGCAGGGGGTCGAGTCCTAGCTCCTGGCCCCGCCTCTTCCCCGGTTGCTATAGGCCCTCTCTCTCCCCCCTCCATGAGCTTTATCAAAAATGTCTTAAAAATTGTTGGTTTTCCCGCCTCCACCGCATTTTCTAGGCTATTCCACTGCCCTTTCAACCCCATACTGAAGAAAAATTTCCTCTATTTCTCTGCTCATTGTGTTTCAACTTCCAATTGTGGCCCTTGTTTTTGTGTCCCCTCCCCGGAACTCCTGTCTTTGTCCACCCTTGTTATTCCACGCTATTTTATATGTCGTTATCATGTCCCCCTGACCCCTTTTCCCCAGTGTGGTCGGCCCATTTCCCCTTTAAACTTTCTTTATAGGACATTCCCTGTCTGGAACTAACCTTGTCGAAACCTTTGTACTTTTTAGTTTTTTTGACGTGCTTTATCAAGTGCGGGTTCCAAAAAAGGTGCTATACTCCAGATGGGCCTGACATACACGGTGTACGTGCCTTGAAAATTCCTTCTAAAGGGATCGGAAAGCTGTTCTCAGGGGTTTTCCCGGCGCCCATATGCTGCAGCAGTTATCTGATTGATGTGTCTTGGAGAGATGCTCGGGGTTATACTCACCCCAATCTTTTTCCCTTTAGTGAGGTTTGCAGTCTTTGGGCCCCCTAGCCCATACTCTGTCTGTGGTCTTCTTGCCCCTCCCCCCTCTTCGATTTGCATTTGGCGGATTAAATTCGGAAAACCATTTTCTGGACCCGGTGTCCCGTCTGTCCAGGTCTCTTTGAAGTCCTGCCGGTCCTCATCAATTTAAATTTCCTCATTACTTCCATCATCTGCAAAAGGGGGCACTTCTGAGTCTACCCTTCCGTATGTCGTTCACTATACCAAAAAAAGCACTGGTCCTGGCCCACCCCTTGGGACCCCGCTCGTCCGGTCCCATGTGATACATCATTAGTACCCTGACTCGTTGTTGCCTCCCTGTCAGGTATTTTGATCCATTGCAGTGCCCTTCCTGTTATATGCGCCTGGTGTCTAGCTTCGCCTAATCTCTTTTGGGAAATGTGTAAAAAGGCCTTCTTTCAGTCCAAGAAGATGCAATAACCCACCCCTCTCTCTCTTGCTTCTTTGTTATTTTTTCATAAAAATCCAGAAGGTTTGTGACACAGGGTTTGCCTTCCCTGAATCCCGGGTGGTTGGCATTTATACTCCTGTTCCCTTCAGGTGCCCACCACTCTCCTCCCTGTAATTTCACCATAATTTTGCATATATCACGCAATGACACAGGTCCTTGTTTTGTGCCTCTTTTTTTGTCTCCTTTTTTAAAAAATGGGAACAATTTCCCTCTTCCATACCCCAGGTATTGCCCAGTTTCCAGGGATGGGTTTTAAGATTGGGTAAATGGCACGCACAATATATCTGCTCCCCTCTAAGGACCCGGGGGGGATGTTGTCTGGGCCCATTGCCCTTTTAGGTTCGATTCCCTTTGCGTTTCTTCACCTCCTCCTATTTTGTATGTCGTCCAACCTTGTTTGGGTTTCCTTGTGGTGTCCCCCTCTGGTTGTCCCCCCAGAGTCCTTCCTGTCCCTTTCTGTAAAATTTTCCTTAAATCTCTTTTGAGTGTGTGTGTGTGTGTTGGGTGTGTGTGTGTGTGTGTGGTGTGTGTGTGTGTGTGGATGAGTGTGTGTGTGTGATGAGTGTGTGTGTGTGTGTGTTGAGTGTGTGTGCATGTGTGTTGGGTTTTGTATGTATGGTTTGTGTATGTGTGTGTGTGAGTAAAGTCCCAGGGAGCTATGTGAAAAGCCTGTTTCCCAAAAGGGACAGTCTGCTCCCTTTTTGTTCCTCTCCTCATATCTGACATGAAAGGTGTCACCACGCACCTGTCTCCCCTTTTCAGATGACACCCGGGAAACTGCATGAAGTGTCTTCCATTGCAGACACGCAAGGCTCCAGGCGGACATCAACCAAACTTTCGTGGGGTGCAGAAAAAATATGGTTCAACGATGGGAAATTTCAATTACCAGATATGGTAAACACGAGGAAAATTTAAACCATCAGAGTACAAAAAAATTAGGCCCAAAATAGAGCAAAAAAAACCCAAGTCAAACAAGGGGGTGATCATGTCTAGGATCTCACCTTCAAGGACCATAACATTGATCAATGATTTCTAAAAAATGTAGGATGGAAATGAAACCTTCAAAAATAGGGGGGCCAAGCCCTTTATGACACTCTTCAGGTACTTGTTCTATTAGGGTGGAAATTTTTGCACACTAAAAGCACCTTTCAAGGCAGGTGAAATTCTGACCAGAAAATGTAAGGAACCTTCACGGCCGCTAACGGGATAAAAAAACCTCAATTTTTGGGAGCGCTTGAGGTTCCCAAACCTTATTCCTGGAATGCGGGGGGAGGATACATGATTATATACACCCGGAAAAAACCTAGAGGGGGCTAGTACCGAATTGCAACGAAAATCATCACTAGAAACAAAAGACTTGGCAGACGATGCCCTCCCCCCAAAGAAAAGCAGGGGTGTCACTAGCACGTTTTAAAAGACCATTTCAAAAAGTGTCAGGGCCCCGGGGTTCAACTGCCCCCAGATACATAAGGGGATTACCAACGACCCTGGCAGTCTTCAAGCTGGGACTGGGCAAGCACCCAAAATCGGTTCCTGACCCGCCGGGCTGTGGTCGTACGTGGTTTGCGTGCAGCCCGCAGTAACCCCTGGGTGATCAGGCTTGGGCCCCCAGGAGGCCTGGTACAGACCGGGGGCCCCGGGGCGTTGACTTCCGAAATCTCTCCCGGTAAAACTCCAGATGACCCAGTTTTCTTCTTACGTGGTTTACCTGCGGGGGCCATCGTTGGTGGGAACTGGAAAAATTTTTATCAGGGGGTGATGTGGGGAAACCAAAAGGGGGGAAACATGTCGGCAGCTTCGGACCCCCTTAGGGGTATTCAGTTGAGGGGTGCAGTTGGGGGGAAAGTGTGGGAGGGAGAGCACACTTTTTTGAGGGGGGGTTTTTTGCGGCTGGTTTGTGGTTGTACATTTTTCAAGGGGGTTTGGTAAAGTTTTTCCGCACAATAGAGGTGCTTTTTGAAAACTAAGGCGGTCGTGGCGAGGGGGGTGGGAGTCATGGCGGGATTTTAGGGGTTATTTGGAAATTAAAATTCGGTGTGTTTGGAGAGATGAGGGGTTTTGGAGGGGTTTCTTAATATCATCACCCAATTTTACTGGGGATTAGGTTTATCGTATCAGAAAACCCCCCTGTCTACATTTATGATAATAATATGGCCAGAACTATAAAAAATAAATATATAGACAGATTAGCTGGGGGTAATATCCGTTTTTCATCTAATTACGGAGTTTTGTCCAGTCACTGATATGTCAAGTTTTGCGGAATGCACATCCAACAATTTCGGCTCCTATTTGACAGGTGTCACCCCGTTTTAAACCTCTGAGCACGAAAATTCTTCCCATTATTCACAAGTTTGTTTGACCAGTTCAAACATGGTGATCTTTCTGCACAGGCACAGAAATTTCCATTTTTTTTTAAATAATTTTTTTAAATACAGTATGTTACACTAATTTACTAAAAAAAAACTGTTTTTTTTTCTAAAAAATACATTATTTTCCAAACACACAGTTGTGGCTGTCTGCGCCTGCGTGCGCCTTAGATACGCTGTTAAGATAGATAAGATAAGATTTCGTTCGGATTTTTAACCCCGGAGGTTAGCCCACCCAGGATAACCCAAGAAAGTCAGTGCGTCACGAGGACTGTCAAACTTATTTCCATTGGGGCCTTAATCTTGCCCCCCAAGCGACCCACACCAGTCGACAAAAACCCAGGTCCCTATTTGTGCTAGGTGAACGGGACAAAGGTGTAAGGAAACGTGCGAATGTTTTGGGTTAAGGATTTTTTTTTTTTTTTTTTTTTTTTTTTTATTTAAAACCAAAAACGTTTAACATAAAAATAAAGAAACAGTATTACCTAATCAAATTAATGCAAACGGATTTTTCGTACAGCTCGCAAGATATTTAAAAAAAAACTTACATCAAGAACTAACTAAAAACAAAATTACTGCACAGGGTCATGATTGACATATATACAAAACCGCTTTTTATAAAATTTTACATATAAATGACATCTGACAAAGGTTCAATACACTTTAACTAAAATATACAAAAAAGTTATATCAGTTAAATCCCCTCCTTTCCCTTAATCAAAAAACCAAAAAAACATCAAATTTACTAGATATCTACATACTTATCCTAACAATACAGCTGAACATACCCCCAAAATACAAATAACAAAAAGAATACAGCTTAGAAAACAATAAAAAACTCATACTGTTAAATAACCCATATACAAAAATTTTAGACAAATGGATACGTCACTAAACTGCTAGTATGTCCCGTTTCCAACAGATAAAACTTAACATCAAAACTTGCATGAAAACCAAACCCGGGTTAGGGTAAGCCTAATTATAAACTTTAAAAAGAAACAATCAGCATATATAAGTATTTAAAAAAGTCTGCCCATGCAAAGGCTCAAACAATAGAAGAGATAATATTTATAAAATACACATCACACCCACACTCACATCCACACAACACCCAAAGGGTACCCCAAAAATTTTCACAAAATCAATTTTTCAGTTTGGCACTGTATGCCCCAAAGCAAAACAGTATATAAGTATATTTTATGGCAAAAAACCCGACGAAAATTAAAAAAAACTAAAACAAAAATTCATGTCGCAAATAACTTATTTCTCAAGTTAATGTTTACAAGACTAATACAAATCAAAATTTTTTCCAAAAAAATTTTTTATATTTTTCCTACATTCAAAAAAGTTTTTTATTTCCATAACGAGCCTTGGCTTTACATCCACACTTGGATGTTTTAAATTTCCAATAAAAACCAGGAAACCTTAAAAACCCCCTTTTTTCACAACACTTTTAAACGCCACCCCCCCCCCGGGGAGGCGAGCCCCGCTGTTCCCCCCCGACCCCCCCAAACCCTTAAAAACCCCCCTTCACTCACTATATCCAATCACAGATTTAGGGTGAAACCCCTAAGTTAGCATTCTTTTCCCCTCTGAGAAACCCGGACCCCACCCTCCCCCCATCCCAAAATCTCTGTTACAAACACCTTTTCTTTGGGCCCGTTCCCGGCAAAAAAAACCTTTCTTCTCTCCCTACCCCTTTCCCCCCCTCATACCCAGGGCCCCTATATAAAATTTTAACCATGATTTTAATCAAAAGCTCTAGGGAAACCCCCTCGTTAAACCCACCCAAAATTCTAGACTTAGAACACAAAAAAACCCGAAAAACCCCACGGCCCCCCCCCCTTTCTGTCCCAAACCTTTTAAAACCGAAACCTTTAACCCTCCTTCTAGCCCTTCAAAAAAAGTAAACTACAGGGGAAAGCTGTCTCATCCCCCCCAAAAGGGATACCACCCCCCCCCACCCTTACAACCTGTCTGTTTGAAATATTCACCAGAGGGAAAGGAAAAATCCCATCCCCCCCAAAAAAAAAAGAAAAAACGAAATTTCCCCACCTCCACGCCCCCGCCCTTTTTGAAAAATTTTTTTAAATTTCCCAAAACCCCTTAAACCCCTTAAACTTTCCCCCAAAACCCCTGGGAAACCCCCCAAACCCTTTTTCAAATTTGGGCCCCCCCAAACCCAAAAACCCCCCCCTACAAGTAAAATTACCCCCCCAAAACCCATAGGGAAACCCTTTGGGTTCCCCTTTAACCCCCTTTCCAGCCCGGTAAAAAACTAATTTAAACCTTTCCCTTCAAAAAAAAAAATTTCCGATACCACTCCCGGGGTTGGTCGGGGTATCCCCAAACGCCCCCGTTTAAAACCAACCTTTTTACGCAAACCCATTCCCCTTTAAAAATAAACCACTTTTTTAAAAGCCCCCCTTTTTCAAAACCCCCCAAACCCCCCCAAAACCCCCCCATGCCCCTTCCCGGAACTTTTTACCTCCCTTCATTCCAACCAAGGGGAAACCCCTAAAAATTTTACACCCCTTAGAATGGAAAAATGGTGTCCCTTAATTAAACCCCCCGGGGGCCCCCCCAACCCCCAATTCCTTTACTTTTCAAAAACAGGTTTAAACCACAAAAAAAGGGCCTAAAACAAAAAATTTTGGGCGGGGGCCAACCCCTTTGGGGCCCCCTTGAATTTTTTTCCCATAACCCTTAACCCGGAATTTTCCCCCGAAAACCGAACCATGTTTCCCCAAATTTCCTATTAAAAATCCAAAAACCCCCTTTAAAGCCCCCCCCATTTTTTAACCAACAAACCCCTCCCCCCCCACCCCCCCCCAAAACCCAACCCCTTTTAAATTTTTGCCCTTCCCCGGCCCAACTTTTTTTACCCCCATACCATCCCCTTTCCCAATAAATTTTTTAAAACCCCTTTTGTCCAAAAAAACCTCCCCCAAGGGGGGCTCCCTTTCCCCGGGGAAAAACAGGGGTGTCGTCCTTTTTCCAAAACCCGGGCCAGGCCCTCCCAACCCCCCAACACCTTTCCCCTTTTAAATAGGGCCCCTTTAAATAGTTTTACTTTCTCCATTTTGGGGTCCTAAAAACCACCCAAAACCAATATTTGGGACACCATCCCCGTTTTGGGCCTCTTCCAATTGCCAATTTCCTTTTTCCCCAAAAACCCACCCATTAAATCTGTATCTCTTTTCCCCCCCTTTGCCCCAATTTTTCCCAGCCTATTTTCCTCCCCCCAAAACCCCTTTGTCTTAAATATCCCGCAAAGGCTCCCCTTTCCGCCCTCTATCAAAAGGCTCCTTCCCCCCTTTTTTCTTGACCCAAACAAAGCCCCCCTCCACCCCCGCCCACCAAAATCCCTTTTCATATCCAACCCCCTTTCCCAAAAATTTGGGACCCCGGCAAACCCCCCCAAAAACCTTTTAAAACCCACCAAACCCTCTACTCCCCCTTTGAACCAACCTAAAAATTTTGAAAACACCCTTTGCGCAAAACATCTTTGAAGGCCCCCGGGGTTTTTTTCCCCCGAAGGGGGGGCCTTCCTTTTCCTTAACCGGGGGGCCCCCCAATCCAAATGCGGGCCCTCCTTTTTCCCAAACTTCCCTTCTTTTATATTTTTAAAAACCCCTTTCTTAAACCCCTTTATCAAGCGCCCTGTTTGTTAAATAAAATTTCCGGGCCAACCATAAAAACCCAATTTTCCCCTTTCCCTTTTTTCCCTTAACCCCCACAAATTTTTTTCCCTCGCCTTAATGTCCCCAAAAGCCTTCGTACTTTTTTCCTAAATTTCCCAACGATAAATTTTTCCCCGTACACATTGTCCTTGCCCCGTCACCCCCCCCCCACTTTTTCGTTTTTTTCTCCCAAGCCTCCAAAAAATACGCACAAATTCCTTTTTTGGGGCCCCCGTTTTTCCCTGGCCCTCTTAATTTCCCAAACCCCCCTCCCCCCGGTTCCCCTTAAAAACATGGTTTAATCACCGGGTTTGGATGGCAAAACAAGTCCTTGTGCCCCCCCCTTCCTCCACCCTCCCCCTTTTTTAAAAGCGGGGAACCCTTTCATTTTCAACAACCCAAACCCCCCCTTTTCCTTCGCTATTTCTTTTAAAAAATTATTCCCCCACCCCCTTTTCCCATGGCCCTTTAAAAACCCTTTCCTCAATTTAAAAGTTAGCCAGTCTTTTTTAAATTTTTAATACCCCTTTTTCCTTCCCCCTCACATAAACTTTTTAACCCCCTTTCTTTTGGGACAATTCCCTTGTCGCCCCACTCCTTTTTTCCAACCAACCCCCTTACTAGGATAAAACCCCCCCAAACCCCCCCAAACAACCAAAACCCTTAAATTTAAAACCAAAAAATTTAAATATGCCGGGGCCCCCAACCCAATTTCCCCACACACGGGGGTTATGATCGCTTGAAAACCTAACTACTAAAGATTTCCTTTTTCCATCCCGAAAAGGGGGTCCCCACCTATCTACCCCGGGGAAAACCCCCCCCTCCAAACCAAAGATTTCGTTCCAAAGCCCCCCAAAGGATCACTTAACCTTTTCCCCCCTTTTTAAAAATCCCTAAGAGCCCGCATTTTTTCCGCCCCTCGGGTCCACCATCACCCAACCCTGTTTTAACCTATTCCAGTCCCCAAACCAACGATCCGCCACCCCCCGGGCCCCCAGTGCATTTAAGAAAAAACAAAGTTCTCAACCAAAAATTCATTTTTTAAACCTTTATGTTTTTTCTCCCGGCGCATACACATCCAAAAAGAACACTTTTACCCATCCCCCACCCTTCCAAAAGAAACCCCCTCCTCCCCCTCCTCCCTCGCTCTTGCAAAAAAAAACGGGCTGTCTCCCTTATTAATATCCCCCCCCCACCTTTTGGAGGGGGAGATGGGGGGGGTAACTACCCAAAATCCTGCCACCTCCAAAAAACCCCTACCCTTTTGAAATTGTGCCCCTGCAGGAACAAAAAATCCCTCTAGATTAAATTTGAAAATTACGAAACCAATCTCTCTTCACACCGTTTACAAAACCCTTAAACATTTACAGCATAAACCCTAAGGCCTTTTTTAAATTTTTCCACCCTGCTTCCTCCCCAAACTCTTTACAACTCCGGTTGAATTTACTTCAACACCTTCAGAGTGCTCTTTTTCCCCCTCCCCCCTTCTTCGGTCCCTTCCTTTATCATGGCTCCCCTTCCCCCACTACCTTCACACTTAACCCCCAAGTCTGTTTCCCAGGCCCTTTTTGGCGGGGCGTAAGGACGCCCCATCGGGAAATTTGATGAAAGCGCCCTTTTTCTCGGGAAAGGGTCTGTTAAAACATATCTTGATCAGGGGTTACCTCTCGATAAACCCTTTCCAAACCTCCCCCTTTGAGAATGGTTTTTTTTAAAGTCAATGGACGACTCCAAAAAACCTTAAACGTCCAAAAATTTATATGTCTCGGACTTTCGGGAAGCGACGATTCCCCAAAAGGCACCCCTCAAAATGTAAATCCCTCTCTGGTGGGGGGAAAACGTCTTAAACCCCTCCCAATTCCTCCTCAATCTCAAAAAACCTTCTCTTGTACTTGCTCCCTCCTCCTTACCCACGGGGGACGAACCTGATAAGGCAGTTGGGGGCGGGACCCAACCACCCCCCAATTTCCTGTGTGCCCGATCCACTATCTCGCTCCACAAAACCCCACGCCTCCACCCGATGTTTGTTCCTCACCTGCCCCTTTGAAGCGGGGGGCCGCGACGTCCCACCACAGGTCCAGGGCACATGTTTCGCTTGTCCCCAGGTCGCCGCTATGTGATCATACTCACCACCTAGGCCCGGGACGTTGTCGTTTTTCCTGGGTTTCATTACCATTACCGCGGGCCTGAAAAACTTGTAGGTACAATTGGATGGTAATGGGGTGACTCAAAAATCTTTTGAGGGTTTTAAAAAACCCCCGGAAACCAGCATGGCCCCCTGCCCCCCCGTACCATGTTGAGATAACACCGTCCCCTATTCTCAAAAACTTTCCTTTTTAAACCCCCTCGTCCCCCCTCCCAAAAGGGGAAAGGGTTTCGTAAAAAAGACAAGTTAATTTCCGTGAAACATCTTTTCTTTTTTCAGTGACAGGGTGGTGTGACGTTTAAGATCACGTCCCGAAAAAAGGTGACTAACGGGTTTTCCAAAAACCGTTGTGATAGCAGTTTGACGAAAAATTTGTTGGGCCTCCGTTCAATTTCTACCCCCATACAAATCCTATCTTGTACTCCCTAAAATCTCCCGTATGATCTTTTTTTGGGAAAAGACTTGCGCAGAAAAATGGGCGTTATCATTCCTTTAAAATAGCTCGATGCCCCACAGTATTTTCCTTCGTTTTCAGACTAAACCCCCATCTTTACGTTTACAGTGCACCTTAAATTGTCAACCCAGGTGTTACGCACCCCCTTCACACCCCTGGCCGGTAACTGACAAGGGCGCTGGGCCCACAAACAACAGAGGGGTGCAGGCACTACCGCCCCACTACCGTGGTCGGCAGCGAATGCATTAAAAGGTTGGTTTTTAACTTCATTGTGGGGAATGTTCATGGACATTTTTAAACCGCTTTAAAGTGTATCTTAACCCGGGGTTTAAGTGTCAATGTGTAAAACTTGGGGATTTTTTCCCTTATGTAATTTTTTGTTATTAAATGTACTGTGTCTTTGGGCAACCAGGAAAGGAAAAAACATATTTAAAAGACCTTTATAGGGGACAGGGGGCCCCTTTGTAGGGAAACAAATGTAGTCAAAAATAAGTTAAAAAACCCAAAATTGCCAAATAGGGAAAAACCCCAGGAAAAAGCCCAAAAAAGAGGACTTTCCCAAAAGCAATTGGGGAGGTTTTAAAAACCAAAAAAAACTGGTGGGGGCTCCATTGTTGGTGCTAGGGAGGATAGAAGTAAAAACCCGGGAAACATGCACCAAAAAGGGAAAACAGTCACCCCGGAAAAACCCCCGGGGAAACGGGAAAACCCAAACCCGTGCCAAAATACTAGCACTTGGTATTGGGTGGCATGGGAAAATTAAAAAAAAAAGATGGGAGTGCAACTATGACCACCCTAGAAAAAAACCCTGCCCATAAGACCAAAAAGGAAAAATTTCCCAAAACCCCTTTCCCGTAAGCTTTTTCACCCCGAAATGTGTACCTTTTCGTACAGGGAAAGGGTGTGCTTAACCCTTTTAAAAATTTCCGGGGATTCCATCTAAAGGGGCAAAAAAAATTTCAAAAAATCCGGCCTTTGGGGGAAAAAGGGGTAGCCCCCAGCCCCTCAAAAGGGAAGGGGGTTTTTTTGTGCCAGGAAAGGGGGAAAAAAATGGCAGGAAATGGCCCGAAAAACGTTTCACCAAATCCAGTATTCCTGGAGTGGAACCACAGTCGATGGCCCCCCCACTCCCAAACCCAAAAGATAAGATATAATGCCGGGAAAAAATCCCCCCCCCGTACCCACCAAAAACCCCCAGTCCGAAACATTTTTCTTTGCAAATTTTACAGGGGTTTTAAAGCCCCGCAAAAAAAACAAAAAAATTTCCCTTAAACCGTGGGGTGCTTGCAAAAGGCCAAAAAAAAAAATGTTTGGGCTTTCATGAGGGCCCACATAAAGGATCACTTGGGAAAAAATGAAAATATGGATTCCCCGGTTACAACCCATCGTTTTGAAATAGGGAACAGGGAAAAGGGGGGGGGGTTTTGGCCTGTACATTTCAGGGGTCACATGTTTGCACAGAAATGCCCTTAAAGCCTCAAGGGGCTTTGTGGGAAGTTTTAGCAGTTAAAGGGGGAACCAAAAAAATAGTCATTTTATATTTTTCAAGCCCCCGGGGTGCAAAAATCCCAGCAAATTTCCCGGAACAGCTGTTAAAAATTGACCCCTGTCTGGAAAAACTTCCAACCCTGCCCCAAAAATCTTGTCCCGGGGGATTTCAAATTAAGGGACCTTAAAAAAGGAGGAAAATAGCAAATAATAAGGGGTTTGGTTTTAAACCCCCCAAGGGAATCTTAGAAAACCCCAACCCCCCACGGAGCCTTTTTCCTCACAAAATTTCCAATTTTAAACCACCCCAAAAATGACCAATAGACTTTTTAAATCCACCCATCCTCAAAATTCACTAAAAATATTTCTTGATTAAAATTTTTCACCAAAAATCAAAAACCCCCCAAAATTTTCTAGAAACACAACAAATGAGAACATTTGCCCCCCGGGCCCCCAACACAAAATGGCTTCCCCCCAAAGGGGGCCCCTTCCCCAAATTTCCCTTTAATAAACCAAAAACCCCCCCTTAATGGGGACAAATAAAACCAAGGGGTTTTAAAACCGTATGCTGGGAAGAAAAAAATTCCAAGCAAACCAATTTCCCAATAAAAAAAATTAAATTGGGCCTAAAAACCAAGATTAACGGGGTTTGCAAAATCGAAAATTTTGCCAAAAAAGGTTAATTCCTCTTAGAAAAAAGGAAAAAGGATTTGATGTTAAAAAAAGAAAAAAGGCAGGGGCTCCCTTTACAGGGAGGAAAAAAAAATAACAGGCGGCTAAAAGAGGTTCCCAAAATATTTTAAATGGCAGGGAGGAAAACTGGTCAGAGAAAAAGCAGCATCGAAAAATTAAGCTAAAAGGGGAAACCTTTAGGAGTCAGGGAAAGCGGGAAGGGCTTTTAAAAACTATAAATGAAATCGAAAGAAACCCAAAGTATTTCTTCTCCTTGCCAAAACAAAATCCCAGAACAAAAGCCCCCGTATTGGGCCCCACTTAAAAAAGATGGGTCCTACACAGATGACGCAAAAAATGTGTGAGGGTACTCAAATCCCAAAATGACTCCAAATTTTTTGCAAGCCGCTAACCAGACTGGGGAAATTTGAAGATCCAAAAAAGAAATTTTTTTTGAGGAGCCCCAAAATTTGTTAAAACAAGCCTATCCGATTTTTATTGGGCGCCAAAAAAAGACTTCGAAAAGGGAAAAAAATGGGCATGCCCCCTGCACTCCCGGCCCCCGGGCCCCGATCATGGGGAAATCTTTTGTTCATCAAAGAACTGCCAAGAAAGCCCCTATCACGGCCTTTTCCATCCCATGGAGAGGGGCCTGGACAAGGGGGTCGTTCCCCCAGTTACTTAAAAAAAACAGACAAACCCCCCTCCAAAAAAGGGGGCAGTAAAGCAACAGCAAAGAACACAGACCAATAGCATAAAATCCCATTAAACTTAAAAAATTTTTAAAAGGGGCCTAAAAGCAAGAAACACCCCCCATCTAGAAAAAAAATTTAGTTTTCCCAACCCAGGGCAAAATGGGTTTTTGGAAACCCGGTCGCTCCTGTTTTGTCCAATACTGGGGTCACTACGACAAGGTCCTTTAAAAGCACTTGAAGACAAAAAAAATTTCCCGATGTAATATATACAGACTTTGCAAAAGCCTTCGACAAGTGTGCCATGGGGTAATAGCACACAAAAAGCCGCGCTAAAGGAATAAAAGGGAAAATCCCGGGCGGGGGTGGGGTTCTATAATTTTCATTTAAAAGAACACAGGGTAGGGCGTCAACAGAGTAAAGCTCCCAGGCAGCTACGGGTGAAAAACTCGTTTTCCCCAAGGCACAGTACAGCTTTCCCCTCTTGTTCTTTATTTCCCTTTTCCGCATTGACAAAGGGTGTCAGCCACAGCCCCTGTTTCCTTTGCAGTGACACCCCAAATTTCCCCCTGACGTGTCTTCTTGCAGACATGCAAAGGGTCCAGGCCGGGGAAAATCAACCAAATCTTTCGTGGGCTGCGGAAAAAAATATGAAGTTTTAACGATGAGAAATTTCAATTACTCAGATATGGTAAACATGAGGAAAAATTTAAAACTTCATCAGAGTACAAAAAAATTTGGCCAAAAAAATTTGAGCGAAACCCAAAAATCAAAGACCCGGGAAGTGATTATGTCGGGGATTTTCACCTTCAAGGACCCTAACATTGTATCAATTTGAAAATTTTTAGAAAAATGAAAGGTTTGGATAATGAGAACTTCAAAACTAGGGGGTTTGGGCCCAAACCCATGATGACACTCTTCAGGTCACTTGTTCCCATCTAGGGGGGAAAATTTTGCCCCTCTAACAGCCCCCTTTCAAGGAGGTGAAATTTTGGGCCCCCAACCCTAAGGAAAAAGGGCCCGAGGGAAATTTCACGGCGCGCAAAAACGGAGATAAAAAAACCTCAAATTTCTGGGAGGCTTGGGTTTTAAACCCCGTATTCCCCCCGGAATTTTTTTTTTTCAGGAGGGAGAGTTTCTGATTATATACCCGGAAAAATTTAGGGGGGACTAGTACCCAACTTGCACAAGGAAATCAAATCCCCCCACGAAAGAAAAAAACTTTGGGAGGGCGATGCAAACCTCCCCCCAAAGAAAAGCAGGGGTGTCATGACGTTAAGAGGGCCCTACAATAAGTGTCAGGGGCCCGGATGTTCAAAATGCCCCCCGCCCCACAAAAAAAAAAAAAAAGGGGGTTTCCCAAAAAGACCCCTGGCCCGTCTTTAAGCTGGGGACTGGACAAGCACCTTAAAATCAATTCCTGTTTACCGGGCTTGGGGTCGTTCGTTGGTTTGCGTCGGGCCCGCAGCAACAGGCCCGGTTTTACAGACGCTGATCTACCCGGAGGGCCCGGTCAAAGACCGGGCCCCGGGGGCGTTGACCCCGAAAAATCTCTCCAGGTAAACTCCAGGTAAATTTCCACTTAGGTTTATTATTTTATGTAAGTTAGGATGTAAGTCAACAAGTTGGTGTAACGGTCATATTTTTCGGGGGTTTTGGGGGGGTAATTTAAAGTGTAATAAGTCTAAAACATTTAAAGGGGTTTCCAACTTTTTTTGGTATTGATAACGGGGTGTTTTGAAATTGGGAATATTCACATGGGGTTTTTTCTTATTTAAGGTTTTTGTGATTTTGGGTAGTCCCGTACCCTCCCTGTTGTAAATTTTTCTTTCCTCACGTTTTCACGTGTTCATGATATTCCTAAATTTAGGGGTAATTTAAAGCCATGGTTTCAGATTGGTGATGGGGTTAGTTTTCAATGTGTGTGTGAGTGGGGGGAGGGATGTATGGGTCACCTGTGTTGCAGCACAAGTTTCTTAATAATGCATTTGTAGGTCTTGTGTAATTAGTTGCGAGTTGTATTACAGGTGATTGTCATTAAGCTTGGTGCATTATTATTGTGTTGAGGTTGTGATTTAGGAGTTTTATTTATAGCCATTTTGTGGTCTTTATTATTATACCTTTATTCCTTCTTGAATTGTGATATGTTTTAAAGACTTGTATATAGTATAGTGTCAGGTGTTGCCTGGGTTGTTATGTGTTTATATATTGTGTTATTGATGTTGTCCTTGTTCGTCATTTTTTAATTTTAAGTAGCAGGGGAATGTATAATGTATTCATTGGTGGGGGGGGGGAGTGTAAGCAATAATGAGTAGTGTGAAAAATTGCATTTATCTGAATGTATCATTATATACATAACAGTAAATGAACATAGATAATTATTATTTATCAGTTAGACAAGTAGGAATTTGGGACACCTAGGTCGCAAAAAATGCCCCCCTTCGATACCTACCACTGTCATATCCACAAGTTGCTCTGGACCTATTATTTAAATGAAATACACATCACCAGGAATGCTGGTAAATATATAAATTTGTGGACTGTATATTAAAAATAATAAATGGTTATATATATACACAGTTACATAACAGAAGGAGAATATCTTAAAAATCACTCACCAATTTAACTGGAGATTAAGTTGTATCATACTCAGAAAAAAGTCTGAGCTTGCTACCATCTGCAGCTCATAAGACTGCCATCCCCACGAGCCCCTTTGAGGCGGGGTAGATGGCAGACCAGAGGCCTAGCTTCTCCCTACGAGCCCCGTGAGGGCGGGGAATGTGGCTAGGCCTGGGGACACTTGGTCCCAAAGATGAGGAGGTACTTGTACCTCCTCCCATGGGAGACTTAAGTCTCGAGACACTCCCCAGATAGGGAGCCAAGGCCGGGTCACCACTTGGAAAAGGCCCGGGCCGGGAGAATACCGGCTAATCTTTAACTAACTAACTAATACTCAGAAAACCTCACTGTCTATACATGAAAGTAACAACTGCCCAGAGTTATAACATAACAGACTTATCTGAGGTTCTTGGAGCAAGTTATGCAGGAATGCACATCCAACAATTTCGGCTCCTATTTGAGAGGTGTCAACCCAATTTTAACCTCTAGAGCACGGAAATTCCTTCCCATTACACTAACGTTGTATCCAATTCAAATTAATAATGGCGACTGCCTTTCTGCGCATGCGCAGCTTCCCGTTTTCGATTACATAAATTTTAAATACAGTATGGCCATCTATTTACATATAACTACTGTATTTCTGGAAAATATATACAGTATTTTCCACAAGTAGGTTCCACTATATGTATGAACCTTGTGTACTTGTGAAACAACGTACGTAGAAGCAGTCTGTACGTTGTGTTAAATTTATTTTAATGTCTTTATATATGTGCTTATTCAGTAGACTGTGTAGTGAATGTTTATTGCTCATCGCCAGTGTCAATGTTACATATTGATATATGTACCTATATATATTTGTATGACGTTTTAAATAAAATAAAAAAAAAAAAAAGATTCAATGAAAATGAAGGGAAACTCAAACGCGTTAGATATTGCATCGTTCTGGTGGCCTGTATACCTTGTACATGTACTACTGTAGTAAATAAACATATTACTACATTATTATTATTATTATTATCAAGGATCTATGTCCACTGAAAAGTTTATTAATTAATGAGAGGGAGGGTTGGCAGTTTAAGGTATAACTGCATCAAAGTTATTACTTTTACTTGTACATCAACCAATAAAAACATTGTTTAATGTAATACTCAACATTAATTATGTGAAACAAATTGCATATGTTTATTTATATTAAATTTATTAAATTATTTTCCAGTTTGTTTAAGATTAAAGTAATATTAATATAGAAACTTCTAAACATTATTTCTTTTTAAATTCATATAAATAATAATTACTAATACCTGGCTCGTTATCGAAATATGCAGTAAAATATCATTTTTGATATAATATTTTTGAAGGTACTGTAAGGTATTATATACAAATTAATTAAATTATTTTAGTTTATAATGAAATATAATATAGTTGGTATCAAAGAACCACAAATAACTAATACTGTAAGTAACAAATTTAACTCTAAAAAGATGCTGTATGACTCATATAGGTTTAGAGCTTTTTTTATTATAATAATCAAAAGTAAAAGATTGCCCTTTCCTCTTCAAAAAGCAAATGACCTCATAAATGACTGGTCCAAAACATTCCATCTCATTTTAAAACAAATTTAGAGAGTATTTCTGAAGAAAAGTTGAAACTGATTAATTTTATGAGCCAAAACCCCTCACGGAAGGTTCCTTGATGTTGGTGAGGGGCTCTTGATTTAGGGAATTGGATCTGTGCTCCAGTTCCCCGAATTAAGCCCGAATTCCTTACACATCCCCCCAGGCGCTGTATAATCCTACGGGTTTAGCGCTTCCCCCTTGAATGTAATAATAATAATATGAGCCAAAATATTGACGAGAGTGGCTGCCTCTTCACCGAGTACCTGGAGTTTAGAGTTCCGGGGGTCAACGCCCCCGCGGCCCGGTCTCGTGACCAGGCTCCTGGTGGTTACAGAGACCCCTGGATCAAACCAGGCTGTTGATGTAGGCTGCACGCAAACCAACGTACGAGCACAGCCCGGGCTTGGTCAAAAACGGACTTTAGGTGCTTTGTCCAGATTGCCAGCTTGAAAGACTGCCCGGGGTCTGTTGGTAATCCTTTTCCCCTTTCTAAGTATGCCTGGGAGCTGTTGAACAAGTCTCAGGCCCCTGACACTTATTGGGATGGTATCTTATACGTGCTAGTGTACACCCCTGCTTTTCATTGGGGGGAGGTTGCATCGTCTGCCAAGTTCTTTTTGCTTTGTCGTGAGTGATTTTCGTGTCAGTTCGATACTAGTCCCTCCAGGATTTTCCAAGGTGTATATAATCATGTATCTCTCCCGCCTGCGCTCCAGTGAATACAGGTTTAGGAAACCTCATGCCCTCCAGTAATTGAGGTGTTTTTATCTCCGTTTATGCGCGCCGTTGAGGTTCTCTGTTACATTTTCTAGGTCAGCAATTTCACCTGCCTTGAAAGGTGCTGTTAGTGTGCAGCAATATTTCTCCAGCCTAGATAAACAAGTGACCTGAAGAGTGTCATTCATGGGCTTGGCCCTCCCTTTGTTTTGAAGGTTTCATTATCCATCCTGTCATTTTTTCTAGCAGATGCGATTGATACAATGTTATGGTCCTTGAAGGTGAGATCCTCCGTCATGATCACTCCCAGTCTTTGACGTTGGTGTTTCGCTTATTTTGTGGCCTGAATTTGTTTTGTACTTGATGAGATTAAATTTCCTCGGCTTTACCATATATGAGTAATTGAAATTTCTCATCGTTGACTTATATTGTTTTCATGCAAGCCAATGAAAAAGTATTTGGTTGATGTCCGCCTGGAGCCTGCAGTGTCTGCAATGGAAGACACTGTCATGCAGATTCGAGGGTGTCATCCTGCAAAGGTAGACACGGTGATGGGCTGACATCCTTGTCTATGTCGGATATGAGGATGAGGAACAAGATGGGAGCGAGTACTGTGCCTTGTGGAACAGAGCTTTTCACTGTAGCTGCCTCGGACTTTACTCACTTGTTGACGACTACTCTCTGGTTCTGTTCGTGAGGGGATAATTATAGATCCATCGACCGTCTTTCTGTTTATTCCTGTAGCGCGCATTTTATGCCGCTATTTTTATGTTAAGTAAGTAAGTTTATTCAGGTATTGAACAATTACAGTTACATAGAATTATCATACATAGCAGCATATGTGTAGAGATCCTAGGATAACCCAAAAAAGTCATGGTCACACTTGGCGAAGGCTTTTGCAAAGTCTGCATATATTACATCTGCATTCTTTTTGTCTTCTGGTGATCTAGGACCTTGTCGTAGTGATCCAATAGTAGAGGTAACAGGACAGGAGCGACATGTTCTAACCATGTTGCCACGGAGCTTGTTGTAACTGATGGGCTTTCTAGATGGGTGTGCATCCTGCTTCTTAGGACCCTTTCAAAGGATGTTTATGGATATGGGATGTTTAGTGCTATCGGTCAGTTGTAGTTTCTTTGCTGTGGCTTTACTTAGCACCCTTTGTGGATGTGGGCTTTGTCTGTTGTTGTTGTAAACTGTGGGGACAACCTCACGTGGTCCATGTCCCTCTCCTTGGATGGAAATAGGCTCGTGATAGGGGCTCTCTTGCAGTCATGATGAAAACACGGACAAGTTCCATGAGTCTGGCCCTGGTGCAGAGTGCATGGGGCATGTCATTTATCGCCTCTAGTTCGAAGGCATTTGGCGTCAGGTATAACATCAAGTAGGATTGTGTTTTAAACCAAATTCTGTGGCTCTTCATGGAAAAATTATTTTGATCTTCGACTCTCAGTCTGGTTAGCGGCTGCTAGAAATTGAGTCATATGGACTTGAGTTTGCTCACTCATTTCCTTGCTGTTCATCTGTGTAGGACCATCTTGTTTTAAGTAGGGGCCCAATACTGGACGTGTCTCGGACTTTCATTTGGCATAGGAGAGAAATACTTTGGGTTTTCTACGATATTTTCATTTATGGCTGTTAGTCTTCCCGTGATTCCTGACCCTATAAGATTCCTTTAGCTTATGTTCCGAGCATTGCTATTTCTCTGACCAGTGTCTCCCTAAGCTTTCGGATATTTTGAACTCTTTTAGCCGCTTCTGTTATTCTTTTTGTCGCCTGTTAAAGGGAGCGCCTCCTTGTCTCTTTCTATTTTACATCTACTCTCCTTTTTCTTAGAGGAAATAAGCCTTGTGCATACATCAGAAGTCCACCAAGGTTTAATATGTTCTGGGCATAGTCGTTGGGAGTCTGTGTTGACTTAGTATATCTTCCCAGCTTATTGCGGTTAGGACTTGTTTACTTGGTCCACTTTATGTTTTTTGTTATTGAAGTTGAATTTGGGGGAATGTTCCCTCGTGACTAATTCATTATGTGGTCTGGGGCTCACGCATACATGTATGAACTCTATAATGTTGTGATCTGAGTAATTGTTTGATATGTGACATTTCTTATTCAGCATCATCATTGTTAGTGAAGATTGAGAGGTATAGTGTATTACTCCGTCTAGTAGGCTCTATTATTTGCTGGTTTAAATTGAATTTTGGCCAGTTATTTAAAAGCTCGTGTGGTGTGATTTTTCATCAGGCTGCCTCCTGGTGTTATTACTGGCAACAATATTATTTGCTATACTTCCTCCATTTTAGGGCTTAAGTTGACTCATCTCCCAGGCGCAAGTGTTGTAGTGCAGGAGCTGGAAAGATTTTGCCAGACAATGAGTTCAATTTTTAACAGCGTTTACTGAAATAATTGCTGGGATGTTGCAACTGGAGGCTTGTAGACTACCACAATGAATAGGTTTTGGTTCTCGACTTTACTGCTAAAACTACCATACATCATTTGAGAAATTAAGCAGTCCTGTGCAAACAAGTGACTCTGCAATGTACAGGCCAAACAACCCCCATTTGCTCTGTTCACTCTGTCACTTCTGTATTAGGTGTAACCTTGGGATCCAATTTTCGTGTCCAAGGATCCTTTAGTGGGTCTCAGTGAAAGCCCGTGAACATTGCCTTTGCCTCTGCAAGCAGTTCCACCGGATGAAAGGTATTTTGTTGTTTGTTGTTGCTTGGCTTTAGAACCCTGTATATTGTGTAAAGAAGAAATGTCATCGGATTGGTGGTATTGTTGGTTCTGGGGGGGGGGATTTTTTTTTGGCCATTAGTATCTGTATCTGTTGTTTGGGTGGAGGCCATTGGACTGTGGTTCCACTCAGGGAATGTCTTTGTTTGGTGTACGATTTCTGCCATTTCCTGCTAAGTTTTTTTTTCCTTCCTGGCACTAAAGAACCTCTTCCCTCGTGAGTGGCTGTGGCTACCCAGGTTTTCCCATGGCCTGTGTTTTGGTATCTTTTTGTCACCTTTAGATGGTGCTGACCTGGCAATTTAAGTTGATTGCACAGTCTTTCCTGTACTGAAGAGGTACACATTTCGGGGTGAAAAATGTTACAGGAAGGGAGTTTGCCATTTTCCGTTATCAGTTGGGCATGGCATTTTTCTAGGGTGGTCATAGTTGCACGTCCGGTGATTTTTCGGAATTTCCATGTCTGCAGATACCAAGTGCTAGTAATATGCACAGGCTTGGTTTCCGTTTAAATTCAGCTCTTCTGGGTTTCATGTGTCTGTAGTCCCTGTTGGTGCATGTTTACCAGTCTTATTCCTATCCTCCCTGCACCAACAATGGCGCTCCCACCAGTCAGTTGTTGGTTATATTCCTCTCTATTGCTAGTGGGAGTCCTCTTGGTTTGCTATATTTCTGTGGTATTCTAGTTTGCAATAGTGGTTTTATCTTTCTTTGACTACACTGTTTCCCCACTACGGCTTCCTGTCCCTATGAGGTCATTTATATGGATTCACCTTCCTGCGTTTAATTCCCGAACTACCTGGACAAAATCTCCGCTTCACCATTACTGTCTCACCAGGGACAGACACCTACCAGCGTCACCATTACTGTTCCCAGAGGGACAGCACCTCCAGCTTTACCATTCTGTTCTCCCAGGACAGCACTTCCAACTTCACCATACTGTGCTCCCAGGACAGCACTATCAGCTCCCACATTTACTGGACTTACAGGACATCACCTCCAGCCTTACAGTTTCTGACTACATGGCCAGTATCCAAGGGCAGTTACCATTCAGCCAGACTTTTTATGCTTCATCTGGTGTAGAAAGCTTCCAGGTTTTTTCTATGGAATGCCAGCTTTGATGTTATCCTCTTTTAATACCCTTGTGATGTTAGTCCACAGATTTTATCTCATTGGGGCATACCCAAAAAACCACTTCCCTGTTTTTATACTGCTTGTAGCTGTTCTTGGATATTGCCAAAGGGGTCTGTGCGTTGAACACCAATTTCACAAAATTGACAATTTATCCACGTGGAAGCCCTGTTGGTTTGATTGGTGCAGATACACAGAGCTTCATAATGATTTGATGGTTGATATACTGTAATTCTACTAGCTTACCTCTTGATACTCTATTAATAACCTCGATGTGGAATTGTATTTGGTCCCTAAAGTTCCACAGGAACCCCAGTACATAATGACGCAAGGTGTGACAATAGTCCATCTGGCAAAGTTTACATTTCGTTTGGTCTACATCTGGTGGTGGTAATTTAACCTGCCAAAGATACTTGTAACCCAGCCGGAGCCGGGCAGTAGTGACATCCAAGAGTCTGCTTATTTTGTTGGATGCACCATAGACGTGTGGCTCCTCCTGCATGATGGAATGATGATAGATGGACTGACTTGTGTCAATCTCCCTAAGTCTTAAGTCAATAAAGTTCATTTGAAGTTCTTTTCGTATTATTGTTCTCAAACTACTACCTGACAAGCCAAGATTGTAATCTACTCCCTCTTTGAAAGCATACAGCTTAGCCAATTTATCAGTTCTATCATGCATCTGAAGACCAATGTGAGATGGAATCCACAGCATGTGCACTCTGATTCCACTGTCCACAATCTTACCATATCTATGTCTGGCTTCTGACACAAGCATGCCACAATTTATACTTAATGAGTTGAGAGCATTTATGGATGACAGAGAATCAGTTACAATTAAAGTGTCAACCTTAGATACATGGACACATTTGAGTGCAAGGAGTATGGCAAACAGTTCTGTTTGAAGGGTAGAGGCCCAGTTATTGATGCGTGCTCCAATTTCTTTATGAGAGCCATCACTCTGCGTGACAACAGCAGCACTACCAGCTGCACCAGTGGACTGGTGAACAGAACCATCGACGTAAATAATTTGTGAAAGAGTGTTCTGTGTGACTAAGTTATCAATACAGCTTAAGACATCATAAAGTGGGTATAGAGTACACAAATTTAATCGATCGTGTGGTGGATGATAATTAGCCTAATTAATTGTAGCACATGTGTGGCTAGGATTTATGCAAGAGTAAAGCGCAAGAATTACTCTTATAAGGCGCCTACTTAAGTTGTATAATCAGTGATTAATAATTCTCTAACTATGACTGGATCTGATGGAGTTAATGTGGCTGACAAGTCCGTGGATTTTAGAGTAATGAAAGCATCATTACAGGCTATTAAAGGCCATGTGACGAAGGCATACAAGTGCTTGGATTTAATGAATCAAAGAACCGTGAAACCTAATGAATTAAAGTTATATTTAGATGCTTTAGAGTGGTACAAATTGTGGTTTAAAGACTTTGAAAGAGATCTGCTGGAGAATTGTGCAGATGGAATGGAAATGAATGTTTTAATTAATCAACATTACGAATTGGAAGAAAAACTGTCTTGTAAAAGTAAGGCTTTGAATAAATTAAAGGGTGTAAGCCAGGCAGTTGGTCAACCTATTAATGCAAAGGGTGGGTTTGCCAAAACCTCCAGAGTACGGTCTGGAGGAAATCAGACTAGGTCGGCAGGAATTAATTGTTCAATTGCAGACCAGTCAGCCAAACAGTTCTAAGGATATAACACATAATGACTCTGAAGTATCTGTCAAGTCTCAAAAGGGAAAAATAATCCCAGTGGTAATAATCATAGTTAAGAGTTAAATAGGCACATATCAAGTCAGGAATCAGTAATAGTGGTTCCTCACATCAAGGTAAGAGGAATAAGTACCTCAGTAAGGGTAACCCAGTTAATAAGAGGTCAGGCAAGGAAAAGAGAGACTGCCTCTTCTGCCAGGGTACTCATTTCACTAAAAATTGTAATGCCTATAATTCATGGGATATTAAAGTGGAGAGGATGAAAGAACTTGACAGATTTATCAGATGTCTAGACAATCATAATGTAAAGGATTGTCATACCAAATTGAACAGTTGCTATCAATGCAACAAGGGAAGGCACCATACAGTTATGTGCAGGGTTGTATGTGATTCTTATAATAATGGTGACAGTAATACATATTTTAAGAAAAAGAGGATAAATAAGTATACACGATATGATGTAGGGCGAAATGACAGTAGTTTGTTGGATTATGTATTGGTAGATAAAAGACTGTTGAGTAGACTTCAGGATGTACATGTTTATAGAGGGGCCACAGATATATCAGATCACTTTCTAGTTGTAGCTACACTGAGAGTAAAAGGTAGATGGGATACAAGGAGAATAGAAGCATCAGGGAAGAGAGAGGTGAAGGTTTATAAACTAAAAGAGGAGGCAGTTAGGGTAAGATATAAACAGCTATTGGAGGATAGATGGGCTAATGAGAGCATAGGCAATGGGGTCGAAGAGGTATGGGGTAGGTTTAAAAATGTAGTGTTAGAGTGTTCAGCAGAATTTGTGGTTACAGGAAAGTGGGTGCAGGAGGGAAGAGGAGCGATTGGTGGAATGATGATGTAAAGAGAGTAGTAAGGGAGAAAAAGTTAGCATATGAGAAGTTTTTACAAAGTAGAAGTGATGCAAGGAGGGAAAAAGTATATGGAGAAAAAGAGAGAAGTTAAGAGAGTGGTGAAGCAATGTAAAAAGAGAGCAAATGAGAGAGTGGGTGAGATGTTATCAACAAATTTTGTTGAAAATAAGAAAAAGTTTTGGAGTGAGATTAACAAGTTAAGAAAGCTAGAGAACAAATGGATTTGTCAGTTAAAAATAGGAGAGGAGAGTTATTAAATGGAGAGGTAGAGGTATTGGGAAGATGGAAGGAATATTTTGAGGAATTGTTAAATGTTGATGAAGATAGGGAAGCTGTGATTTCGTGTATAGGGCAAGGAGGAATAACATCTTGTAGGAGTGAGGAAGAGCCAGTTGTGAGTGTGGGGGAAGTTCGTGAGGCAGTAGGTAAAATGAAAGGGGGTAAGGCAGCCGGGATTGATGGGATAAAGGTAGAAATGTTAAAAGCAGGTGGGGATATATTTTTTGGAGTGGTTGGTGCAATTATTAATAAATGTATGGAAGAGGGAAGGTACCTAGGGATTGGCAAAAGAGCATGCATAGTTCCTTTGTATAAAGGCAAAGGGATAAAAGAGAGTGCAAAAATTATGGGGGATAAGTCTGTTGAGTGTACCTGGTAAAGTGTATGGTAGAGTTATAATTGAAAGAATTAAGAGTAAGACGGAGAATGGGATAGCAGATGAACAAGGAGGCTTTAGGAAAGGTAGGGGGTGTGTGGACCAGGTGTTTACAGTGAAACATATAAGTGAACAGTATTTAGATAAGGCTAAAGAGGTCTTTGTGGCATTTATGGATTTGGAAAAGGCGTATGACAGGGTGGATAGGGGGGCAATGTGGCAGATGTTGCAAGTGTATGGTGTAGGAGGTAGGTTACTGAAAGCAGTGAAGAGTTTTTACGAGGATAGTGAGGCTCAAGTTAGAGTATGTAGGAAAGAGGGAAATTTTTTTTCCCCGTAAAAGTAGGCCTTAGACAAGGATGTGTGATGTCACCGTGGTTGTTTAATATATTTATAGATGGGGTTGTAAGAGAAGTAAAATGCGAGGGTCTTGGCAAGAGGCGTGAGTTAAAAGATAAAGAATCCACACACAAAGTGGGAGTTGTCACAGCTGCTCTTTGCCGATGACACTGTGCTCTTGGGAGATTCTGAAGAGAAGTTGCAGAGATTGGTGGATGAATTTGGTAGGGGTGTGCAAAGAAGAAAAATTAAAGGTGAATACAGGAAAGAGTAAGGTTATGAGGATAACAAAAAGATTAGGTGATGAAAGATTGAATATCAGATTGGAGGGAGAGAGTATGGAGGAGGTGAACGTATTCAGATATTTGGGAGTGGACGTGTCAGGGGAGGGGTCTAGAAAGATAGGTGAATCATAGAATTGATGAGGGAAAAAGAGGAGTGGTGCACTTAGGATCTGTGGGGAAAAAGAACTTTGTCCTTGGGGGAAAAGGGGGGGAATGTAGAGATAAGTTTTCCCAAACGCTCTTATATGGGTTGAAGCGGGGGTAAAAATGTGCAGCGGGGAGAGGCGGAGGCAGGGAAGTCATGTCGGGGGCAATGTGTGGTGTGAAAAAATGCAGAGAATTCTAGTTTGGAAGTTAGGGGGAGGGGCGGATTACCAAACGGGTTTGTCCAAGGGCTGAGAAGGGTTTTGAGGTGGTTCGGACATGAGAGAGAATGGAGCGAAACAGAATGACTTCAAGAGTGTACATCTGTAGGGGGAAGGGGAAGGCGGGTAGGGGGGGCCTGGGGAAGGGTTGGGGGAGGGGGAAAGGAGGTTTTGTGTCGGGGGGCTTGGACTTCCAGCAGGCATGCGTGACGTGTTGATAGGAGTGAAGGAGACAAAGGGGTTTTTAATACTTGACGGCGTTGGAGTGTAGCAAAGTAACTTTTATGAAGGGATTCGGGAAACCGGCGGGCCGGGACTTGAGTCCTGAGAGGGAAGTACAGGCCTGCACCCCTGAAGGAGGGGTGTTAATGTTCAGTTTAAAAACTGTAGTGAAAAGCACCCTTCTGGCAAACAGTGATGGATGAATATGGTGAAAGTTTTTTTTTTTGGGGCCACCCTCCCTGGGGGGAATGGGCCGGTATGATAAATAAAATAATAATAAAAAATAAAGAAATTTAATAACCCCGACACTACAGTGACTGATGTCAAGGTTGCAGCAATGGCAATAATGATGGGCCCAGCTAGGGGACCTTGCCGGTGTTGGACGTAATAATTTAGGGTAAAGGGCTAAATCCAAAAACATGCGGGGGCCCTCTCCTCAAACTGGTACGGCCATTAAAATTTGGGAAACTACCGCCTAGTAATAATGACTAGAGAAGTAGTGAATACAGTCACGGTGTCTTTCTCATAAAAGGGCAACCCAACAATATTCTTCTATCGAGAAGATTTGAACCAGTCAATTTGTGGAGTGGGCACATTGGGATTAATATAAAAGAGGAAATCCAAATATCCTTTTCTCAGGAACTACCCGAAGGGGTGTTTATGGGGACGTTACTTAGCTCTGTGAAGACCTGTTTTGCTCTCTGTAATCTAACAGGGTGCTCTCTCTTTAGCAACTTTTCCACAGCTGAGAGAAAGCTCAAATTGCAAGATGGAGATACGGCAATTAACAGAGGAGAACAAAGGATTCGATAATCCCCTGTTGTATCCCCGGTTTAAAAGGGGAGCTTGGGCATGGGCCCGGGGAACATGGGAAACCCAAACTGAAGATCAAAAAAATGGTTGGAGAGGCAGAAACAATGAGAAAACCCGAAGACTACCAGAAACTTCCAACCCCTTCTCGGGGCTACCTGACGAATGTGAGTGTTTTACGGAATGCCACAACATCACCAAAGAACATTGGCAGACGTGAGTGAGACATCCCCTAGAAACCCCCAAAGAAAAACCCCTCAGAACGTCTTGACGAATTCTACAAGTGGTGTAAACTAAACCCGGCGAAGTGGGGTCGACTACTCGGAGCATCACGACGGCACGGGCCAAAGGGAAAGGAAAAAAAAAATTGTTGTTGTTTGGGGAAAGCCAATTAAAGGGACATGGGAAAGGGCATTCTGCTTGAAGGATAGGAGTGGAGGCGAGAGTGTGTTTTTTTGGGGGTGGGATAAAAAAGGGTATTGTTAGCCGTCGGTGACAACTGAAGGGAATGGGGGCAATCCTAATTTTCTGTCTCATGCTGGGGGGCAACAAATTTGGCAGACTAGGAGTGAGGGGCCTGATTACAGGGGATAGGTCACAATTTGAATAATTAGGAGGGAAAGGGGGAAACTTGTCCCTAGTGGCATTTTGCCAAGGAAAAAGGGGTTGGGAAAAGAATTTGGGTTTTCCAGAGCAATTGGGGTCCAAATTTCTGGCTGGACAAATACTGTTTAAAGGGAAAAAGCCGGGAACATTCCTTTACAACTGGGACCCCCTTTTAACGGCAGAAATGACATGTATCCAGGGGTGGGGGCCCCTTATCTAGGGGGTGGGTGGGAGCACTGGGCCCAAAGCAGTGGGGGGAGCTGTTTGGAAAATTAAACTAAAAAAGCTTTGTTGGGATGGGTTTTTGCGGGGAAAAATGTGAAACTCAGGGAAGTAATATGAGTACAGGGGAAAAATAGTAATAGGCAAAATGAGGTGGAAATTTGGGAAAACCCTTGGGACTAATTGACAAGGGCAGTAATAGTTTTTGTGGGAAAAAACAAAAGGAGCAGGAAGGGGAAAGAGAGAAAGGGGGGTCTTTAAGTATTTAATTTTCCCAAATAGTCGCAGTGCCCAGGAAAAAAATGGACGAGTTGGGAATAGTTGCTTTTGTTTCAGGTTAACAAAGATGTTTTCCAATTTCTGAGACGGGTTTAATTTTTAAAAAATTTTGGAAAATTTCCTGCAGAAATTTACATTCAGGGTTTTTAAAATTTTTCCAAGTAGATAAAAGTAACCGGGGAAAGGGGGGTGGGGTGGCATTTTAAAATCCGAGATCGCTTGGGAAATGTTGCAAAAAAAACGGGATTTAAAACGAAGTAACACATACAAGTCTGTTTTTGGGTAGAATTTTTTAGAGGGGCATGAAAAATAATTTTAGGGGTGATAAAACCGTCCCCCAAATTTAGATAGGGACCAGGGGAGACACAAAGGGGGGGAAATTGTTAGGGGGCCCCAAGGGACGATAATGTATAATTCTAGGAGCTTTAATTTTAGCATATTTATTTTGGGAAAATTTTTTGGGCTGGGAATTTAGAATCATACGACTTTTTTTAGAAGTAGTTTAGGATTGTTTTTTTTAAGCAGTTTGTGGACAGAACCTACAAGGGGTAATAACCTGCTTGATTTAGTTCTGGCAAACAATGAACCCCTTGTTAATAATTTAGAAGTTTCAGGGGAACTGGGTGCTAGCGACCACAAATCAATTACATTTAAAATTGAATGGAAAGAAATGATAGTAGGGATAACTCAGTAACAGTCCCGATTTTCGCTTAGCAGATTACGATGGGCTAGAGAACACTTATCATCTGTTGACTGGGTAACGAAGAGAGCTATCAATATGACAGTTTTCTGAACACATACATGCTGCTCAAAAAAACTTTTAAATCCCTTATAAAGAAATTAGATCAAATAGAAATGACCCAAAATGGATGAATAATAGGCTGAAATATCTATAAGAAAGGAATTTTTAAAGGGGTATCAAAAGAGGTGGGGTCATTTTTATGAATCAGTATATAGACATTTAAAAGGACATTAAAAGGGATAAGAAAAGCTAAAAGGGACTATGAAATTAAAGTTGCTAGGGGTTCTAAAACTAACCCAAAAAGTTTTTTCCAGGTATATAGAACAAAAGTCAGAGATAAGATAGGTCCCCTTAAAATAACTATGGCATCTTACTGACAAAGAGAATGAAATGTGCTCGATTTTAAAAAATTATTTTCCTCTCGGTTTTTACACTGGAAGACACTAATGATATTCCGGTAAAAATTTTTATAGTGGGCCAGAAGAAGATAAATTATGTAACATCACAGTCACTAGTGAATGGTTGTGAAGCAGAAAGACCGACTGAAGCAAAATAAGTCACGGGTCCTGATGAGGTTTTTTCAAGGGTTCTAAAGGAATGCAAAATGGAAGTCTGTGAACCATTAACTAATATTTTAATTTATCTCTTCAAACAGGTGTAGTGTCTGATATGTGGAAGATGGCTAATGTAATTCCTATTTTTAAAAAAGGGGACAAGTCGTTACCGTCAAATTACCGCCCAATAAGCCTGACCTCAATTGTAGGCAAATTACTAGAGTCAATTATAGCTCAAATTATAAGAAGCCATCTCGATAAGCATAGCTTGATTAATGATACTCAGCATGGATTCACAAGAGGCCGGTCTTGTTTAACTAATTTATTAACTTTCTTCAGTAAAGCTTTTGAGGATGTTGACCACGATAAAGAATTTGATATTATTTACTTAGATTTTAGTAAGGCATTTGATAGAGTTCCGCACCAAAGACTGTTGAAGAAAGTAGCAGCTCATGGCATTGGGGGAAGGGTGCTCTCGTGGATCGAATCATGGCTCACGACGGGCTGGAGTTTTGAGACTCTATGACCGCGGGTTCAATCCCGGCCGGGGGTATGGTTTATGGCTCACAGACAGGAAGCAGAGAGTGTCCATAAATGGGGTTAAATCCGAGTGGGGATCAGTAACAAGTGGCGTTCCACAGGGATCAGTCTTGGGCCCGTTGTTGTTTATAATATATATCAATGATCTTGATGAAGGAATTACTAGTGATATGAGCAAATTCGCCGATGACACGAAGATAGGTAGGATAATTGATTCAAACGTAGATGTTAGGGAACTTCAGGAGGATTTAGACAAACTCTACTCTTGGTCAGAAAAGTGGCAGATGCAGTTCAATGTAGATAAATGCAAGGTTCTGAAGCTCGGGAGTGTCCATAACCCTAGCACTTATAAGTTAAATAATGTAGAACTTAGCCATACAGATTGCGAAAAGGACTTGGGGGTTATGGTAAGCAGCAACCTTAAACCCAAGACAGCAGTGCCTAGCGTACGTAATAAGGCAAATAGTTACTTGGATTATATCAAGAAGTGTAAGCAACAGAAGTCCAGAGGTCATACTGCAGCTTTATACATCATTAGTAAGGCTCACCTAGATTATGCAGCTCAATTCTGGTCTCCATATTACAGAATGGACATAAATTCGTTAGAAAACATTCAGTGTAGGATGACTAAATTAATACATTAGCATTAGAAATCTTCCTTATGAAGAAAGATTGAAGACTCTTAAGTTACATTCACTTGTTAGACGAAGAATGAGGGGAGACCTGATCGAAGTGTATAAGTGGAAGATAGGTATTAATAAAGGGGATATTAACAAGGTCTTGAGGATATCTCTCAGGAGAGAACCCGCAGTAATGGATTTAAATTAGATAAGTTTAGATTTAGAAAGGACATAGGAAAGTATTGGTTTGGAAATAGGGTAGTTGATGAGTGGAACAATCTACCTAGTTGGGTTATTGAGGCTAGGACTTTGGGTAGTTTCAAATTTAGGTTGGATAAGTACATGAGTGGGAGGGGTTGGATTTGAGTGGGACTTGCACATCGGAGCTTGTTTCTTGGGTGGCATTGAAAATAGGGCTGGTCAAATGTTTGTTAGTGGGATGAATTGTAAAGGACCTGCCTAGTATGGGCCAACAGGCCTGCTGCAGTGTTCCTCCTTTCTTATGTTCTTATGTTCTTAAATGTGAATCTGGACATTACTGGGTGTGACTTCCGTGGAAGCTCGACCGTCCAAAATTACCTACTAATTATAGGATGGCGTATGGACAGTTAAAGGGCCCATCTCTGCGAACTGAGCAAGACACCAAAATTGTTGACTGCTTATAATGATATAATTAATAAATAGTTAAATAATAAATTGTTCTTACTTCAGACGACGATAAATGCACACCTTAAGTGCACAGGTGGTCCACTGAGCGAAGTAATTGGGTAAATAATCTTATGTGGACAATTTCCGGGTGTGACGTCAACTGAAGAGGAACAAATGAGGATATGTGAAGGGGTTAATGAAATAATGCAGTAATGTGTTGGGGCTGATTGGGACACTGAGAGAGACTTGTTATTTTTAAAGTCTCATAATTCCAGTATGCCCAATAAATTAATCCAGGGAGCATAGGCTTATGCCCTGAGAGAATGGAACAGTAATTAGTCCATTTTGAGGGATCATTAAATTGGATGGCCATGGAGTTGGTGCCTATATGCAGTAATGTGCGGGGGCTGACTTGGGTTACTGAGAGAGAACTTGTTATTGTTAAAGTCTCATAATTCCTTTATGCCCAATAAATTAATCCAGGGAGCAAGGCTTATCCCCCTGAGAGAATGGAACAGAAAATTAGTCCATTTGAGGGATCAATAAATAGGGGATGGCCTGGAGTTGGTCCCAAATATGCAGTAATGTGCTGGGGCTGACTTGGGATACTGAGAGAGACTTGTTATTGTTAAAGTCTCAAAATTTCCAGTATGCCAACAAATTAACCCGAGAGCATAGACTTAGTGTCGTACCTTACAATAAGAGGGAAATTGTTAATACCAGAAGCATGGAGGCTTGAGTGTGCTTTGGATGGAGCTCTACCTGAGGAGTTAAAGGTGGAAAAGAATTAATGGGTGATTATGTAAATACCAATGTTTGGATTTCCCCAACCCAGGTGGCAGTGAAGATGGGAAAATTGTACTCCACATTATGTAAGTCATATTTGCAACACCTCCGCCCGCCGCGCATGTGGGAAAATTTTTTATTTTCCGAAACTATAGTGCCTAATAGGTGTTTAATGTGTCGATATGAGTCAAAAATATATTTGACAATAGGATAGAACCATGAGTTCCCTTTGTGCATGCGCGGATGTGCGGGGGGAGAGGTCGACTCGGGCCAGGTGGGGGCGGGAGTGTTTTTGAATGTAGTGAGGAGGCTGGGAAAGCATGGAACCAGGAAAGTGGCGTTCACGGCGGCCTAAGGATTAATTTTGGGCCTCACTTCATAATAGGAAGTGTCGTAACTGTTCCTGGTGAAGAGTGAGGGAAACGTGATTTACGGGACCCCCGTAAAAAGGTGGTAAAATTAGTGAATAATGGTTCGACCGGGTGTGACTGGTGCGCGGCCATGGTGTGTGTCCCGGGAAATACCGTGTGTTAATCCTCACTCATCGGCCTCAGATCTTAATGGGTGAATCTAATGTGTATAAAATTATGAGACGTTAAATCGTCTTTTGAAAGGTAATGTAATCAGTGATAATAACATTGAGTTAAGAGAATGCGGGATGTGAAATAGATCGCCCTGCTCCGAGTGAACGCATGTTCTCGTACCGAGGATAGTGAAGCTTTATGGAATCACGACTTCTAAACCGGGGACAAACCCACGATACCTCGTCCTGCTGGAATAAGAACCGTGTCGGTTGTAGCAGGACATCGAAATGAGATGGTGAATGGAGGGAATAAGGAGTGTCAATCACCCACAGTTAAATAACCTTCTAGTTATAGCAGATGGATACTGGCCAGTTAGGTATGTTGTAATTGGATAGGTTATGGGTGATCCAGCTACATCAAGTGACCACCAGAGAATATCTGGTAAGTGGTTGAGTTATGTACAAGTGTTTTTCCCTTTATGGATATATCCATGTGTAACCTACCCCACCCCCCTTCATTCAGTTAAACTAATATAATCTATACAGTCCACAATTAATTAGTAGCACCGTACTTGTGGGTGCTATCCAATCCATTACTGGTCTCGGATAGATTGGGTAAGATTGTGAGGTCGAAGGAACCACTTGCCGTGACCAGGGGTGGTTAAGTTTTCTCACATGTCTACACGGGGTGACTACGGTAAACAATATCGTTGTTGTCTCCCAAGGAGATTACTCGTATGCATGTAATGTTGAGGTACGTACAAGTAATCACTCCTAGAAAATTTTCCATATATATTGTACATGTACTTGGAGAAATAAAAATTATAATAATAATAATAATGAAATAATAATAATAATATATAATAATAAAATAATAATAATAAAATAATAATAATAATAATAATAATAATAATAATAATAATAATAATAATAATAATATTATTATTATTATTATTATTATTATTATTATTGTTGTTATTATTATTATTATTATTATTATTATTATTATTATTATTATTATTATTATTATTATTATTATTATTATTATTATTATTATTATTATTACCAGAAAAACTTCGGGTGTTGTAAATGGGAGTGTCGTGCAGCCGGTTACTGACTCAGATTGGGTGCTCACCTTAACTGATAAGTAATGCTTGTTCACTTCACATGTTGGGACTCTTCCTTCATTTCCATTTCTAAACAAAGATTTAATCAAGGTTGCTTACCGGAAGTGTAGGTGATGTGATGTTGCTTCCAGGAGAGTTGACGGAGGTGTGTGAGGTGCCAGGTGACCCTTACATGGTCAACAAGACCAGCGTCTGCAGCAGCAGCAGCAGCAGTGGCGGGGGCCTCCAGCAAGAATAACTGTCTCACTATTTCGTCAATACTGCTGCTAACTTAGCAATCTTTTTGCAATGTAGAAGAAAGCTATTGATGTTTTGGGTAGACAGGTATGGCTTGACATTGCTTTCATTGTATTTATAGTGCAATGGTGACCAAAAACTGGACAAATATCTATGTCTGCCATGTTGGAAGTCCTTTCAGCATTATTAAACCCAGGATGAGACAAAACAAGCAATATAGTTTATTATAATATTAAGGTAGCGTCGTGTGTCCTAGGTATTACACTAACACTTCAGCCACTATGTACTACTAACACTCAATACTTAACCAATTTCCAAGTGTAATAATAATGTTTATCTGAGCTGTGAGGTGACGCAGCCTCCGGGGGTTGATCCCACCACCACTGTGCTCTACACTGCCTCTGGTGCTCTACACTGCCTCTGGTACTCTACACTGCCTCTGGTGCTCTACACTGCCTCTGGTGCTCTACACTGCCTCTGGTGCTCTACACTGCCTCTGGTGCTCTACACTGCCTCTGGTGCTCTACACTGCCTCTGGTGCTCTACACTGCCTCTGGTACTCTACACTGCCTCTGGTGCTCTACACTGCCTCTGGTGCTCTACACTGCCTCTGGTGCTCTACACTGCCTCTGGTGCTCTACACTGCCTCTGGTGCTCTACACTGCCTCTGGTACTCTACGCTGCCTCTGGTGCTCTACACTGCCGCTGGTGCTCTACACTGCCTCTGGTGCTCTACACTGCCTCTGGTGTTCTACACTGCCTCTGGTGCTCTACACTGCCTCTGGTGCTCTACACTGCCTCTGGTGCTCTACACTGCCTCTGGTGCTCTACACTGCCTCTGGTGCTCTACACTGCCTCTGGTGCTCTACACTGCCTCTGGTACTCTACACTGCCTCTGGTGCTCTACACTGCCTCTGGTACTCTACACTGCCTCTGGTGTTCTACACTGCTTCTGGTAGTCTACACTGCCTCTGGTGCTCTACACTGCCTCTGGTGCTCTACACTGCCTCTGGTGCTCTACACTGCCTCTGGTGCTCTACACTGCCTCTGGTGTTCTACACTGCCTCTGGTGCTCTACACTGCCTCTGGTGCTCTACACTGCCTCTGGTGCTCTACACTGCCTCTGGTGCTCTACACTGCCTCTGGTGCTCTACACTGCCTCTGCACTACACTACCCCTGTGCTCTACACTACCTCTCTGCTCTACACTACCTCTGGTGCTCTACACTACCACGGTGCTCTACACTACCACTGCTCTATACTGCCACTGTGCTCTACTTTCGTGCTCTACACGACCTCTGGTGCTCTACACTACCCCTGTGCTCTACACTACCTCTGCTCTACACTATCTCTGGTGCTCTACACTACCACTGCTCTACACTACCAGTGTGCTCTACACTACCTCTGGTGCTCTAAACCACCCCTGTGCCCTACACTACAACTGTCCTCTACACTACCTCTGGTGCTCTACACTACCTCTGGTGCTCTACACTACCCCTGTGCTCTACACTGCCACTGTGCTGTACACTACCTCTGTGCTCGACACTATCTCTGGTGCTCTACACTGCCTCTGGTACTCTACACTGCCTCTGGTACTCTACACTGCCTCTGATGCTCTACACTGCCTCTGGTGCTCTATACTGCCCCTGGTGATCTACACTGCCTCTGGTGCTCTACACTGCCTCTGGTGCTCTACACTACCTCTGGTGCTCTACACTGCCTCTGGTACTCTACACTGCCTCTGGTGCTCTATACTGCCTCTGGTTCTCTATACTGCCTCTGGTACTCTACACTGCCCCTGGTGCTCTACACTGCCTCTAGTGCTCTACACTGCCTCTGGTACTCTACACTTCCTCTGGTACTCTACACTGCCTTTGGTGTTCTACACTACCTCTGGTGCTCTACACTGCCTCTGGTACTCTACACTGCCTCTGGTGCTCTACAGTGCCTCTCGTACTCTACACTGCCTCTGCTCTACACTGCCTCTGGTGCTCTTCAGTGCCTCTGGAGCTCTACACTGCCTCTGGTGCTCTACACTGCCTCTGGTGCTCTTCAGTGCCTCTTGTACTCTACACTGCCTCTTGTGCTCTACACTTCCTCTTGTACTCTACACTGCCTCTGGTGCTCTACACTGCCTCTGGTGGTCTACAGTGCCTCTCGTACTCTACACTGCCTCTGGTGCTCTACACTGCCTCTGGTGCTCTACACTGTCTCTGGTGCTCTACACTACCCTTGTGCTCTACACTGCCACTGTGCTGTACACTACCTCTGTGCTCGACACTACCTCTGGTGCTCTACACTGCCTCTGGTACTCTACACTGCCTCTGGTACTCTACACTGCCTCTGGTGCTCTATACTGCCTCTGGTGCTCTACACTACCTCTGGTGCTCTACACTACCCCTGTGCTCTACACTGCCACTGTGCTGTACACTACCTCTGTGCTCGACACTACCTCTGGTGCTCGACACTGCCTCTGGTACTCTACACTGCCTCTGGTGCTCTACACTGCCTCTGGTGCTCTACACTGCCTCTGGTGCTCTATACTGCCTCTGGTGATCTACACTGCCTCTGGTACTCTACACTGCCTCTGGTGCTCTACACTGCCTCTGGTGTTCTACACTACCTCTGGTGCTCTACACTACCCCTGTGCTCTACACTGCCACTGTGCTGTACACTACCTCTGTGCTCGACACTACCTCTGATGCTCTACACTGCCTCTGGTACTCTACACTGCCTCTGCTACTCTACACTGCCTCTGCTGCTCTATACTGCCTCTGGTGCTGTACACTGCCTCTGGTGCTCTACACTGCTTCTGGTGCTCTATACTGCCTCTGGTGATCTACACTGCCTCTGGTACTCTACACTGCCTCTGGTGCTCTACACTGCCTCTGGTGCTCTACACTACCTCTGGTGCTCTACACTACCCGTGCTCTACACTGCCACTGTGCTGTACACTACCTCTGTGCTCGACACTACCTCTGGTGCTCTACACTGCATCTGGTACTCTACACTGTCTCTGGTGCTCTACACTGCCTCTGGTACTTTATACTGCCTCTGGTGCTCCATACTGCCTCTGGTACTCTACACTGCCTCTGGTGCTCTACACTGCCTCTAGTTCTCTACACTGCCTCTGGTACTCTACACTTCCTCTGGTACTCTACACTGCCTCTGGTGCTGTACACTGCCTCTGGTGCTCTACACTGCCTCTTGTGATCTACACTTCCTCTGGTACTCTACACTGCCTCTGGTGCTCTACACTGCCTCTGGTGCTCTACAGTGCCTCTCGTACTCTACACTGCCTCTTGTGCTCTACACTGCCTCTGGTACTCTACACTGCCTCTGGTGCTCTACACTGCCTCTGGTGCTCTACACTGCCTCTGGTGCTCTACACTGCCTTTGGTGCTCTACACTACCACTGCTCTACACTACCACTGCTCTACACTACCCCTGTGCTCTACACTTCCTCTCTGCTCTACACTACCTCTGGTGCTCTACACTACCACAGTGCTCTACGCTACCACTGTGCTCTATACTGCCACTGTGCTCTACACTACTACTTGTGCTCTAAACGACCTCTGGTGCTCTACACTACCCCTGTGCTCTACACTACCTCTCTGCTCTACACTACCTCTGGTGCTCTACAATACCACTGCTCTACACTACCAGTGTGCTCTACACTACCTCTGGCGCCCTACACTACCCGTGTGCTCTACACTGCCACTGTGCTGTACACTACCTCTGTGCTGCCTTCAAGAGAGAGCTGGACAGATACCTAAAGTCAGTGCCGGATTAGCCGGGCTGTGGCTCGTACGTTGGTCTGCGTGCGGCCAGCAGTAACAGCCTAGTTGATCAGGCCCTGATCCATCGGGAGGCCTGGTCATGGACCGGGCCGCGGGGGCGTTGATCCCCGGAATAACCTCCAGATAATCCAGATAATCGACACTACCTCTGGTGCTCTACACTGCCTCTGGTACTCTACACTGCCTCTGGTGCTCCATACTGCCTCTGGTGCTCTACACTGCCCCTGGTGCTCTACAATGCCTCTGGTGCTCTATACTGCCTCTGGTGATCTACACTGCCTCTGGTACTCTACACTGCCTCTGGTGCTCTACACTGCCTCTGGTACTCTACACTGTCTATGGTGCTCTATGCTGCCTCTGGTGCTCTACACTACAATGATCTACACGCACACTGCTCTACACTACCCGTGTGCTTTACCTGGAGTTTACCTGGAAAGAGTTCCGGGGGTCAACACCCCCGCGGCCTGGTCTGTGACCAGGCCTCCTGGTGGATCAGAGCCTGATCAACCAGGCTGTTGCTGCTGGCTGCACGCAAACCAACGTACGAGCCACAGCCCGGCTGATCCGGAACTGACTTTAGGTGCATTCTGCTCTACACTACCTCTGGTGCTCTACACTACCTCAGTGCTCTACACTACCACTGTCCTCTATACTGCCACTGTCCTCTATACTGCCACTGTGCTCTACACTACTTCTGGTGCTCTACACTACCCCTGTGCTCTACACTACCTCTCTGCTCTACACTACCTCTGGTGCTCTACACTTCCACTGCTCTACATTACCAGTGTGCTCTACACTACCTCTGGTGCTCTAAACCACCCCTGTGCCCTACACTTCCACTGTGCTCGACACTACCTCTGGTGCTCGACAGTACCTCTGGTGCTCTACACTGCCTACGGTACTCTACACTGCCTCTGGTACTCTACACTGCCTCTGGTGCTCTATACTGCCTCTGGTACTCTACGCTGCCTCTGGTGCTCTATACTGCCTCTGGTGATCTACACTGCCTCTTGTACTCTACACTGCCTCTGGTGCTCTATACTGCCTCTGGTGCTCTACACTGCCTCTGGTGCTCTATACTGCCTCTGGTGATCTACACTGCCTCTGGTGCTCTACACTGCCTCTGGTGCTCTACACTGCCTCTGGTGCTCTACAGTGCCTCTGGTACTCTACACTGTGTCTGGTGCTCTACACTGCCTCTGGTGCTCTACACTGCCTCTGGTGCTGTACACTGCGTGTGGTGCTCTACACTGCCTCTGGTGCTCTACACAACCACTGCTCTACACTACCACTGCTCTATACTACCCCTGTGCTCTACAGTACCCCTCTGCTCTACACTAACTCTGGTGCTCTACACTACCACAGTGCTCTACACTACCACTGTGCTCTATACTGCCACTGTGCTCTACTTCTGGTGCTCTACACGACCTCTGGTGCTCTACACTGCCTCTGGTACTCTACACTGCCTCTGGTGCTCTATAATGCCTCTGGTGATCTACACTGCCTCTGGTACTCTACACTGCCTGTGGTGCTCTACACTGCCTGTGGTGCTCTACACTGCCTGTGGTGCTCTACACTGCCTCTGGTGCTCTACACTGCCTCTGGTACTCTACACTGCCTCTGGTGCTCTACACTGCCTCTGGTACTCTACACTGCCTCTGGTGCTCTATTCTGCCTCTGGTGCTCTATACTTCCACTGAAACTCTACACTGCATCTGGTGCTCTACACTGCCTCTAGTGCTCTACACAGCTTCTGGTACTCTACACTTCCTCTGGTACTCTACACTGCCTCTGGTGCTCTACACTGCCTCTGGTGCTCTACAATGCCTCTGGTGCTCTACACTGCCTCTGGTGCTCTACAGTGCCTCAAGTACTCTGCACTGCCTCTTGTGCTCTACACTGCCTCATATTCTACACTGCCTCTGGTGCTCTACACTGCCTCTGGTGCTCTACACTGCCTCTGGTGCTCTACACTGCCTCTTGTGCTCTACACTGCCTCTGGTGCTCTACACTGCCTCTGGTGGTCTACACTGCCTCTGGTGCTCTACACTGCCTCTGGTGCTCTACACTGCCTCTGGTGCTCTACAGTGCCTCTCGTACTCTACACTGCCTCTTGTGCTCTATACTGCCTCTGGTACTCTACACTGCCTCTGGTGCTCTACACTGCCTCTGGTGCTCTACACTGCCTCTGGTACTCTACACTGCCACTTGTGCTCTACACTACCACTGCTTTACACTACCACTGCTCTACACTACCCTTGTGCTCTACGCTTCCTCTCTGCTCTACACTACCTCAGGTGCTCTACACTACCACAGTGCTCTACACTGCCACTGTGCTCTATACTGCCACTGTCCTCTACACTACTTCTGGTGCTCTACACGACCTCTGATGCTCTACACTACCCCTGTGCTCTACACTACCTCTATGCTGTACACTACCTCTGGTGCTCTACACTACCACTGCTCTACACTACCAGTGTGCTCTACACTACCTCTAGTGCTCTAAACCACCCCTGTGCCTTACACTACCACTGTGCTCTGCACTACCTCTGGTACTCTACACTACCTCTGGTGCTCTTACACTACCCCTGTGCTCTACACTCCCACTGTGCTGTACACTACCTCTGTGCTCGACACTACCTCTGGTGCTCTACACTGCCTCTGGTACTCTACACTGCCTCTGGTACTCTACACTGCCTCTGGTGCTCTATACTGCCTCTGGTGCTCTACACTGCCTCTGGTGCTCTACAATGCCTCTGGTGCTGTATGCTGCTTCTGGTGATCTACACTGCCTCTGGTACTCTACACTGCCTTTGGTGCTCTACACTGCCTCTGGTGCTCTATACTGCCTCTGGTGCTCTACACTGACTCTGGTACTCTACACTGCCTCTGGTGCTCTACACTGCCTCTGGTACTGTACACTGTCTCTGGTGCTCTATACTGCCTCTGGTGCTCTATACTGCCTCTGGTGCTCTACACTGCCTCTGGTGCTCTACATTGCCTCTGGTGCTCTGCACTGCCTCTGGTGCTCTACACTGCCTCTGGTGCTCTACACTACCTCTGGTGCTCTACACTACCACAGTGCTCTACACTACCACTGTGCTCTATACTGCCACTGTGCTCTACAGTACTTCTGGTGCTCTACACGACCTCTGGTGCTCTACACTACCCCTGTGTTCTACACTACCTCTCTGCTCTACACTACCTCTGGTGCTCTACACTGCCACTGCTCTACACTACCAGTGTGCTCTACACTACCTCTGGTGCTCTAAACCATCCGTGTGCCCTACACTACCACTGTGCTCTACGCTACCTCTGGTACTCTAAACTACCTCTGGTGCTCTACACTACCACTGTGCTCTACACTGCCACTGTGCTGTACACTACTTCTGTTATGGAAAATTTTTTAGGGGTGTTACCTGTATGTACCTCAACTTTACATGCATACAAGTAATCTCATTGGGAGACAACCATTTTTTTTACCGTAGTCACCCCGTGTAGACATGTGAGAAAACTTAACCACCCCTGTTCACGACAGGAGGTTCCTTCAACCTCACAATCTTATCCATAGCTATCCGAGACCAGTATAAATTGGATAGCACCCCCAAGTACAGTGCTACTAATTAATTGTGGACTGTATAGATTATATTAGTTTAACTGAATGAAGGGGGGGGGGAGTAGGATACACATGGATATATCCATCAAGGAAAAACTCTTGTACATAATCCCACCACTTACCAGATTTTCTCTGGTGGTCACTTGATGTAGCTGGATCACCCATAACCTATCCAATTACAACATACCTAACTGACCAGTATCAGTCTGCTATAACTAGAAAGGTTGCTTAACTGTGGGTGATTGATGCTCCTTATTTCCTCCATTCACCATCTCATTTCGATGTCCTGCTACACCGACACGGTTCTTATTCCAGCAGGACGAGGTATCCGTTGGTTTGTCCCGGTTTAGAAGGCGTGACTCCATAAAAAGTTCACTGTCCTCGGGACAGGAACAACGTCGTCTAATGTGTTCATTCGGAGCAAGGCGACTTATTTCACTTCACGCATTCTCTTAACTTAGTGTTATTATCATTAATTACATTACAGTTCACAAGACGATTTAATGTCTCATAATTATTATACACATTAGAGGTCACTCCATTAAGATCTGGGACCGATGAGTGGGGATTAACTCACGGGTAATTTTCCCTGGACACATTCCATGGCGGCGCACCCGTCACCCCCAGCCCTACCATTATTCACTAATTTTACCACTTAATTACAGCGGTGCCATCAATCACGTTCCCTCACTCTTTACCAGGGACAGTCACGACACTTCCTATTATGAAGTGAGGCGTATATTAATCCTTAGGCCGCCGTGAACGCCAATTTCCTGGTCCCATGTTTTCATAGCCTCTTAAACCCATTCAAAACACTCCCGCCTCCTTGCCCTGAGTCGACCTGTCCCCCCCCCGCACATCCGCGCAGGCGCAAAAAGGAACCCTGATGGTTTTATTCAAAATACAATTTAGAACAACAGTAATGCATTAATCATGTATATTAAATTATAAAAATATATACAGTATAATTATGGGAATTTATTTTCCACACTGCAGTCGGGCGGAGGTCGTTGTTAGACGACTTAAATAATGTGGAGTACAATTTTCCCATCTTCACTGGCCACCTGGCTTGGGAACTCCAACACTGGTATTTACATAATCCCCCATTAATTCTTTCCACCTGTTAACTCCTCAGGTAGGGCTCCATCTAAAGCACACTCAAGCTTCCATGCTTCTGGTATTAACAATTTCCCTCTTATTGTAAGGTGTGACACTAAGCCTATGCTCTCTGGGTTAATTTATTGGGCATACTGGAATTATGAGACTTTAACAATAACAAGTCTCTCTCAGTATCCCAAGTCAGCCCCAGCACATTACTGCAGATAGGCACTTCAACTCTATGGCCATCCATATTTATTGATCCCTCAAAATGGACTAATTACTGTTCCATTCCCTCAGGGGCATAAGCCTATGCTTCCTGGGTTAATCTATTGGGCATACTGGAATTATGAGATGTTAACAATAACAAGTCTCTCTCAGTGTCCCAAGTCAGCCCCAGCACATTACTGCATTATTTCATTAACCCCTTCACATATCCTCATTAGTTCCTCTTCAGTTGATGTCACACCCGGAAATTGCCCACATAAGATTATTTACCCAATTACTACGCTCAGTAATAATAATAACTACGCTCAGTGGACCACCTGTGCACTTAAGGTGTGCATTTATCATTGCCTGAAGTAAGAACAATTTTTATTATTTAACTGTTTATTAATTATATCATTATAAGCAGTCAAAAATTTTGGTGTCTTGCTCAGTTCGCAGAGCTGAGCATTTTAACTGTCCATACGCCATCTTATAATTAGTAGATAATTCTGGACGGTTTAGCTTCCACGGAAGTCACACCCAGTAATGTCCAGATTCAAATTTAATATTCTTCAGGTATTGTTCCTGAGTAAAGGAATCATTTGGACTTTCCTCATTTATATTAATCCCTATGCTGTCCAGCTCCCACAAATTAGACTGGTTCAACATCATTCTCGATAGAAGAATACTTGTACTGGATTGACCTTTCATGAGTAAGACACCGTGACTGTATTCACTACTTCCTCTAGTCGTTATTACTAGGCGGTAGTCTGCCATATATTACAAGGCCCGTACCAGTGTTGAGGAGAGTGACGCCACTTGGTTTTGGATTTATGCCCTTTATCCTGAATTATTACATCCAACACCGGCAAGGCTACCTCAGCTAGGCCATCATTATTGCCATTAGCTGCAACCTTGACATCAGTCACTGTAGTGTCAGGGTTATTAACATTATCATTATTGTCACCATTATTATAAGAATTACATACAACCCTGCACATAACTGTATGGTGCCTTCCCTTGTTGCATTGATAGCAACTGTTCAATTTGGTATGATAATCCTTTACATTATGATTGTCTAGACATCTGATAAATCTGCCAAGTTCTTTCATTCTTTCCACTTTAATATCCCATGAACTATAGGCATTACAATTTTTAGTGAAATGAGTACCCTTACAGAAGAGACAGTCTCTCTTTTCCTTGCCTGACCTCTTATTAACTGGGTTACCCTTACTGAGGTACTTATTCCTCTTACCTTGATGTGAGGAACAACTATTACTGATTCCTGTCACTTAACATGTGCCTATTTAACTCTTAATTATGATTGTTACCACTGGGATTATTTTTCCTTTTTGAGACTTGACAGATACTTCAGAGTCATTATGTGTTATATCCTTAGAACTGTTTGGCTGACTGGTCTGCAATTGAACAATTAATTCTTGCCGACCTAGTCTGATTTCCTCCAGACCGTACTCTGGAGGTTTTGGCAAACACACCCTTTGCATTAATAGGTTGATCAACTGCCTGGCTTACACCCTTTAATTTATTCAAAGCCTTACTTTTACAAGACAGTTTTTCTTCCAATTCTTAATGTTGATTAATTAAAACATTCATTTCCATTCCATCTGCACAATTCTCCAGCAGATCTCTTTCACAGTCTTTAAGCCACAATTTGTACCCCTCAAATCTACTCTCTAAAGCATCTAAATATAACTTTAATTCATTAGGGTTCACGGTTCTTTGATTTATTAAATCCAAGCACTTGTATGCCTTCGTCACATGGCCTTTAATAGCCTGTAATGATGCTTTCATTACTCTAAAATCCACGGACTTGTCAGCCACATTAACTCCATCAGATCCAGTCATGGTTAGAGAATTATTAATCACTGATTATACAACTTAAGTAGGCGCCTTGAGAGAGTAATTCTTGCACTTTACTCTTGTATAAATCCTAGCCACCCATGTGCTAGTAATTAATTGGCTAATTATCATCCACCACATGATCGATTAAATTTGTGTACCCTATACCCACTTCCTTCAATCAGTCACTTAATTATTAAGTAATTAATTCAATTAATTTTTTCACTGATTGCATCCGGTTCAGGAAGGACCAGTGGGCAGATATGGAAAATTTTGTAGGGTGTTACCTGTATGTACCTCAACATTACATGCATACAAGTAATCTCATTGGGAGACAACCATATTGTTTACAGTAGTCACCCCGTGTAGACATGTGAGAAAACTTAACCACCCCTGGTCACGGCAGGTGGTTCCTTCGACCTCACAATCTTATCCATATCTATCCGAGACCAGTATAAATTGGATAGCACCCCCAAGTACGGCGCTACTAATTAATTGTGGACTGTATAGATTATATTAGTTTAACTGAATGAGGGGGGGGGGTAGGATACACATGGATATATCCATCAAGGAAAAACACTTGTACATAATCCAAACACTTACAAGATTTTCTCTGGTGGTCACTTGATGTAGCTGGATCACCCATAACCTATCCAATTACAACATACCTAACTGGCCAGTATCAGTCTGCTATAACTAGAAAGGTTACTTAACTGTGGGTGATTGATGCTCCTTATTTCCTCCATTCACCATCTCATTTCGATGTCCTGCTACACCGACACGGTTCTTATTCCAGCAGGACGAGGTATCCGTTGGTTTGTCTCGGTTTAGAAGTCGTGACTCCATAAAAAGTTCACTGTCCTCGGGACGGGAACAATGTGGTCTAATGTGTTCACTCGGAGCAAGGCGACTCATTTCACTTCACGCATTCTCTTAACTTAGTGTTATTATCATTAATTACATTACAGTTCACAAGACGATTTAATGTCTCATAATTATTATACACATTAGAGGTCACTCCATTAGATCTGGGACCGATGAGTGAGGATTAACTCACGGGTAATTTTCCCTGGACACATTCCATGGCGGCGCATCCGTCACCCCCGGTCCTACCATTATTCACTAATTTTACCACTTAATTACAGCGGTGCCGTCAATCACGTTCCCTCACTCTTCACCAGGGACAGTCACGACACTTCCTATTATGAAGTGAGGCCTATATTAATCCTTAGGCCGCCGTGAACACCAATTTCCTGGTCCCATGTTTTCACAGCCTCTTAAACCCATTCAAAACACTCCCGCCTCCTTGCCCTGAGTCGACCTGTCCCCCCCCCCCTGCACATCCGCGCAGGCACAAAAGGGAACCCTGATGGTTCTATTCAAAATACAATTTAGAACGACAGTAATGCTTTAATCATGTATATTTACATTATTGGGAATTTATTTTCCACATCTGTGCTCGACACTACCTCTGGTGCTCTACACTGCGTCTGGTACTCTACACTGCCTCTGGTACTCTACACTGCCTCTGGTACTCTACACTGCCTCTGGTGCTCTATACTGCCTCTGGTGCTCTATACTGCTTCAGGTACTCTACACTGCCTCTGGTGCTCTACACTGCCTCTAGTGCTCTACACTGCCTCTGGTACTCTACACTGCCTCTGGTGCTCTACAGTGCCTCTGGTGCTTTACACTGCCTCTGGTGCTCTACACTGCCTGTGGTGCTCTACACTGCCTCTGGTACTCTACACTGCCTCTGGTGCTCTACACTGCCTCTGGTGCTCTACACTGCCTCTGGTGCTCTAGAATACCACTGCTCTACACTACCACTGCTCTACACTACCCCTGTGCTCTACACTACCTCTGCTCTACACTACCTCTGGTGCTCTACACTACCACAGTGCTCTACACTACCACTGTGCTCTATACTGCCACTGTGCTCTACACTACTTCTGGTGCTCTACACTACCCCTGTGCTCTACACTACCTCTGCTCTACACTACCTCTGGTGCTCTAAACCACCCCTGTGCCCTACATTACCACTGTGCTCTACACTACCTCTGGTGCTCTACAGTACCTCTGGTGCTCTTCACTACCCCTGTGCTCTACACTGCCACTGTGCTGTACACTACCTCTGTGCTCGACACTACCTCTGGTGTTCTACACTGCCTCTGTGCTCTACACTACTTGTGGGGCTCTACATTGCCTCTGGTGCTCTACACTACCCCTGTGCTCTACACAACTTCTCTGCTCTACACTACCTCTGGTGCTCTACACCAGAGTCTACCAGAGTCAGAAATAAAGGAAGCCAGGTTAGTAGGATCCCATGGTAGAAAAAGTGTTATGCTTAGATTCCACTCACATGACGGGAAAAAAGACTTAATAATTGCATCTATTAAAGTAAAGAAAGAGGTATACATAAACGAGTGTCTTACCAAAAAACGTCAGAACCTCCTGTATAGAGTCAGAAAACTTAAGCGGGAGAATAATGACACAATACACCAATACTTCACATGGGATGGGAAAATTCTAGTTAGGAAAACGAATGTAGGTCAACTGTACACAATCACGAACGAGAATGATCTATCACGATTTCTCAGGGATACTAATCTTACAGAGAATAACTAAACAATGTCCAACCTAAAAGCCTACGTAGTGTAGTGTATGTTTTGCTCCATTATTTTTTAAATTTCATAGTACAGTCTCTTAGTAGTTAAATAATCAACTACCTCATTATGTGATTTTACTAGTAAGCATAAGTCACCTTATGTAATTTTCTTATTTACTATTGTCTGCTTAAATATTAGCTCAATTGATACTTTCTCTGTCCATATTACTACCTCATATTTTTTTAAATACTATTAATTGATATTACTTGCTAAAATTAATAATTAATTACCATTTTTACTATCAGTACAATTTACTCTTAACATTTTTGACATCATTTAATTACCATTACTTGTCTAATTACCATAACCTGTTTTAATACCACATTTACTATCTTAGATTACTCTTAAATACCATGTACAGTGGACCCCCGCATAACGATGGCATCACATAGCGATTTTTCCGCATACCGATTACTTTTATCGCAAAATTTTTGCCGCGCATACCGATTAAAAACCCGCTTACCGATTTTCGTCCGAGACGCGTCCAATGTGCCCTCACATGTGCCGGCCGTCCCATTGTTTACCAGCCAGCCTCCGCGGTAACATCCAAGCATACACTCGGAATATTTCGTATTATTACAGTGTTTTCGGTGCTGTTTCTGGAAAATAAGTGACCATGGGCCCCAAGAAAGCTTCTAGTGCCAACCCTGTGGTAAAAAGGGTGAGAATTAGTATGGAAATTAAGAAAGATTTTGAAGGGTTTGGGGCTAACCCTGAGAAGCCTATGCCAGTTGTGGAATCCATTGTGCCTACTTCAAAGATTAAGGAAATGTGTGCACAGTGGGTTGAACTGCAAACCTTTATAGATGAAAATCACCCTGACACAGCTGTTGCAAGCCGTGCTGGTGACTATTTCAATGACAATGTTATGGCCCATTTTAGGAAAGTCTTGAAGGAACGGAGGTACAGTAGCTCTATGGACAGATTTGTTGTGCGACAGAGGTCCAGTGACTCTCAAGCTGGTCCTAGTGGCATTAAAAGAAGAAGGGAAGTAACCCCCAGAAAAGGACTTGCTACCTCAGTCCTAATGGAAGGGGATTCCCCTTCTAAACAGTAAGAAGATAATGCTCTCCCCTCCTCCCATCCCATCAATCATCACCAGATCTTCAATAAAAGTAAGTGTCATGTAATTGTGCATGCCTTTTTCAGTTTGTGTGTATTAAAATTAACATTTCATGTGGTAAAAAAAAATTTTTTTCATACTTTTGGGCGTCTTGCACGGATTAATTTTATTTCCATTATTTCTTATGGGGAAAATTCATTCGCATAACGATTATTTCGCATAACGATGAGCCCTCTTGCACGGATTAAAATCGTTAACCGGGGGTCCACTGTACTGCCAAATAACCTCTAGTATAACTAACAGTGCAATATTGAATCCAAATAACTCTTCTTAAAATTTAATACTTGAAATATTAATCTTTTTTTTAATCATTATTACTTACTAAAATTTTATTAAACACCATATTTACTACAAGTCAATTTTACTTTTGTACATTAATCATTATTTTATACTTTTCATAACATTTTGTTGCCAAATTTTCAAGTTTGTATATTCAACTCCAACCTTTATATTATCCTTTGTACCTGTGTACCTGTCTACCTGTCTACCTGTGTACCTGTGTACCTGTCTACCATCTTACTATCATATTATAACCAAGTCATTGCCATTGTTATATTTTACTTATTATTCTTTTGGTACTTTAATTTGTGAATTTTATTTTGTCGATTTAAATCTAGTTATACTCTTGATCTTGTTAACAACCTATATCAGACCCTAGTGCAATTGCTCGTACCATTTTAATTTGTATTTTTATATTATAAGTTTATACCTAGTTGTACTTTAGCTCATTCTAGCTCAATACATAGACAACACCTAAACTAACTATACCTAGTTGTACTTTAGCTCATTCTAGCTCAATACATAGACAACACTAAATTTATTATATTAGACCTTAGTGCAGTTACAAGAGTGAGTCGGGTGCCACTTGTAATTTGTTTTTTTTTTTTATAGTATTAGTTTATACCTAGTTGTACTTCAGCTCATTCTAGCACAACACATAGACAATATCAATTTCATTATGTTTATTAGTGACTATACTCTATATGACCAAAGTGCTTTAGCGGTATACTTATCCAAACCTCCCACCACTACAGAAATCAGTATTAGAACTTGCCACATAATACAGGATATAAACAACCACTATTTAAACTTAAAAGATGAATGATCACGTTGACCCTGATCTAAACCTCCATAATCTAACACACAATCAAAACTTATTGGAAAGTAACTGCCTTTATTACACAGCATCACAAGCCAGCTCTATCCTGAACACTGCTCAAAGTCTATCAGTTCTTAACTACAACATTAGGTCCTTAAGCAAACACTATGATGACCTCCTGGCACTCCTTGAGTTGCTAAAAACACCCTTCTCCTGCATTATTCTCACTGAGACCTGGCTTAAGCAGGACACAATAGATATCTACCCTCTACCAGGATACACAGCAATCCACAACTGCAGACCATACCAACTTGGGGGTGGTACTGCAATCTATTACTCTAACCAACTATCTTGTATTAGCATTAATTGCTTTAGTGATGAATATGGGGAATACATTTTTGCTAATTTTACTGTAAAAAACCTCAAGACGCCTATAACAATCGGTGCCATAGACCGGATACCCCACACAAACATCCAAAACTTCAGTGAGAATCTAAAGTCACTAATAACAAACAGACAAATGAACAAGCACCACCTTCTCTTAGCTGGAGACTTCAATATCAACCTTGGCCTACCAGATGATCAGACTGTAACTGATTTCATCAACAATATGAACAACACACTTCTCATACCAACAATAACTAAACCAACCAGGCTGACTGAGAGAAGTGCAACCATAATAGACCACATATGGACCAATATACTAGCCCCCTTAAATCAGGGATAATCACAGACAGCACTACTGACCACTACCCAACCTTCCTCTTAACAAACATTAGTAAGCCACCACTCGAATACAACAAAGTTTCATTTAGACTCCATGACGAGGCCTCAATAAGGAATTTCACAGCAGACCTAGAGGCTGTTGAGTGGCCTACAGAATTCTCCAATGCCAATGGTATTGATGATTGGACAGACATTTTTCTTAACAAAATACTTAGACTATACAACAAACATTGTCCATAAAAACGAAACAGATCACGAATAAATGGCTTGGTTCCCCATGGCTAACCAGCAGCATTCTGAAATCCATTGATAAGAAACACCAATATGAAAAGCAATATAGACAGGGCTTAATACACAAAGATATTCTTAAATAATATTCAACAGTTCTCAACAAATTAATACAGAAAGCCAAACAATTGTACTACTCCAGCAGATTCACTGACACAAGACGAGATATAAAAAAGACCTGGAAAACACTTTCCCAGATTCTGGGGACCCACAAACTGAAAAAAACCAAGAATATTGTTCTAACTAAACCTCATGAAACACCACTGCATCCCACTGATACAGCTAACAAGATAAACGACTTCTTCTCAAACATAGGATCTAATCTCGCCAGTAAAATCCCACGTACCAATGCCCGTGCCGGGGACTACCTAGATGGGAATTTCCCAAATTCCTTCCATCTTGTACCAACTGAGCCCATGGAAGTCACCGCGATCATAAAGTCACTTAAAAATAACTCGGGGAATCTGTCTCACGTCCCACCATTATTGTACAAGCGAGCGGCCCATGTCCTTTCGCATGCTATTACAATCACTTTTTAACAAGTCACTAGAAATTAGCATTTTTCCCGACACTACTCAAGACGCAAGGGTTACACCAGTACATAAAAGTGTGACCCTACAGACGTAAACACCTATAGGCCAATATCAAACTTACCATTGCTATCCAAAATCTTCGAGAAACTCATGCACAGGAGACTATATTAATTTATAACGTCACAAAAACATACTCAACCCCTGCCAATTTGGGTTCAGGAAAAATAAAAGCACTAATGATGCAATTATAAAAATGCTAGACCTGCTTTACACAGCATTGGAAAATAAGGAATATCCGCTAGGAATTTTTATTGACCTAAGAAAAGCGTTTGACCCAGTAGACCACGGCATCCTACTCCACAAACTTGACCACTATGGTATAAGAGGCCATGCGCTTGCATATTTTAAATCCTACCTTTCTAATAGGTATCAGTATGTCACCATTAAAGACACAGCCTCATCAATACGGCCACTTGATACTGGAGTTCTGCCGGGAAGTGTCCTTGGACCCCTGCTCTTCCTCATTTACATCAATGATCTTCCAAACATATCCCAACACCTGAAACCCATTCTCTTTGCTGATGACACAACTTATGTCATCTCCCACCCTAATCTTGGATGACAGCCAATAAACTTACACTTAACACTGGCAAAACCTACTATATTATGTTTGGTAGCAGAGCAGGTGTTGCGCAACTTAACATTAAGATCGACAACACTCTAATTGCCAGACATAATGAGGGCAAATTCCTTGGCCTATACTTCGACAACAACCTAAATTTCAGCACCCATATCCAACACATAACAAAAAAAGTATCCAAAACGGTGGGGATCCTCTCCAAGATATTATACTACGTACCGCAAACTGCCCTTCTCACACTATACCATTCACTTATATATCTATACCTCACTTATGCTATCTGTGCTTGGGGTTCAACTGCAGCAAACCACCTAAAGCCAATAATAACCCAACAAAAAGCCACAGTAAGAATAATCACTAAATCCCATCCCTGGCAACACACCCCCCCACTCTTCATAAATCTAAACTTACTCCCTGTTCAGAACATCCACACTTACTACTGTGCAATCTATATCTACAGGACCTTAAATTCCAATGTTAACCTTGACCTAAAATGCTTTCTTGATAGTTGTGACAGGATCCACAGGCATAACACCAGACACAAACATCTCTATGACATTCCCCTTTACAAAAATTCAATGTATTTCAAAGGACCTAAAATCTGGAACACCCTACCTGAAAACTCTAGAACTGCAGTCACATTCATCACTTTCAAAACTACAGTTAGAAAACATCTTATCTCCCTGATCCACCCCGACAACTAACTACATGATAACCACCTTGTGGTTTACAATTACACTCACTCACCCACTGACTATAAACCCTGAAATACTAATCTTAATCTTAAAATAATAAATCCTAACTAGTCATAAGTTTGCCTATGATACTCCAATATAGACCCCTTGTATTGTACCAAAACAAAAGCATTCATATTGCTAAACTCACAAATTATGATGTAGTCACTAAGACTTAATAACATAATCTGTAAGGATTTAATGTTAATTAATCTAAGTCTGCTCGAAATGCCTAGCCAGGCTAGGTGTCCTAGTGGCCCCCTCTGTAATTAGTATTTTATAACATGTAAACCACACAATACCCAAAACCTGTAAACCCCACATTGTAACCCTTATAGAGAATAAACTTGAATTGAATTGAATTGTGCTCTACACTACCAATGTGCTCTACACTACCTCTGGTGCTCTACACTACCCCTGTGCTTTACCTATGTGCTCTACACTACCCCTGTGCTTTACCTATGTGCTCTACACTACCTCTGTTGCTCTATACTACCTCTGGTGCTCTACACTACCTCTGGTGCTCTACACTACCTCTGTGCTCTACACTACCTCTGTGCTCTACCCCTGGGGCTCTATGCTACCTCTGGTGCTCTACATTACCCCTGTGCTCTACACTACCACTGTGCTCTACACTACATCTGGTGCTCTACACTACCTCTGTGCTCTACACTACCTCTGGTGCTCTACACTACCCCTGTTATCTACTCTACCACTGTGCTCTACACTACCTCTGGTGGTCTACACTACCCCTGTACTGTACACTACCCCTGTACCCTACACTACCTCTGTGCTCTACACTACTGCTGGTGTGCTACACTACTCATGTGCTCTACATTACCCCTGTGCTCTACACTACCACTTTGCTTTACACTATATCTGTGCTCTACACTACCTCTGCTCCACATGACCTCTGTGCTCTACTTCTGGTCCTCTACACTACCTCTGAGCTCTACCTCTGGTGCTCTGCACTACCTCTGTGCTCTACACTACCTCTGGTGCTCTACCTCTGTGCTCTACACTACCTCTGGTGCTCTACACTACCCCTGTGCTCTACACTACCCCTGTACTCTACACTATCTCTGTGCTCTACACTACCTCTGGTGTGCTACATTACTCCTGTGCTCTACATTACCCCTGTGCTCTACACTACCACTTTGCTCTACACTTTCTCTGTGCTGTACACTACCTCTGCTCTACACTACCTCTGTGCTCTACCTCTGGTTCTCTACACTACCTCTGAGCTCTACCTCTTGTGCTCTGCACTACCTCTGTGCTCTACACTACCTCTGGTGCTCTACACTACCCCTGTGCTCTACACTACTGCTGTGCTCTACACTTCATCTGGTGCTCTACACAACCCCTGTGCTCTACACTACCTCTGTGCTCTACACTACCTGTGGTGCTCTACACTACCTCTGTGCTCTACACTTCCTCTGGTACTCTACACTTCCTCTGGTGCTCTACACTACCCCTGTGATCTACACTACCTCTGTTCTACACTACCTTTGGTGCTCTACCTCTGGTGCTCTACACTACCTCTGTGCTGTACACTACCTCTGGTGCTCTACACTACCTCTGGTGCTCTACACTACCTCTCTGCTCTACACTACCTCTCTGCTCTACACTACCTCTGGTGCTTTACACTACCCCTTTGCTCTACACTACCCCTGTGCTCTACACTACCTCTGTGCTGTACACTACCTCTGGTGCTCTACACTACCTCTGGTGCTCTACACTGCCTCTCTGCTCTACACTACCTCTCTGCTCTACACTACCTCTGGTGCTCTACACTACCCCTTTGCTCTACACTACCTGGAGTTTACCTGGAGAGAGTTCCGGGGGTCAACGCCCCCGCGGCCCGGTCTGAGACCAGGCCTCCTGGTGGATCAGAGCCTGATCAACCAGGCTGTTGCTGCTGGCTGCACACAAACCAACATACGAGCCACAGCCCGGCTGATCCGGAACTGACTTTAGGTGCTTGTCCAGTGCCAGCTTGAAGACTGCCAGGGGTCTGTTGGTAATCCCCCTTATGTGTGCTGGGAGGCAGTTGAACAGTCTCGGGCCCCTGACACTTATTGTATGGTCTCTTAACGTGCTAGTGACACCCCTGCTTTTCATTGGGGGGATGGTGCATCGTCTGCCAAGTCTTTTGCTTTCGTAGTGAGTGATTTTCGTGTGCAAGTTCGGTACTAGTCCCTCTAGGATTTTCCAGGTGTATATAATCATGTATCTCTCCCTCCTGCGTTCCAGGGAATACAGGTTTAGGAACCTCAAGCGCTCCCAATAATTGAGGTGTTTTATCTCCGTTATGCGCGCCGTGAAGTTCTCTGTACATTTTCTAGGTCGGCAATTTCACCTGCCTTGAAAGGTGCTGTTAGTGTGCAGCAATATCCAGCCTAGATAGAACAAGTGACCTGAAGAGTGTCATCATGGGCTGGCCTCCCTAGTTTTGAAGGTTCTCATTATCCATCCTGTCATTTTTCTAGCAGATGCGATTGATACAATGTTATGGTCCTTGAAGGTGAGATCCTCCGACATGATCACTCCCAGGTCTTTGACGTTGGTGATTCGCTCTATTTTGTGGCCAGAATTTGTTTTGTACTCTGATGAAGATTTAATTTCCTCATGTTTACCATATCTGAGTAATTGAAATTTCTCATCGTTGAACTTCATATTGTTTTCTGCAGCCCACTGAAAGATTTGGTTGATGTCTGCCTGGAGCTTTGCAGTGTCTGCAATGGAAGACACTGTCATGCAGATTCGGGTGTCATCTGCAAAGGAAGACACGGTGCTGTGGCTGACATCCTTGTCTATGTCGGATATAAGGATGAGGAACAAGATGGGAGCGAGTACTGTGCCTTGTGGAACAGAGCTTTTCACCGTAGCTGCCTCAGACTTTACTCTGTTGACGACTACTCTCTGTGTTCTGTTAGTGAGGAAATTATAGATCCATCGACCGACTTTTCCTGTTATTCCTTTAGCACGCATTTTGTGCGCTATTACGCCATGGTCACACTTGTCGAAGGCTTTTGCAAAGTCTGTATATATTACATCTGCATTCTTTTTGTCTTCTAGTGCATTTAGGACCTTGTCGTAGTGGTCCAATAGTTGAGACAGACAGGAGCGACCTGTTCTAAACCCATGTTGCCCTGGGTTGTGTAACTGATGGGTTTCTAGATGCGTGGTGATCTTGCTTCTTAGGACCCTTTCAAAGATTTTTATGATATGGGATGTTAGTGCTATTGGTCTGTAGTTCTTTGCTGTTGCTTTACTGCCCCCTTTGTGGAGTGGGGCTATGTCTGTTGTTTTTAGTAACTGTGGGACGACCCCCGTGTCCATGCTCCCTCTCCATAGGATGGAAAAGGCTCGTGATAGGGGCTTCTTGCAGTTCTTGATGAACACAGAGTTCCATGAGTCTGGCCCTGGGGCAGAGTGCATGGGCATGTCATTTATCGCCTGTTCGAAGTCATTTGGCGTCAGGATAACATCGGATAGGCTTGTGTTAATCAAATTTTGTGGCTCTCTCATAAAAAATTCATTTTGATCTTCGACTCTCAGTCTGGTTAGCGGCTTGCTAAAAACTGAGTCATATTGGGATTGAGTAGCTCACTCATTTCCTTGTTGTCATCTGTGTAGGACCCATCTTGTTTAAGTAGGGGCCCAATACTGGACGTTGTTCTCGATTTTGATTTGGCATAGGAGAAGAAATACTTTGGGTTTCTTTCGATTTCATTTATGGCTTTTAGTTCTTCCCGCGATTCCTGACTCCTAAAGGATTCTTTTAGCTTAAGTTCGATGCTTGCTATTTCTCTGACCAGTGTCTCCCTACGCATTTCAGATATATTGACTCTTTTAGCCGCTGTTATTCTTTTCCGTCGCCTGTAAAGGGAGCGCCTGTCTCTTTCTGTTTTACATCTACTCCTCCTTTTTCTTAGAGGAATAAGCCTTGTGCATACATCGAGTGCTACCGAGTTAATCTGTTCTAGGCATAAGTTGGGGTCTGTGTTGCTTAGTATATCTTCCCAGCTTATATCGGTTAGGACTTGGTTTACTTGGTCCCACTTTATGTTTTTGTTATTGAAGTTGAATTTGGTGAATGCTCCCTCGTGACTAATCTCATTATGTCGGTCTGGGGCTCCGCGCATACATGACTGAACCTCAATTATGTTGTGATCTGAGTATATTATTTTTGATATGGTGATATTTCTTATCAGATCATCATTGTTAGTGAAGATGAGGTCTAGTGTATTCTCCAGTCTAGTAGGCTCTATTATTTGCTGGTTTAAATTGAATTTTGTGCAGAGATTTAAAAGCTCGCGTGAGTGTGAGTTTTCATCAGAGCTGCCTCCTGGTGTTATTACTGCAACAATATTATTTGCTATATTCCTCCATTTTAGGTGCCTTAAGTTGAAATCCCCCAGGAGCAAGATGTTGGGTGCAGGAGCTGGAAGGTTTTCCAGACAGTGGTCAATTTTTAACAGCTGTTCCTGGAATTGCTGGGATGTTGCATCCGGAGGCTTGTAGACTATCACAATGACTAGGTTTTGGTTCTCGACCTTTACTGCTAAAACTTCCACTACATCATTTGAGGCATTTAGCAGTTCTGTGCAAACAAGTGACTCTGCAATGTACAGGCCAACCCCCCCCTTTTGCCTGTTCACTCTGTCACATCTGTATAGGTTGTAACCTGGGATCCATATTTCGTTGTCCAAGTGATCCTTTATGTGGGTCTCAGTGAAAGCCGCGAACATTGCCTTTGCCTCTGCAAGCAGTCCACGGATGAAAGGTATTTTGTTGTTTGTTGCTGGCTTTAGACCCTGTATATTTGCAAAGAAGAATGTTATCGGACTGGTGGTATTGTTGGTACTGGGGGGGGATGTTTTTTCCGGCATTAGTATCTGTATCTGTTGGTTTGGAGTGGAGGCCATCGACTGTGGTTCCACTCCAGGAATGACTGGATTTGGTGTACGATTTCTGCCATTTCCTGCCAGTTTTTTTTTCCTTCCTGGCACTAAAAAACCTCTCCCTCTTGAGTGGCTGTGGCTACCCAGGTTTTCCCATGGCCTGGATGTTTTGTATCTTTTTGTCCCCTTTAGATGGTATGCCTGGCAATTTAAGTTATAGCACAGTCTTTCCTGTACTGAAGAGGTACACAGTTCAGGGTGAAAAAGCTTACAGGAAGGGAGTTTGCATTTTCCTGTTGTCATATGGGCATGGCATTTCCTAGGGTGGTCATAGTTGCACGTCCCATCTGTTTTTCCAGATTTCCCATGCCAGCAGATACCGAGTGCATAGTATGTGCACAGGCTTGGTTTCCGTTTGCCTTGGGTTTCTGTGACTGTATTCCCTGTTGGTGCATGTTTCCCTGTCTTACTTCTATCCTCCCTAGCACCAACAATGGAGCTCCCACATTTGTTTTTGGTAATATATCCTCACTATTGCTAGTGGAGTCCTCTTGTTTGCTATTTCCTGCGGTATTTCTAGTTTGCAATATTGGTTTTATCTTATCTTTGACTACACTTGTTTTCCTACTATGGCTCCTGTCCCCTATGAGGTCATTCATATGTATTCCTTCCTGCGTATAATTCCCGACTACCTGGACAAAATCTCCAGCTTCACCATTACTGTCTCCCAGGACAGCATCTCCAGCTTCCCCATTACTGTCTCCCAGGACAGCATCTCCAGCTTCACCATTACTGTCTCCCAGGACAGCACCTCCAGCTTCACCATTGCTGTCTCCCAGGACAGCACCTCCAGCTTCCCCATTACTGTCTCCCAGGACAGCACTATCAGCCCCCCATTTACTGACTACCAGGACATCATCTCCAGCCTTACAGTTTCTGACTACATGGCCAGTATCATGGGCAGTACCCCTGTGCTCTACACTACCTCTGTGCTCTAAACTACATTTGTGCTCTACATTACCCCTGTGCTTTACACTACTGCTGTGCTCTACACTACATCTGGTGCTCTACACCACCCCTGTGCTCTACACTACCTCTGGTGCTCTACACTACCTCTGGTACTCTACACTACCTCTGGTGCTCTACACTACCTGTGTGCTCTACACTACCTGTGTGCTCTACACTACCACTGCTCTACACTACCTCTGGTACTCTACACTACCTCTGGTGCTCTACACTACCACTGCTCTACACTACCTCTGGTGCTTTACACTACCACTTTGATCCACACTACCTCTGTGCTCTACACTACCTCTAGTGCTCTACACCTAGGCTGTGCACTAGACTACCACTGTGCTCTACAATACCCGTGTGCTCTACACTACCACTTTGCTCTACCTTTCTGCTCTACACTTCCTCTGTGCTCTGCACTACCTCTGTGCTCTACACTACCTCAGGTGCACTACACTCACTTTGTGCTCTACATAACCTTTGGTGCTCTACACTATCTCTGTGCTCTGCACTACCTCTGGTGCTCTACACTACCTCTGGTGCTCTACACTACCTCTGGTGCTCTACACTACCTGGAGTTTACCTGGAGAGAGTTCCGGGGGTCAACGCCCCCCCGGCCCGGTCTGTGACCAGGCCTCCAGGTGGATCAGAGCCTGATCAACCAGGCTGTTGCTGCTGGCTGCACTACCTCTGGTTCTCAACACTACCTCTGATTCTGTACACTGCCACTGTGCTCTACACTACCCCTGTGCTCTACACTACCTCTGGTGCTCAACCCTACCTCTTATGCTCTACACTAGCTCAGTGCTCTACAATACCTCTGCTCTACACTACCTCTGTACACTACCACTGTGTTCTACACTACCTCTGTGCTCTACACTACCACTGTGCTCTACACTACCTCTGGTGCTCTACACTACATCTGGTTCTCTACACTACCTCTGGTTCTCTACACTACCACTGTACTCAACAATACCCCTGTGCTCTACACTATCTCTGTGCTCTACACTACATCTGGTTCTCTACACTACCTCTGGTTCTCTACACTACCACTGTGCTCAACAATACTCCTGTGCTCTACACTATCTCTGTGCTCTACACTAGCTCAGTGCTCTACAATACCTCTGCTTTACACTACCACTGTACTCTACACTACCACTGTGTTCTACAGTACCTCTGTGTTCTACACTACCACTGTGCTCTACACTACCTATGTTCTACACTACCTCTGGTGCTCTACACTACCTCTGCTCTACACTACCTCTGGTGCTCTACACTACCTCTGGTGCTCTACACTATGTCTGTGCTCTACACTACCTCTGCTGCTCTACCTCAGTGCTGTACACTACCTATGGTGCTCTACATTACCTCTGGTGCTTACACTACCTCAGTGCTCTACACTACCTCTGGTGCTCTACACTATGGTGCTCTACCTCTGGTGCTCTACACTATCTCTGCTCTACACTACCTATGTGCTCTACACTACCTCTGTGCTCTACACTATCGCTGTGCTCTACACTATCTCTGTTCTACACTACCTTGGCTCTACATTTCCTCTGGTGCTCTACACTACCTCAGTGCTCTACACAACCACTGTGCTCTACACTACCACTGTGTTCTACACTAAATCTTTTCTCTACACTACCTCTGGTGCTCTGCACTACCTCAGTGCACTACTCCTCAGTTGGTAGGTAAGACGCATAGGCAGCATTTGGGCAACTTTATTCCAAAACGTTTAGCCTACACAGTAAGCTTCTTCAGTCGAGTACAGAATGTAGGCAGGAGCAGTAGAGATGTGAAGATGATGTAATCAGTCCATCACCCTTGAAGTCATAGATTTGAGGTTGTCAGTCCCTCAGCCTGGAGAAGTTCTGTTCCAAAGTCTGGAACTAACTGAAGATCAAGCGACAGCGTTGAGACTTATATACTGTAGGAAGGAGAGGTGCAGAGTAGTAGTAGTAGTGAGAATGTAGCCACTGAGAGGTCATGTCCCTCTCAGATCAAACAATTCTCACTTGAAAAAGTTGTCCAATGTGTTTTCTCTTGTGTACCAAGATGCCATTGTGTTGCAGTGTCTGACAGAGTGAATATCAAAATGGTATACAATACCGACAGGTTGGTAGGTAAGACACATAGGCAACATTTGGGCAACTTTATTCCAAAACGTTTCGCATACACAGTAGGGTTCTTCAGTCGAGTACAGAAAGTAGGCAGGAGTAGTAGAGATGTTTACCTGAAGAGAGTTCCGGGGGTCATCGCCCCCGAGGCCCAGTCTGTGACCAGGCCTCCTGGTGGATCAGAGCCTGATCAACCAGGCTATTACTGCTGGCTGCATGCAATCCAACGTACGAGCCACAGCCCAGCTGGTCAGGTACCGACTTTAGATGCTTGTCCAGTTCTTGCTTGAAGACAGCCAGGGGTCTATTGATAATCCCCCTTATGTATGCTGGGAGGCAGTTGAACAGTCTCGGGCCCCTGACACTTATTGTATTGTCTCTTAACGTGCTAGTGACACCCCTGCTTTTCATTGGGGGGATGTTGCATCGTCTGCTGAGTCTTTTTGCTTTCGTTGACAGTGATTTTCTTGTGCAAGTTCAGTACTAGTCCCTCTAGGATTTTCCAGGTGTATATAATCATGTATCTCTCCCGCCTGCATTCCAGGGAGTACAGGTTCAGGAACTTCAAGCGCTCCCAGTAATTGAGGTGTTTTATCTCCGTTATGCGTGCCGTGAAGGTTCTCTGTACATTTTCTAGGTCAGCAATTTCACTTGCCTTGAAAGGTGCTGTTAGTGTGCAGCAACATTCCAGCCTAGATAGAACAAGCGACCTGAAGAGTGTCATCATGGGCTTGGCATCCCTAGTTTTGAAGGTTCTCATTATCCATCCTGTCATTTTTCTAGCAGATGTGATTGATACAATATTATGGTCTTTGAAGGTGAGATCCTCCGACATGATCACTCCCAGGTCTTAGACGTTGGTTTTTTGCTCTTATTTTGTGGCCGGAATTTGTTTTGTACTCTGATGAAGTTTTAATTTCCTCATGTTTACTATATCAGAGTACAGTGGAACCTCAAATATCGAACTTTCTTTGGTCCAGAAGGCTGTTTGAGTGCCTTTACCGAATTAATTTATTCCCATGAGGAATAATGTAAATTAGGTTAGTCCATTTCAGACCCTCAAAAATACACTTATAAAAGCACTTACAAAAATACACTTACATAATTGGTTGTGTTGGGAGCAGTTCGATTTTTGAGGTTCCACTGTAATTGAAATTTCTCATTGTTGAACTTCATATTGTTTTCTGAAGCCCATTGAAAGATTTGGTTGATGTCCGCCTGGAGCCTTGCAGTGTCTGCAATGGAAGACACTGTTATGCAGATTTGGGTATCATCTGCAAAGGAAGACATGGTGCTGTGGCTGGCATCCTTGTCTATGTCAGATATGAGGATGAGAAACAAGATGGGAGCGAGTACTGTGCCTTGTGGAACAGAGCTTTTCACCGTAGCTGCCTCAGACTTTACTCTGTTGACTATTACTATTTGTGTTCTGTTTGTGAGGAAATTATAGATCCATCTACCAACTTTATCTGTTATTCCTTTAGCACGCATTTTGTGCGCTATTACGCCATGGTCACACTTGTCGAAGGCTTTTGCAAAGTCTGTATATATTACATCTGCATTCTTTTTGTCTTCTAGTGATCCAGTAGTTGGGACAGACAGGAGTGACCTGCTCTAAACCCATGTTGCCCTGGGTTGTGTAATTGATGGGTATCTAGATGGGTGGCGATCTTGCTTCTTAGGACCCTTTCAAAGATTTTTATGATATGGGATGTTAGTGCTATCGGTCTGTAGTTCTTTGCTATTGCATAACTGCCCCCTTTGTGGAGTGGGGCTATGTCTGTTGTTTTTAGTAACTGTGGGATGACCCCCGTGTCCATGGTCCCTCTCCATAGGATGGTAAAAGCTCGTTGATAGGGGCTTCTTGCAGTTCTTGATGAACACGGAGTTCCATGAGTCTGGCCCTGGGGCAGAGTGCATGGGCATGTCATTTATCGCCTGTTCGAAGTCATTTGGCGTCAAGATAACATCAAATAGGTTTGTGTTTACCAAATTCTGTAGCTCTCTCATGAAAAATTCATTTTGATCTTTGACTCTCAGTCTGGTTAGTGGCTTGTTAAAACTGAGTCATATTGGGACTTGAATAGCTCACTCATTTCCTTGCTGTCATTTGTGTAGGACCCATCTTGTTTAAGTAGGGGCCCAATACTGGATGTTGTTCTCGACTTTGATTTGGCATAAGAAAAGAAATACTTTGGGTTTCTTTCGATTTCATTTATGGCTTTTAGTTCTTCCCGCAATTCCTGACTCCTATAAGATTCCTTTAGCTAAGTTCGATGTTTGCTATTTGTCTGATCAGTGTCTCCCTACGCATTTCAGATATATTGGCCTCTTTTAGCTGCTCTGTTATTCTTTTCCATTGCCTGTAAAGGGAGCGCCTGTCTCTTTCTATTTTACATCTACTCCTCCTTTTTCTTAAAGGAATAAGCCTTGAGCATACATCGAGTGCCACCGAGTTAATCTGTTCTTGGCATAAGTTGGGGTCTGTGTTGCTTAGTCTATCTTCCCAGCTTATATCCTTTAGGACTTGGTTTACTTGGTCCCACTTTATGTTCTTGTTATTGAAGTTGAATTTGGTGAAGGCTCCCTTGTGACTAATCTCATTTTGTCGGTCTGGGGCACTATGCATACATGTCTGAACCTCGATTATGTTGTGATCTGAGTATATTGTTTTTGATATGGTGACATTTCATATTAGATCATCATTGCTAGTGAAGATGAGGTCTAGTGTATTCTCCAGTCTAGTAGGCTCTATTATTTGCTGGTTTAAGTTGAATTTTGTGCAGAGATTTAAAAGCTCATATGTGTGTGAGTTCTCATCACAGCTGCCTCCTGGTGTTACCACTGCAACAACATTATTTGCTATATTCCTCCATTTTAGGTGCCTCAAGTTGAAATCCCCCAGGAGCAAGATGTTGGGGGCAAGAGCGGGAAAGTTTTTTCCAGAACAGTGGTCAATTTTTAACAGCTGTTCCGGGAATTGCTGGGACGTTGCATTCGGAGGCTTGTAGAATACCACAGTGACTGGGTTTTTTGGTTCTCGATCTTACTACTAAAACTTCCACTACATCATTTGAGGCATTAAGCGGTTCTGTGCAAATAATGGACTCTGCGATATACAACGCCAAACCTCCCCCCCAATTTGCCTGTCACTCTGTCGCATCTGTATTAGGTTGTAACCTGGGATCCAATTTCGTTGTCCAAGTGATCCTTTAGGGTGGGTCTCTGTGTAAAAAGCCATGAACATTGCATTTGCCCTCTGCAAGCAGTCCACGGATGAAAGGTATTTTTGTTGTTCGTTGCTGGCTTTAGACCCTGTATTATTTGAAAGAATGTCATCGGAATGGTGGTATTGGTGGTATGGGGGGGAACTTTTTTTTCTGGGACTAGTATCTGTATTGTTGGTTTGGAGTGGAGGCCATCGACTGTGGTTTCCACTCCAGAAATGACGGATTTGGCCTACAATTTCTGCCATTTCCCTGCCAGTTTTTTTTCCCTTCCTGGAACTAAAGCCTCCTCTTTGAGTGGCTGTGGCTACCAGGTTTTCCCATGGCCTGGATATTTTGTATCTTTTTGTCCCTTTAGGATGGTGTGCCTGGCAATTTAAGTTATAGCACAGTCTTTCCTGTACTGAAGAGGGACACATGTCAGGGTGAAAAAGCTTACAGGAAGGGAGTTTGCATTTTCCTGTTGTCATATGGGCACGGCATTTTCTAGGGTGGTCAAAGTTGCACGTCCCATCTGTTCTGATGTGGAGTATGGAATTCAGTCCATCACCCTAAGTTGTAGATTTGAGGTTGTCAGTCCCTCAGCCTGGAGAAGTTCTGTTCCAAAGTCTGGAACTAACTGAAGATCAGGCGACAGTGCTGAGACTTAAATACTGTCAGAAGGAGAGGTGCAGAGTATTAGTAGTAGTAGTAGTAGTAGTGAAAATGTAGCCATGGAGGTCACGTCCCTCTTCAGATCAACAATTCTCACTTTGAAAATTTGTCGAAGGTGTTTTCTCTCGTGTACCAAGATGCCATTGTGTTGCAGTGTCTGACAGAGTGAATATCAAAATGGTATACAATACCAAACTTTGGAACAGTATCGTAGGGGTTCTTAAAAGGAGATATCTAGGGTTGAAGGTAGACACACTTGTTGGATGGTAACGATATATTGTCAGCTTGTAATGAGAGATGGAGCCAGCCTCTGCCTTGTCCTAGCTATGTCAACACGCCGACTGAGAGGGAGGCAGAGGTATGAACGTACACATGCGCATCCCGTGACGTCACACAAACAGTCACTCGGCCTAAGGGGTCTTCTATATAAAAATGTGGTTGATACTAAAAAGCTAGCTAATCTATACACACATGTAAGGGATTCGCAACTATGTGAAAAACAAAATTTCCCTCCGGGCCCGAGGGAACTGCAACCTCAATCTACGCTTAAGGGTTGAGGACTGATTACGTTGTCTTCAATCTCTAATGCTCTGCCTACTTTCTGTCCCGGACTGAAGAAGCCTACGTGTAGGCGAAACGTTCAGAATAAAGGTTGCCCAATGGTGCCTATGTGTTCTTACCTCCCAAACCTGTCGGTTTTGTATACCATTTTGTTTATTCTACTCCCCCAGTGCTCTACACCCTCGCTTACACTACCACTGTGCTCTACACTACCTCTGTGCTTTACACTATCACTGCTCTACACTACCTCTGTGCTCTACCACTGTGCTCTACACTACCTCTGTGCTCTACACTACCACTGTGCTCTACACTACCTCTGTGCTCTGCACTACACTTGTGTCTTCATACCTCGGGCTCTTCACTCCATGCTCTGTACTACTCTTGTGGTCAGCATAGTTGCTGATCCCCTTATATGTGTTGTATAGCGTATCATAGTACCATCCATGTGCTTTATATAGAAGATCCCTAGGCCGAGTGACTGTATGATGTCACGGGATACAGCATGAGTCAGTGAGACAAGCTGCCTCCCTCTCAGTCGACGCATAGCTTTGAAAAAGGCCAGAACACGGCAGGCTGGCCCCTTTCCAAATTCTCCATTACCACAGTCAGACAATATAGCGTTACCACCCAAACAAGTGAGTTTACCTTATCCGTCAATCTCCTTCCGAACCCCCCACACGACCATGTGCTCTACATACCTCCTTTTGTTTACATACCTCTGGTGTCTACCTACTCAGGTGCTCTACATATCTCAGGTGCTCTACATACTTTTGTGCTCTACATTTACCTCTGGTGCCTCTACACTACCTCAGTGTTTACACTACCTCTGTGTCTGCCCCTATATCTGGGTCTAAAACTACCTCTGGTGCTCCCCACACCTTGTTCTCTCACTTCCTCTGTTGCTCTACCTACCACTTTTTGCTCTACACTAACCACTTGTGCTCTACCACTACCACTTTTGCTCACTTACCACTTGTGCTCTATACTACCTCTTAACATTGTCCATCAGGAAGTTGATCGGGTCTGCTTGTTGCCTCGGATGTCTGTAAATTGCACTCTAGAACATATGTGCTAGCGTTTATGCATAGCTTGAAGAACATAATTTCTAGGTGATTATGGATGACACCATCAGTGAGCTAGGCATGTAGACAACAACACCTTGTCTTGCCTGTCTCTTCTCTGCTCTCTCTGTCTCTCTCGGTCTCTGTCTCTCTCTGTCTCTCTCTGTCTCTGTCTCTCTGTCTCTCTCTCTGTCTTTTTTTTTTTTACACAGGGTTTGACAAGGTTAAGGATCCCTAGCTTTATTGACAAGCTATTTACAGGTTAAGGATTCCTAACTTTATTGGCAAGCTAATAGCTGTTACCTACATCAGCTCATTTGAAAGCATTTTTATTGTTATGAAACATACAAGTAGGGAACAGGATGAAATTGGAGCCATCTGTGGGCCAGCATTTTCCTTTTATCATATGACTTTATCTCGTTGACATCATTATGCTGTACGAATGTTTTCCATACTCGAGTCATCCTGGGTAAATATGATCTCGATGGAGTGATGTTCTGGGGAAGGGTACACCCCAGAGTGAAGTTGCTGCTTTCTGCCCGTCTTGTGGCATAAAAGCTTTTTTCATGCTGTCCTCGAAGTGGACCCAAGTGTGGTATTTTGACAATATTGGCCTTGTAAATAACAGTAAGGCCACCCACATCTCTCCTATGTTGAGGGCTCTGCTGAAAGGGACAGATCTATCCAGGATGGGTCCAGGCGAGAGGTGAGAGTCTTGCTCTGTTCTCTACTCTGTCAAGCAGTGCAGATGAGAGGGGGGGCAGGCAAACCAAGAAAGTGGAGCTTTACTAAAGGGGTGTGAGCGTACTTGTGCCTCGTAAGGATCTTGCAACCCCTACTGTCAAGCAGATGCGAGATATGGCGAAGTGCTGTAAGCTTCCTGGCTGCCTTGTTTGAAAGTTTTTACAACATTTTTCTTCATGGTTAGTTTGGGGTCAGATTTCACTCCAAGGTTTATCAACTTCTTCCCAGGTGCCAAGACCCTCCCATTCATCCTTACTACTGCACCGCATTACCATCATGGTGCCTAGAAGACGATAAATCATTTGCGTTTTTCTCAGGCGCAAACGTTACTTGCCATCTATTTCCCCAAGCTGATTTTAGCTCTCAGTGGTGATGATGTAGCTTAGAGCAGCTGGCATTTCTTCTCTTGGAAAAAAGTGAAGTCGTGTACAGTGTTGCTAGCATGTGATTCTGGGATGGATGAAGAAATCTTTTTAAGTAGCAAATTTCCTAACAATTGGACCCAGCGCTTCCTTGTGGGAAAACTTGCCCCAATAGGATGTCTTGCTGTTTGTTCCCTTGAGAACTACACTTAGAGATCTCCATGAAGGTAATCACTGAGGAGACATAGTGTGGCCTGCAAATTTCCCGTCTGAAGTTTTGCTAAGAGGTCCTGGTGCCACACCCGGTTTTGAAAGTGCCGCCCAAGTCAGTGCTACCACACAGCTGAACTTTTGGATTCTTTCCCGTGACTGGTGCACTTAGTGGAAGGTTTTTAACAACAGATCGCAGCAGGGAGTTAAACCTTTCCTGAAGCCCTATTGCGATCACAAATATTGTGAGTGTAGTCAAAAAGTCTGTCATTTGTCTTGAGATTTTGTCCCCAAGGATCTTACCAGTGTTGACAGGAGTGACACTGGTCTGTAGTTGCTGGGTTTTGCCCCTGCTCTTTTTTGTGAACGGGACACATTGCCTTTTCCCTAGGAGGGCCATTACACTGTACTGGGAGTGCTTTAAAGATGCAGGTTTGAGGTGCTGCTAGCTTGGGTTTCACATCTTCTCACATCTTGGGTCCCCAACTTTCTGGGCCCACAGCCTTTTCTTTGGGCAGCGATTTAAGAAGGAAAGCACCTCTCTGCCTTATTGTCACCACTGACAGTTTTGACACATTCTTGCAGCTTTGCCAAAGGAGGGTCCCTTGCTGATCAGGACTTGCCCTTTTGGTTGCAAAGGTTCAGCAAAGGTCCGCCTTTCTTGACGACTGTAGAGGTGGTCCCATCCTGTCGATTTAGAGGTGGAATGAGTTCACTGCAGATTACCTTGTCTGTCCTTGACCGGAGCACCAGTTTTGGAGCCTCCCTACCTGATGCTGCTTTCTTTTTGTCCACCTCCCATTTAGCAAAGGCCCACTTTTGAATGTCCCCATTATGTCTACAGGCTTGCCTGTTGCAAGTTCTGTTTAGGTGGTGGATGTCTCTCTCTGTCTCTGTCCTTCCTTTTTGTCTCCTTTTTCTCTCTGTCTCTTCTGTCTCTCTCTTCTCTCTGTCTGTTTTTCTGTCCTTTTTTTTCTCTCTGTCTCTTTCTCTTTTTTTTTTTTTTTTTTTTTTTTTTACACGGGTTGCAAGGTTAAGGATCCCCAGCTTTATTTACAAGCTTTTTACGGTTAAGGATTCCTAACTTTATTGCAAAGCTAAAGCTGTTATCTACTCAGCTCATTTGAAGCATTTTTATTGTTTTTGAGACATTTTCAAAGTAGGGAACAGTGAAGTTGGAGCCATTTTGTGGGCCATTTTCATTTGATAATGACTTTATCTGTTGACTCCTTTGCTGTACAATTTTGTTCCATATGAGTCAATCCGGGTATGGATGATCTCAGATGGAGTGTGTTCTGGAGAAGCTTAAGCCAAAGAGTGAAGTTTTTGTTTTGCCGTCTTGTGGCATAAGCTTGTTTCATGCTTGTCCTCGAAGTGGATCCAAGTGTGGTATTTTTACAATATTGGCCTTGTACATAACAGTAAGGCCCCCACATCTTCCTTATGTTTAAGGCTCCCGCTTTAATGACAGATCTATCCAGGTGGGTCCCGGCGAAAAAGGTGGACGTCTTGCCCCTGTTCTCTACTCTGTCAGCAGTCGCAGATGAGAGGGGGGCAGGCAAACCAAGAAAGTGGAGATATCAAGGTGTGAGGTACTTGTTTCCTCGTACAGGATCTTGCAACCCTACTGTCAAGCAGATGCGGATTGGCGAAGGCTGTAAGCTTCCTGGCTGCTTGTTTGAAAATTACAACATGGTTCTTCATGGTTAGTTTGGGGTCAGTTTCACCCAAGGATATAACTTCTTCTCCAGGTGCCAAGACCCTCCCCCTTCATCCTTTACTGACCAGATTCATCATGGTGCCTAGGACGTCATCATTTGCGTTTTCTAGGCGCAAACTTATTGCCATCTATTTCCCCAGCTGATATAGCTCTCAGTGGTGATTGAGTGCTTCTTAGAGCAGCTGGTTTCTTCTCTTGGAAAAAAAAAGGGAAAGTCAGTGTACAGTCGTCTGCATATGCATGTGAAATTTTGGATGAGATGAAGAAAATCGTTGAAGTGACATTCCTAACAATGGACCAGCCGCTTCCTTGTGGAAAAAAATTGCCCCAATAGGATGTCTTGCTGATTCCGTTCCCTTGAGAACTACCTTAGGATCTACCATGAAGGTATCACTGAGGAGACATAGTGTGAGCCTGCAATTCCCAGTGCTTGAAATTTTGCTAGAGGTCCTGGTGCAACCCGGTTTGAAAGTGCCCGCAAAGTCCAGTGCTACCACAGCTGACTTTGGATTCTCCAGTGATGGTGCCCTTAGTGGGGGGGGTTAACAACAGATCGCAGCAGAGTAACTTTCTGAAGCCATATGGGGATCACAAAGTAGTGAGTGGTGTCAAAAAAGTCTGGCATTTTTCTTGAGTTTATTGTCTCAAGGATCTTACCAGTGTTGACAGGGTGCACTGGTCTGTAGTTGCTGATTTTTGCTCTGCTCTTCTTTTTGTGAACAGGGCTAATTTGCTCTTTCCATAGAGAGGGCCATTTACATGTACTAGGCCCGTGCTGAAAGTGCGAGTTAAGGTGCTGCTAGCGGTCTGCACATCTTCTCAACAATCTTGGGATCAAACTTGTTGGGCCACACAGCTTTTCTTGGTCAAGCGATTTAAGAAGGAAAGCACCTCCCCTGCCCTTTTTGTCACCATGACGTTTTGAACAGTTTGTTCGTTTTCTCCCCTCTCTCTCTCTCTCTCTCTCTCTCTCTCTCCTCTCTCTCTCTCTCTCTTTCTCTCCCTTCTCTCTTCCTTCTTTCTCTCTCTCTCTTTCCTTCTCTCTCTTTTCTCCTCTTTTCTTTCTCTCTCTCTCTCTTTCTCTCCCCTTTCTCTCTCTTTTCTCTTTCTCTCTCTCTCTTTCTCTCTCTCTCCTCTTCTTCTCTCTTCTCTCTTCTCTCTCTTCTCTCTCTCTCTCTCTCTCTTTTTTCTTTTCTTTTTTCTCTTTCTCTTTCTCTTTCTCTTCTCTTCTTCCTCCTCTCCTCTCTCTCTTCTCTCTCTCTCTTTCTCCCCTCTCTCCTCTTTTCTCTTCTTTCTTTCTCTCTCTTTCTTCTCTTTCTCTCTCTTTCTCTCTCTCTCTTCTCTCTCTCTCTTCTCTCTCTCTCTCTCCCTTTTCTCTCTCCTCTCTCTCTTCTCTCTCTCTCTCTCCTTCCTTTCTCTCTCTTCTCCTCTCTTTTCCTCTCTTCTCTCTCTTTTCTTTTTTTCTTTACACGGGTTTGACAAGGTTAAGGTCCTGTTTATTGAAAAATATTTACAGGTTAAGGTTCCTAACTTTTTGGCAAGTTAAGAGCTGTTTTCCCCATGCTCCCTTTTAAAACCTTTTATTGTTAAGAGATTAATAGATAGGAACAGGATGAAGTTTTGGGGCGTCTTTGGGCCGCAGTTTTTATTTGGTTTAAGACTTTATTTTATTAATATAACTTTTTGCATAAATTTTTCCAAAATGTCAATTTCAATGAACAAAAGGGAAGGGTCTGGGAGGAAAAAGGGGCATTGGGGGTGGGGAGTGAGTGGGGGAAGAAGGGGCAGTAGTGTAGTTGATGCGTGATGCCCCTCCCATTGGTAAAAACTATTTCTTGCTGTTTTGGGGTGGGGCCAAGTTGGTTTTGTGTTAGCCCTTTTACAAAACGTAGGCGCCCCCCTTACTTCAGGTTTTAAAGGCTCTGCTGAAAGACAGATCTTCCAAAACTGGGTCCAAGTGGGATGAGTGTCTTTCTAGTTCTTAAACTGTAAGAAACTGCGATGAAAAAGGAGGGCAGGCAATCCAAAAAAAAATGGAAAAAATCAAAGGTTTTTGAGTTATGTACCTCATAGGAAAACTTGCAAAACCCCTCTGCCACAGTGTGAGTATTGGGTATACCCAGGAGGGTTTCGGGATCAGTGCCCCTGGGGGTCTGTGAACCCGCCTTGTGGTGGATCAGGGTTGTCAACGGTGTTTCTGCTGCCCGCACGAAACCATGTTGTACCACAGTCTGGCTGTCAGGTTTCTGACTTTTAGGTCCCCGTCCGTGCCTTCTTTAAGACGTCGGGGGGGATGATTTCCCCTCCTTATGTATGTGGGAGGCAGTTGAACGAATGGGCCCTGCATTAAGTTTTGTAAGTTTCCTAGTGCTATGTTTTCAAAATTTACATGCGGTTCTTATAGTCAGTTTTGGGTCAAATTTTACCCCCGGTGTCGCCTCAAACCCCAGTCTACACTCTCCCTTCATTCTTCCTTTCCATCATTATCACAGGTGCCTAAAGACCCTAATTTTTGTGTTTTTTTTTGGAGCAAATGTAACCTGCATCATTTCCTTTTAGGGGTGATGTAGATGGGGAAGTGATGATTTTTGTAATTAGGCAGCTGACATTTCCTCTCTAGAAAGTAAATGTCGAGTCATTCTCAGTATTCATTTGGGATGAGTTTAAGGGGAGAGGGAAAAGAGAGGAGGGAAAAAAAAAAAGAGAAAGAGAAAAGAGAGAGAGAGAAAAAGGAAGGCAGAAATAAAGAAAATACGACCCGTGTCAGTCCCGTCAAACACTGTTAAGATTCCTGGGGACTAATTTTCCCAAAAAAGATGATAGTTTATCAATATACTCATTCTTTCTGTATATGTCATTGGATTGAAACATTTTCATATTCAAGACTTGCATTTTAAAAAGTATCTTTGTTTTTATCCAAGTTGTCGCGTTAACCTATTATTCCCTTTACATGGCCCTCATTTTTTTTTAAGGCTCGAAAATCATTTTTTCGAAATCGTTTTTTTCTCAAAACATTGACTCACAAATCGTCATTTGATGCAAATAGTTGTTCATCTGGGTGCATGCATGGCCCCAAACCCCCTCACTTATTCCCAGCCAGTGTCCTTTTTTTATCAATGATGAGGTGTCCCCCCGGGGTTTATCGATGCATTTATAAAAAGTGGCCCCGCTACCCGGGCGCATGCATACCCTACAATTCCCCTTCCGGACGCTTTGTTTTGCAAAAAAATTTTTCCTGCTACGCCCAAAAACCCGCTCACCGCCCTTTGTCCGAGACGCGTCCAATGTGCGGCCTGAGCCACGCTCACATGTTCCGTCGGTGGCATTGTTTACCACCCAGCCTCCGCGGTAACATCCAAGCATACAATCGGAACATTTCGTATTATTACAGTGTTTTTGGTGATTTTTTCTGGAAAATAAGTGACCATGGGCCCCAAGAAGGCTTCTAGTGCCAACCCTACAGCAATAAGGGTGAGAATTACTATAGAGATGAAGAAAAAGATCATTGATAAGTATGAAAGTGGAGTGCGTGTCTCCGAGCTGGCCAGGTTGTATAATAAACCCCAATCAACCATTGCTACTATTGGTGGTACAGCTGCTGCTGCTGCTGTACCACCGTCAGCTGCTGCTGCACTGTCAGCTGCTGCTGCACTGTCAGCTGTTGCTGCTGTACCACCGTCAGCTGCTGCTGCTGCTGTAGTACAATCTGCTGCTGCTGTAGCATCGTCTGCTGCTGCTGTAGCATCATCTGCTGCTGCTGTAGCATCGTCTGCTGCTGCTGTAGCATCGTCTGTTGCTGCTGTAGCATCGTCTGTTGCTGCTGTACCACCGTCAGCTGCTGCTGCTGCTGTAGCATCGTCTGCTGCTGCTGCTGCTGTAGCATCGTCTGCTGCTGCTGTAACATCGTCAGTTGCTGCTGTAGCATCGTCTGCTGCTGCTGTAGCATCGTCTGTTGCTGCTGTAGCATCGTCTGTTGCTGCTGTACCACCGTCAGCTGCTGCTGCTGCTGTAGCATCGTCTGCTGCTGCTGCTGCTGTAGCATCGTCTGCTGCTGCTGTAGCATCGTCAGTTGCTGCTGTAGCATCGTCTGCCGCTGCTGTAGCATCGTCTGTTGCTGCTGTAGCATCGTCTGTTGCTGCTGTACCACCGTCAGCTGCTGCTGCTGCTGTAGCATCGTCTGCTGCTGCTGCTGCTGTAGCATCGTCTGCTGCTGCTGTAGCATCGTCAGTTGCTGCTGTAGCATCGTCTGCCGCTGCTGTAGCATCGTCTGTTGCTGCTGTAGCATCGTCTGTTGCTGCTGTACCACCGTCAGCTGCTGCTGCTGCTGTACCACCGTTGTTGGTGTGGCTTATTGAGAATACCAAGAAACAATTAACCCCAGAGGATTTGCCACCCAGGATAACCCAAAAAAGTCAGTGTCATCGAAGACTGTCTAACTTATTTCCATTGGGGTCCTTAATCTTGTCTCCCAGGATGCAACCCACACCAGTCGACTAACACCCAGGTGAACAGGGAAAATGCCTGGAACTAGTGCTCATATTGGTGAATTTAGAGCCAGCAAAGGTTGGTTTGAGAGATTTAAGAATCGTAGTGACATACACAGTGTGATAAGGCCTGTTCTGGAAGAAAATACCAAACAGGACCTACAGTACTCAGGAGGAAAAGGCACTCCCAGGACACAGTGTCTCATCAGTCATTGCTGCATCTTCAATAAAGGTAAGTGTCATTTATTCTTCATTTAGTAGAGTAGTACATGCACAATATATATTGTGCATGTACTACTCTACTATTGTGCATGTATCCTTCTCTTTGTGTGTAGGAAAATGTATATTTCATGTGGTAAAATTTTTTTTTTCATACTTTTGGGTGTCTTGCACGGATTAATTTGATTTCCATTATTTCTTATGGGGAAAATTCATTCGCATACCGAACGTTTCGCATAACAGCCAGCCCTCTTGCATGGATTAAGGTCGCTATGCGGGGGTCCACTGTACAGTGGACCCCTGGTTTACGATATTATTTCATTCCAGAAGTATGTTCAGGTGCCATTACTGAACGAATTTGGTCCCATAAGGAATATTGTGAATTAGATTAGTCCATTTCAGACCCCCAAACATACACGTACAAACGCACTTACATAAATACACTTACATAATTGGTCGCATTGGGAGCTGATCGTAAAGCGGGGGTCCACTGTATTCCATTCATTTTAGTGCTTGCAACCCCTAAATAAGTCACCATGGCTCAAAAGAAAGCTTCTAGTGCCAGCCCTTTGGTAAAGAATGTGAGAAATACATATAATTTAAGAAAAAATTTGTAGAAAAATAAGGTGGTGGTTGTGGTAGAGTGGTAGCAGTTGTGATAGTGGTAGAGGGTGGTAGCAGTTGTGATAGTGGTAGAGGGTGGTAACAGTTGTGATAGTGGTAGAGGGTGGTAGCAGTTGTGATAGTGGTAGAGGGTGGTAGCAGTTGTGATAGTGGTGGAGGGTGGTAGCAGTTGCGATAGTGGTGGAGGGTGGTAGCAGTTGCGATAGTGGTAGAGGGTGGTAGCAGTTATGATAGTGGTAGAGGGTGGTAGCAGTTGTGATAGTGGTAGAGGGTGGTAGTGATGGTGGTAGAGTTTGGTAGTGGTTGTGATGGTGGTAGAGGGTGGTAGTGGTTGTGATGGTGGTAGAGGGTGCCTTCTTCAGTGATTCTGCTAACCCCTCCAATGTTGTTGGAGTTATATAGGGCTACAGAAAACACCGGTGTCTCTGCTGCTGCTTCACCACCATTATGGATGGCTTATGCTCTCAGTGGCCCTTATACACCCAACAACAACAGAACACCTCTTGTGACATACATAATGACTTATTTTATTCATTCTTGAGTATATTCCACGTTTCTATGTTATTAATATTGTTTATGTCATATTAGTTGAATTGTGATAGATAAATAAGCCATAGAGTTGACATTAGTGTTAGAAAACATCTTATCTCCCTGATCCACCCCGACAACTAACTACATGATAACCACCTGGTGGTTCACAATTACACTCACCCACTGACTATAAACCCAGAAATACTAATCTTAATCTTAAAATAATAAATCCTAACTAGTCATAAGTTTGCCTGTGATACTCCAATATAAACACTTTGTATTGTGCCAAAACAAAAGCATTCACATTGCTAAACTCACAAATTATGATGTAGTCACTTATCTGTAATACCATAATCTGTAAGGATTTAATGTTAAGAATTAATCTAAGTCTGCTCGAAATGCTTAGCCAGGCTAGGTGTCCTAGTGGCCCCCTCTGTAATTAGTATTTTATAACATGTAAACCACACAATACCCAAAACCTGTAAACCCCACATTGTAACCCTTAAAGAGAATAAACTTGAATTGAATTGAATTGAATTGAATATTCTCCAACAATAAACTCGCCTCCCCTCCCCCTGCCACGTCTGCCATACACCAACAAGAGTCTTCAGTAAAGTAAAGTGTGATGTTAAATGTTCATTTATACATTTTAGTAGTTCTTTACATTTATTTGGCATTCTTTTCTGCATGTAAATCTATATTTAAGCTAGGGAAGTGACCCCTGAAGTGACCTTGAGTCCTTATGGAGGGGGGTACCTCTTCCAAACAATAACCTCTCTTCCCTCTCTCCTCCTCCGTGTCTTACATTCATCAACAACAGCCTTCAATAAAGGTAACTGTCATATTGAATGTTCATTCGTTTGTGGATGTAAATCTATCTTTAAGGTAAAACAAAAAATTTGTTGATACTTCTGGGTGTCTGGAACGAATTAATTGGATTTACCTTATTTATGGAGAAAATGGATTCGCAAATCGTCAATTTTGATAATAGTCACACTCTCTGGAATGGATTAATTACGAAAAACGAGGGTCCACTCTATTTATTGTGTTATTTGTATGTTCTTTAAACTGGTTTCTTACAATGTTTTATCATCTTTTCCAGGCGAGTGTGTCTACACCACATGACAGCTGTATACATCACCACATGACAGCTGCATACACCCTACCACATGATAGCTGCATACACTCCACCATATGACAACTGCATACATTCCACCTGACAGCTGCAACCACTCCACCACATGACAGCTGCATACACTCCACCACATGGATAAGGTAGATGGCTGGCAAATGATTTTTATGACTTAAAACTTGTGAAAGTGTGCACTGGAAGTAAACAATTCAAGTCACTGTAAAAAAAGGAACAATATCAGTTTCCCCAGTCTTGAAAAATGTAAACATTATTCACATAAATTCATAAAGAGTAACATACCAATTTTCATTGCTTAAAAAATTGTACATAAAATCTGCAGAGTAGGACCACATCAGTGTTAAGTGTGTAAAACAATGTAAAATAGTATCTGCATTAATAGCATATGTGAAAGATCATACCATAAGTTGTCATCTCTGGTAACAGATATGGAAACTCATACAGAAGTAAAACCATATACAGAAGAGAAAACATATGAATCACAAAAACCATATCAGGCAGAAGAGAAGCTATGTCAAAGAGAAGAGAAAACTTATGAAACAGAAGAGAAACATGAAACAGAGGACCGACAGTGTCATACAGAAGGGAATCAATATCAAACAGAAAAGAACATTTATCGAACAGAGGAAGACCCATATCACTGTTCAGTGTGTCGAAAAGACTTTGAAGGCAAATCAGATTTCATATTGCATCTGAGAAATCATGGAAAAGAGAAGACATACCAGTGTTCAGTTTGTTTTAAAGGATTTTCAAGACGGTTTCAATTAGTAACACATTCAAAAATTCATACAGGTGAGAAACCATATCAGTGCATAGTGTGTTTGAAAGAGTGTACACAAAAATCAAATCTATTAAGTCATTTGAAAGTTCATACAGGAGAGAAACCATTTAAGTGTTTACAGTGTCCAAAAGACTTTTCAAGAAAATCTGCTTTAGTAATACACATGAGAATTCATACAGGAGAGAAACCATATCAGTGTCCAGTATGTGTGAAAGGTTTTTCAGAAAAAACTAATCTTGTAAAACATATGAGGACTCATACACAAGAGAAGAATTATCGATGTTTAGAGTGTTTCAAAAACTTTACACAAAAAATTTCCTTAGAAACTCACATGAGAATTCATACAGGAGAGAAACCACATCAGTGTTTTGAGTGTCAAAAATGTTTTTCTCGGAAATCAGATCTGGTAAGACACATGAGAGTTCATACAGGAGAGAAACCCCATCGATGTACAATGTGTGTCAAAGCATTTGCAAATAAATCACATTTAATAAATCATTTAAATGTTCATAAAAGAGAATCCATTTAGAGTTGATTGTGTCTAAAAATAACAAATCTGGATTTGTATATGACATGAGGGTACAGGTAGTAATGATACCAGGGATCAGCGTGTGTAAAAGACTTATATTCCAGTAATTCTAGTAAAGCAAGTAGGCTCATACAGGTGGTATAATTATACTGGTACATTATTGTTTTATAAAGACTACACAAAGCTAATCAGGTAAAACAAGCTATTCAATATATTAAACCTTTTTCTCTACATATAGCACATAAATGTGACTATATATTTATTCCCATTAACTGTATAAGTATTTATGGCACTTCTGCCAGAAAAAATCATAAATAGTCCTCTGTTTTCTTCAAATGCCATTTAAGTCATGAGATAATGACTCAGTGGATGCTTCCATCTAGCAGCCAGAGAGTGAAATGTGCTCACCTCAGCACTGCCACTGGCAGTACCCACACTGCCAGGGTATATTTTATATTCATACTATAAATATAAGTTGTGGAAAATGTTTTTTTCATTCAGCCATTAACAATAACTTATTTTACTTCATTATATATTGGTTATTAAATGATATACTGGTGTTTCTATACTTAACTGATCATACATTAGAGTGATTAATTTTGTGTTGCACAAAGTATGTGTGCAACATCATTATGAAAGGCTGAAGGCAGCAGAGACTGTGATCAGTATTGTTTCAACTTTCAAACAGGTTGGTCATGTTGATGAAGTATCTTATATTGTGGCAGTTTATAAGTGTAACTGGTATTGTCTGGTTGTTTCATAAGTGAAAAAAACACCACCTTGAAGTGTTGAATGGATTCACTGAACTGACAAATTAATAGGAGTAATTACCATCTGTGTATAAATTCTGTGGCCATCATTGGTCAAGGTTTAAAGATCATAAACAAAGGGTCATGGTAGGTACTATGACCACCCAGCTGGACGCCAATCAGTGGGCTTGCACCAAAAGTGTGCAATACCAAACATCTCTAGATGATAGCTTTTGAAGAGTGAGGATGCATTGGTAAGCCCATGACAATTAGGCAAAGCATTGTTTTCACACTATATGATAAATCCATTGTATGTATAAAGTTTAACTGTGCAACATCAATGTAGAATAGAAAATTTAATGTGTTATATTTTCAGTATTTGTCCAGCTGAAGCCTCAAAACTTTGTATATCCACACTAAGCAAAGAGATTCTTTATATCACGATTAAATATCTTATAAGTAGTATATATTCCTAGTTAATGGTTAGTTTATCAACATGCCCACATATAATCAATAAAACTTCTATACAATTGGGAATGCCTCAAGCCTTTGGATGGCTCTGCATGGAGCAGAGACAAGAGTGACATCTGATAATACATGGATGATACCTGAGGGCCTTCTCTTTAACCTGCACTGCTGTAACAACTTACCTAAATGAAAGATATGGGAGAAAGTGTGTATTGAACCCAATTAGAGAGCAGTGGGGCCATGGGTGCAAATGACTGCCACCATGCATGACTCAAGACTCAACATATTACCAGCAGTACTGGAAATATTACCAGAATAAGGAAAGGAACTTTCAAGAAGTAGCTACACAGCTTTCTTCTACAGCTAGGTTGTGATGGCTATGTGAGTTCGCAGGTCGCTAGCATAAACAGCCGGATCTGATTAAGGGTTTGGTCAAGCGTTGGTGTGACCAGAAATTCTGGCAACCCTTCACTTGGTCCACCACAACTCAGTACAGTGGACCCTTGGTTATCAGCCGTAATCTGTTCCAGAAGGTCAGCCTAAAACCAAAATGGCCAAAAACCAAAATAATATTTCCCATAAGAATTAATGTAAATCCAATTAATCTGTTTCAGAAACAAAAATATTTAAAAAAAAAAATACATTTTTTAAAGATTAACTATAGCTTTACATACACAAAACAATGAGAACTAAATAAAATGACTAATGAAATGGATAAATGAACATTTAAATCACTTTTACCTTTATTGAAGAATCTTGATGGCATATGCAAAACGGTGAGGAGTGGAGAGGGAGGCGAGTTTATTGCTTAAATATGACACTATTATCAACTCTTCTGCTTATTCACATATCACAATTCATCTAATTTGACATAATAATCAATATTAATAATATAGAAACATGATATATATTCTAGAATGAATAACATATGTCATTACATATGTGGAGTGGTGGTGGTGTTGGGTTTATAAGGGCCACTGAAAGCATAAGCCATACATATTTGTGGTAGTGGAGGCAGCAGCAGAGGCCACCACCACTATTCACACAAACAATGTACGTAATTTATAAATAAGAAACGTTTACACTTTAATTTATAAATAAGAAATATTTGCACATTATAAATAAAAAATATTTACATTTATCATGGAGGAGATGCTGGCAGTGCAGCGTATATTGTCAGTGGCCCTATATACCTCCAAAAACATTGGAGGAGACAGTTTCGTGTCGTCCTTTTTCTATCGCTTAATCGCTTAACTTACTTGCTACACTGTTAATGCTACACTTTATCGCTGGCTGATGCTATAGCCTTTATCGACTCCTGCTGCTTTAGTATCATACATATCGTAGAATCACTGAATAAGGCACATTCTCCCCTCTCTCTTCCTCCTTCACTCTCATACTTTTCAACAACTTCTTTCTTAAATTTCATCGTGTTTCTCACTTTCTTTGCCAAAGCAACTTTGCTAGGATCTTTCTTTGGGCCCATGGCTGCATATTTTGCAGTTGCACTCGAATCAATAACCACAAAAAACAATGGATTATAATGAAATGTTTGGATGCGCAGAGGCTTCCTCACTAGCCCAGAGAGACAGCCAGACTGACTCATGACCACGTCCAATACAGCCAATAACTGAAATAGTGTAACGGCCGATAACCGGGATAGAATTTTGGCCAAAAAAAAAAAAGGGTGAAAACCGAATTGGCTCATATCTGAACAGCCAATAACCAAGGGTCCACTGTATGTGCCTGAACACTATGCTGGGAGGGAAGGAAATGAGTCTCATTCATGGTTTTCAACTACAGGCAGGCCCTGTTTATACAGCAGGATAGGTTCTGGGCTTCTTCTGTAAAACGAAAGCACTGTAAAGTAAAACAGCCGCCGCCGCCTTCTTTTTTTCACTTTCACATGCATATTAAAGCCTGATAACATGTTTACACTATCATATATTAAGTGAGCAATATCTCTAGACTGAAAAATTACCTATGCAGTACACACACATTACTTACCTTAAAATATTGTCCTTAGCTCATGAGTGGTGAATATTTTTATTGTAGGAAGTCTGAATAAATGAAGAATGGGTATAATTGAAAACTGCTGTATTAGTGAAATGCTGTAAGGCGGGGCATGTCTGTAATGTACTAATAGGTATTACATCTGTAGTTCTTAACTACTACATGTATCTACCAAATGTGAGCTCTGTATACATGTTGGAAAAAAAAAAAAAAATATATATATATATACAGTGGACCCCCGGTTAACGAACTTTTTTCATTCCAGTAGTATGTTCAGGTGCCAGTACTGACCGAATTTTTTCCCATAAGGAATATTGTGAAGTAGATTAGTCCATTTCAGACCCCCAAACATACACGTACAAACGCACTTACATAAATACACTTACATAATTGGTCGCATTTGGAGGTGATCGTTAAGCGGGGGTCCACTGTATATATATATATATATATATATATATATATATATTTTTTTTTTTATTTATTTTATTATCACACCGGCCGATTCCCACCAAGGCAGGGTGGCCCGAAAAAGAAAAACTTTCACCATCATTCACTCCATCACTGTCTTGCCAGAAGGGTGCTTTACACTACAGTTTTTAAACTGCAACATTAACACCCCTCCTTCAGAGTGCAGGCACTGTACTTCCCATCTCCAGGACTCAAGTCCGGCTTGCCGGTTTCCCTGAATCCCTTCATAAATGTTACTTTGCTCACACTCCAACAGCACGTCAAGTATATATATATATATATATTAATATATATATATATATATATATATATATATATATATATATATATATATATATATATATATATATATATACATATATATATATACATATATATATATATATATATACAGCAGGGCCCCGCTTTACGGCGTTTCACTTTACGGCATTCCGCTAATACGGTCATTTCAAATTATGACCAAAACTCGCTATACGGCTCCCCCCACCTGACTTTCTAATACGGTCACCGCGCCCCACCCTGTTTGTTTACATTCTTCGTGAGCTCAGTAAGCACTAAGTCTCTCCATTTTGTCTGGAAACTCCAAAATTTCAAACGTTTTTAAAAGTTATTTCATATTTTATGTGTACTCTGATAATTATACTTATGTATACCTGTACTTAAATAAACTTACATACTGTGCTGGCATGCAGGTACACATTAAAATCAGTAAGAGTGTCTTATGTCTCCAGACGTCATATTAGTAATGATAATAATAATCATCGAGTCTCATTTAAATGTCGTATATTACGTTAAATACACATTTTCATTAATCCATCTATGATATTTTTTCAAAATTATATAATAAACACGATACATAACATAAAAAGTCGATAAATACACCGCACAATAGAATAAATAAACATAAATATGAGATGTGGTAGCAGACGACTTGCACAAGTGACGCCATATTAGAAATGATAATACATAATAATAATAATAATCACCGAGTCTCATTAAATGTTGTATATTACTTTAATATACACATTTTCATTAATCCATCCGTGATATTTTTTTCAAAATTATATAATAAACACGATACATAACATAAAAAGTGGATAAATACACCGCACAATAGAATAAATAAACATAAATATGAGATGTGGTAGCCAGATAACTTGTACAAGTGATGCCAAGAATAACATTTTCTCTAATCTAACAAGAGAAAATGTGTTACTGGGGGTAACTGTAGAAAATTACAGTGGACCCCCGGTTAACGATATTTTTTCATTCCAGAAGTATGTTCAGGTGCCAGTACTCACCGAATTTGTTCCCATAAGGAATATTGTGAAGTAGATAAGTCCATTTCAGACCCCCAAACATACACGTACAAACGCACTTACATAAATACACTTACATAATTGGTCGCATCGGGAGGTGATCGTTATGCGGGGGTCCACTGTATTCCTTTCGTATGTATGTAAGTTTATTCAGGTATGCACAAATACAGTTACATAGATTATCATACATAACAACATATGTGTAGAGAACTTAGGATAACCCAAAAAAGTCAGAGTGACTTATTTCCATTGCCTTCACTCAGAGCATCATTTCTTCTCAAAATGATGTTACATGAGAATGGGAGTGTTCTTCTTTATTTATTCTACCGTATCAATGTAGAGACAACCTGTACACAATGTAACTTGTACACAAACCAGACGTGTACACTGTTTGTTTACAAAACTTACCTTCGCCTGGTTTGTTTACATAACTCTGCGCCTGACCTCTCTCATGCACTCATTCTTTCTCTCTCTCATTTATTCGTTTTATCTCATTTACTTACTCCTGACCCTATATTAAGACTACAAATATTTTAAGGTAAGTAATGAGTGAACTGTATATACATTTTATCGCTCTGGGATGCTTAAATGTAATAGAATATTATGTGTGGGTGGGTTGGCCTGGTATGGTAGCCCGGCTGACTACCATACATACCACACTTGATTTTTTACAATAAATACTACTCATCTCACCCTATATTTTAAGGTAAGTAATGAGTGAACTGTATATACATTTTATCACTCTGGGATGCTTAAATATCATAGAATAGTATGTGTGGGTGGGGTGGCATGGTATGGTAGCCTGGCTGACTACCATACATACCACACTTGATTTCTTACAATAAATACTACTTGTCTTACCCTAGATTAAGACTATAAATATTTTAAGATAAGTAATGAGTGCACTATGTGTGTATTGTACTTTTTTATTGTTTTTTGATGCCTGGTTCTATTGCTAACTTAATATATGTTAGTGTAAACTTGTTATCTAGTGTTTGTATGCCTTTATAAGTGGAAAAAAAGGGTGTTCCACTTTACGGCGGTAGCCTGGAACCTAACCATCCGTGTAAGTGGGGCCCTACTGTATATATATAATATATATATATATATATATATATATATATATATATATATATATATATATATATATATATATATATATATATATATATATATAGTCGTATGAGGCGACTAAAATGCCGGGAGCAATATATATATATATATATATATATGTATATATAAATATATATATATATAGTCGTATGAGGCGACTAAAATGCCGGGAGCAATGGGCTAGTAACCCCTTCTTCTGTAGACATTTACTAAAAAAGAGAAGAAGAAAAACTTTATACAACTGGGATGCTTGAATGTGCATGGATGTAGTGCGGATGACAAGAAACAGATGATTGCTGATGTTATGAATGAAAAGAAGTTGGATGTCCTGGCCCTAAGCGAAACAAAGCTGAAGGGGGTAGGGGAGTTTCGGTGGGGGGAAATAAATGGGATTAAATCTGGAGTATCTGAGAGAGTTAGAGCAAAGGAAGGGGTAGCAGTAATGTTGAAGGATCAGTTACGGAAGGAGAAAAGAGAATATGAATGTGTAAATTCAAGAATTATGTGGATTAAAGTAAAGGTTGGATGCGAAAAGTGGGTCATAATAAGCGTGTATGCACTTGGAGAAGAGAGGAATGTAGAGGAGAGAGAGAGATTTTGGGAGATGTTAAGTGAATGTATAGGAGCCTTTGAACCAAGTGAGAGAGTAATTGTGGTAGGGGATCTGAATGCTAAAGTAGGAGAAACTTTTAGAGAGGGTGTGGTAAGTAAGTTTGGGGTGCCAGGTGTAAATGATAATGGGAACCCTTTGATTGAACTTTGTATAGAAAGGGGTTTAGTTATAGGTAATGCATATTTTAAGAAAAAGAGGATAAATAAGTATACAAGATATGATGTAGGGCTTAATGACAGTAGTTTGTTGGATTATGTATTGGTGGATAAAAGACTGTTGAGTAGATTTCAGGATGTACATGTTTATAGAGGGGCCACAGATATATCATCACTTTTTAGTTGTAGCTACACTGAGAGTAAAAGGTAGATGGGATACAAGGAGAATAGAAGCATCAGGGAGTTAGGGTAAGATATAAACAGCTATTGGAGGATAGATGGGCTAATGAGAACATAGGAAATGGTGTCGAAGAGGTATGGGGCAGGTTTAAAAATGTAGTGTTAGAGTGTTCAGCAGAAGTTTGTGGTTACAGGAAAGTGGGTGCGGGAGGGAAGAGGAGCGATTGGTGGAATGATGATGTAAAGAGAGTAGTAAGGGAGAAAAAGTTAGCATATGAGAAGTTTTTACAAAGTAGAAGTGATACAAGGAGGGAAGAGTATATGGAGAAAGAGAGAGAGGTTAAGAGAATGGTGAAGCAATGTAAAAAGAGAGCAAATGAGAGAGTGGGTGAGATGTTATCAACAAATTTTGTTGAAAATAAGAAAAAGTTTTGGAGTGAGATTAACAAGTAAGGGAAGCCTAGAGAACAAATGGATTTGTCAGTTAAAAGTAGGAGAGGAGAGTTATTAAATGGAGAGTTAGAGGTATTGGGAAGATGGAGGGAATATTTTGAGAAATTGTTAAATGTTGATGAAGATAGGGAAGCCGTGATTTCGTGTATAGGGCAAGGAGGAATAACATCTTGTAGGAGTGAGGAAGAGCCAGTTGTGAGTGTGGGGGAAGTTCGTGAGGTAGTAGGTAAAATGAAAGGGGGTAAGGCAGCCGGGATTGATGGGATAAAGATAGAAATGTTAAAAGCAGGTGGGGATATAGTTTGGAGTGGTTGGTGCAATTATTTAATAAATGTATGGAAGAGGGTAAGGTACCTAGGGATTGGCAGAGAGCATGCATAGTTCCTTTGTATAAAGGCAAAGGGGACAAAAGAGAGTGCAAAAATTATAAGGGGATAAGTCTGTTGAGTATACCTGGTAAAGTGTATGGTAGAGTTATTATTGAAAGAATTAAGAGTAAGATGGAGAATAGGATTGCAGATGAACAAGGAGGCTTTAGGAAAGGTAGGGGGTGTGTGGAGCAGGTGTTTACAGTGAAACATATAAGTGAACAGTATTTAGATAAGGCTGAAGAGGTCTTTGTGGCATTTATGGATTTGGAAAAGGCGTATGACAGGGTGGATAGGGCGGCAATGTGGCAGATGTTGCAGGTGTATGGTGTAGGAGGTAGGTTACTGAAAGCAGTGAAGAGTTTTTACGAGGATAGCGAGGCTCAAGTTAGAGTATGTAGGAAAGAGGGAAATTATTTCCCAGTAAAAGTAGGCCTTAGACAAGGATGTGTGATGTCACCGTGGTTGTTTAATATATTTATAGATGGGGTTGTAAGAGAAGTAAATGCGAGGGTCTTGGCAAGAGGCGTGGAGTTAAAAGATAAAGAATCACACATAAAGTGGGAGTTGTCACAGTTGCTCTTTGCTGATGACACTGTGCTCTTGGGAGATTCTGAAGAGAAGTTGCAGAGATTGGTGGATGAATTTGGTAGGGTGTGCAAAAGAAGAAAATTAAAAGTGAATACAGGAAAGAGTAAGGTTATGAGGATAACAAAAAGATTAGGTGATGAAAGATTGGATATAAGATTGGAGGGAGAGAGTATGGAGGAGGTGAATGTATTCAGATATTTGGGAGTGGACGTGTCAGCGGATGGGTCTATGAAAGATGAGGAGAATCATAGAATTGATGAGGGGAAAAAGGTGAGTGGTGCACTTAGGAGTCTGTGGAGACAAAGAACTTTGTCCTTGGAGGCAAAGAGGGGAAGGTATGAGAGTATAGTTTTACCAACGCTCTTATATGGGTGTGAAGCATGGGTGATGAATGTTGCAGCGAGGAGAAGGCTGGAGGCAGTGGAGATGTCATGTCTGAGGGCAATGTGTGGTGTGAATATAATGCAGAGAATTCGTAGTTTGGAAGTTAGGAGGAGGTGCGGGATTACCAAAACTGTTGTCCAGAGGGCTGAGGAAGGGTTGTTGAGGTGGTTTGGACATGTAGAGAGAATGAAGCAAAACAGAGTGACTTCAAGAGTATATCAGTCTGTAGTGGAGGAAGGCGGGGTAGGGGTCGGCCTAGGAAAGGTTGGAGGGAGGGGGTAAAGGAGGTTTTGTGTGCGAGGGGCTTGGACTTCCAGCAGGCATGTGTGAGCGTGTTTGATAGGAGTGAATGGAGACAAATGGTTTTTAATACTTGACGTGCTGTTGGAGTGTGAGCAAAGTAACATTTATGAAGGGGTTCAGGGAAGCCGGCAGGCCGGACTTGAGTACTGGAGATGGGAAGTACTGTGCCTGCACTCTGAAGGAGGGGTGTTAATGTTGCAGTTTAAAAACTGTAGTGTAAAGCACCCTTCTGGCAAGACAGTGATGGAGTGAATGATTGTGAAAGTTTTTCTTTTTCGGGCCACCCTGCCTTGGTGGGAATCGGCCAGTGTGATAAAAAAAAATAATAATATATATATATATATATATATATATATATATAAAGACATACACCTACCATCCGACTTACGACCTGCTCGACTTACAACCACTCGACTTACGACCTTGCCAAATTTCTGGGAAATAAACAACTATTTGTGTTGTACACAGTGTTTATCCTAAACCTTACAGTATAAAATACAGTACTAACAGCATAAAAAGTAAAGTAAAACATGAAATACCAAAATAAAACAATAAGATAGTCATTACAAAAATGTGATGTTGATAATTAGTAGTAAAGCTTGACTTGCGTCCATTTCGACTTGCAACCGATTTCTTGGAACTGAATTCGGTCGTAAGTCGGATGGTAGGTGTATATACATATACAGTGGACCCCCGGTTAACGATTTTAATCCGTGCAAGAGGGCTCATCGTTATGCGAAATAATCGTTATGCGAATGAATTTTCCCCATAAGAAATAATGGAAATAAAATTAATCCGTGCAAGACGCCCAAAAGTATGAAAAAAATTTTTTTTTACCACATGAAATGTTAATTTTAATACACACAAACTGAAAAAGGCATGCACAATTACATGACACTTACTTTTATTGAAGATCTGGTGATGATTGATGGGATGGGAGGAGGGGAGAGCATTATCTTCTTACTGTTTAGAAGGGGAATCCCCTTCCATTAGGACTTGAGGTAGCAAGTCCTTTTCTGGGGTTACTTCCCTTCTTCTTTTAATGCCACTAGGACCAGCTTGAGAGTCACTGGACCTCTGTCGCACAACAAATCTGTCCATAGAGCTCTGTACCTCCCGTTCCTTCAAGACTTTCCTAAAATGGGCCATAACATTGTCATTGAAATAGTCACAAGCACGGCTTGCAACAGCTGTGTCAGGGTGATTTTCATCTATAAAGGTTTGCAGTTCAACCCACTCTGCACACATTTCCTTAATCTTTGAAGTAGGCACAATGGATTCCACAACTGGCATAGGCTTCTCAGGGTTAGCCCCAAACCCTTCAAATCTTTCTTAATTTCCATACTAATTCTCACCCTTTTTACCACAGGGTTGGCACTAGAAGCTTTCTTGGGCCCATGGTCACTTATTTTCCAGAAAACAGCACCGAAAATACTGTAATAATACGAAATATTCCGAGTGTATGCTTGGATGTTACCGCGGAGGCTGGCTGGTAAACAATGGGACGGAGCGGCACATGTGAGGCTGGCTGAGGGCACATTGGACGCGTCTCGGACGAAAATCGGTATGCGGGTTTTTAATCGGTATGCGCGGCAAAAATTTTGCGATAAAAGTAATCGTTATGCGGAAAAATCGCTATGCGATGCCATCGTTATGCGGGGGTCCACTGTATATATATATACAGGTACCATCCAACTTACGACCAAGTTCGGTTCTGACAAACCGGTCGTAAGTCGAAATGGACGTAAGTCAAACCTTACTCCTGAATATCAACATCACATTTTTGTAATGACTTTATTTTATTGTTTTATTTTGGTATTTAATTTTTTACTTCACTTATTATGCTGTTAGTACTGTATTTTATACTGTAAGGTTTAGGATAAATGCTGTGTACAACACAAACAGTTGTTTATTTCCCAGAAATTTGGCATAGAAAACACGGTCGTAAGTCGAATGGTCGTGTGTCGAGCAGGTCGTAAGTCATATGGTAGGTATGTTTGTGTATATATACAGTGGACCCCCGGTTAACGATTTTAATCCGTGCAAGAGGGGTAATTGTTATGCGAAATAATCGTTATGTGAATGAATTTTCCCCATAAGAAATAATGGAAATAAAATTAATCCGTGCAAGACACCCAAAAGTATGAAAAAAAAAATTTTACTACATGAAATATACATTTTCCCACACACAAAGAGAAGGATACATGCACAATAGTAGAGTAGTACATGCACAGTATATATTGTGCATGTACTAGTCTACTAAATGAAGAATAAATGACACTTACCTTTATTGAAGATGCAGCAATGACTGATGAGACACTGTGTCCTGGGAGTGCCTTTTCCTCCTGAGTACTGTAGGTCCTGTTTGGCATTTTCTTCCAGAACAGGCCTTATCACACTGTGTATGCCACTGCGATTCTTAAATCTCTCAAACCAACCTTTGCTGGCTTTAAATTCACCAATATGAGCACTAGTTCCAGGCATTTTTCCCTGTTCACCTGGGTGTTAGTCGACTTGTGTGGGTTGCATCCTGGGAGACAGATTAAGGACCCCAATGGAAATAAGTTAGACAGTCTTCGATGACACTGACTTTTTTGGGTTATCCTGGGTGGCAAATCCTCTGGGTTAATTGTTTCTTGGTATTCTCAATAAGCCACACCAACAACGGTGCTACAGCAGCAGCAGCAGCTGACAGTGCAGCAGCAGCAGCAGCTGACAGTGCAGCAGCAGCAGCAGCTGTACCACCAATAATAGCGATGGTTGATTGGGGTTTATTATACAACCTGGCCAGCTCGGAGACATGCACTCCACTTTCATACTTATCAATGATCTTTTTCTTCATCTCTATTGTAATTCTCACCCTTATTGCTGTAGGGTTGGCACTAGAAGCTTTCTTGGGGCCCATGGTCACTTTTTCCAGAAAAAGCACCGAAAACACTGTAATAATACGAAATATTCCGATTGTATGCTTGATGTTACCGCGGAGGCTGGCTGGTAAACAATGCCACCGGCGGAACATGTGAGCGTGGCTCAGGCCGCACATTGGACGCGTCTCGGACGAAAATCGGGTAAGCGGGTTTTTTAAGCGGTATGTGAGGCAAAATTTTTGCGATTAAAATAAGCGGTATGCGAAATAATCGCTATGTGATGCCATCGTTATGCGGGGGTCCACTGTAATATATATATATATATATATATATATAAATATATATATATATTATATATATATATATATATATATATATATATATATATATATATATATATATAATTTTTTTTTTTTTTTCAACAAGTCAGCCATCTCCTACCGAGGCAGGGTGACCCAAAGAGAAAGAAAATCCCCAAAAAGAAAATACTCTCATCATCATTCAACACTTTCACCTCACTCACACATAATCACTGTTTTTGCAGAGGTGCCCAGAATACAACAGTTTAGAAGTATATACGTATAAAAATACACAATATATCTCTCCAAACTGCCAATATCCCAAACCCCTCCTTTAGAGTGCAGGCATTGTACTTCCCATTTCCAGGACTCAAGTCCGGTTATATAAAATAACCGGTTTCCCTGAATCCCTTCACTAAATATTACCCTGCTCACACTCCAACAGATCGCCAGGTCCCAAATACCATTTGTCTCCATTCGCTCCTATCTAACATGCTCACGCACGCTTGCTGGAAGTCCAAACCCCTTGCCCACAACACCTCCTTTACCCCCTCCCTCCAACCTTTTCGAGGATGACCCCTACCCTACCCTACAAAGATCGCAGTCAGCAGGATTTGAAACTACTACTGGGGATGGTCATGATTCCCAGGCAGCGCTCTAGCCCACTTGGCCACACAAATGCCACATAGACTGGGCAGCCTGGTTCACAAGCCATGTTTCTTTCGCAGCCCGGGCACGTCAGTGAGCCTCAAGCTTGTTTCTGCGTGGTGCATTGATATAAAAATTGCTTGAGAGGTTAGAACATACAAAAACAAACTGTCTTGAAGACTATTTAAAAAATGTGTTTATACTAGAAGATGAGGTATTTATAGGTGAATTCATTTTAGTGTATAGAAATATTCTGGTAAAAGGCATTGATAAAAATTTGTTTAAGCTTCCCAGAAAAATTAATCTTCTAGCTGTTATAGACAAGGAACCATATACTTTTGAAAACTTTTTCACTTTATATGAAATTAAAACCAATATGTTCAATGTGAAAGTGTTTCTTTTTTGGGTCACCCTGCCTGGGTGGGAGACGGCCAGCTTGTTAAAAGAAAAAAGGTTTAATGTGTAGAAGACCTCGGGTTTATCCACATGTTTAAACTCTATCTGAAATTCTATTCATGTATAATTGTATCTCTTATATTTTGTCTTCTCTGCTCTCATAGTTTACAGACATTCACTTCATCTAAACTGTGATTTTTCAAATGTTATCATTCAGATCATCATAAGATCACCTACTTGGGAACAGAGAAGTATATTAGTAATCCATCCTTACTCTAGACTTCTAAACTTTTATCTTCTTCAGTTACCTTTTATTACTGTATCATCCTAATTGTCAACATGTAGAGCAAGTTAAGTATATTCCTGATCTCTCAGTTTGGTCTTACATCAAAATTTTAAGGGAGATTTCATGCCAAAATTTTATAACTTTAACCAGAAGCCAAGACACTGACTATTATTACACATTATTAAGTATTATCCTTTATTTCCTATCATGAAATGCTGGAAGAGATTACTTAACCCTTTCAGGGTCCATCCCATAGATCTATGGCTTTACGTTCAGGGTCCAAACCGTAGATCTACACCATGAGCTCAGCTCACTCTGATAAACTGAGTGGTAAATTTGGGCCTAGATATGAGAGAATACATCTATGTGGTATGTGTGCACCACATAAAGCAAATCCTGCAGCACACTGTGTATAATGAGAGAAAAAAAACTGAGACCGTGATTTTCGATTAAAACAGCGACTTTGCAGTTTTTTTTGTTTGTTTTTTATAGTTGTATTTGTGATTTCTTGGTCTCATTTGATAGAATGGAAGACATATTATAGAAATAGAGATTATTTTGATTGGTTTTAGCACTGGAAATGGCTTGAAACTGAGCTCAAAGTAGCGGAAATGTTAAATTTTTGCCGATGTTCAAGAGTAAACAAACGACCTCACACGTCTAATACATGCCAGCTGGTGGGTCTAATATACATTCACAAATGTGGTGACAATATTTATACAATTATTTAGCCCTTGTGGCTTAGCGCTTCTTTTTGATTATAATAATAATAATAATATACAATTATTACAATATTGCATAACAGTAAATCTATTTTTTGGTGTGAATAAAAATTCATTATGTGAATAAAAAATCAAAATGGAATTTATTTATAAAGCCTCAAAACATAACTAATGAACAGAGGAAATGTTAGTTTAGTGTCAGGAATACCTACATTGTTTATTCTGGACCCTATTTTGAAATTGGAATATTTTGAACTTTGTGTTAAATTGGCCAAATTACCAATTTCCGATCACTTTATTTTGTGGTTGAAACAGTTGACTTGGCAATTTCTTGTGCTCATTCGATAGAATAGAAGTAATACTAGTGAAATAGCTAAGAATTTGGTCGACTGGAATAATGTAATTGGCCTAAAATGGGAGTCAAAGTCGGTAAAATCGCCGATTCGTAAATATCGCTGACACATCAAAATTCGCGAGAGCATAATTTCGTCAATTTTCCATCAAATTTCGTACTTTTTGTTTTATTACCTTCACAAAAAGATTCTCTTACCATTTCATAAGAATTTTTTTTTTTTTTTTTTTTAAATTCTTGGACACTGGGGCACCACTTCAGATTTTGGCCTTGGACCCTGAAAGGGTTAAAAAGATTAAAAGTACTTTGTTTCAAAACTTATTAACAACTTTGTACAGTGCTTCGTTAAGTTAAAATAGGCTTGAGTTACTACAATTTTTGAGTTGCAATTCACCCTCATAGAAGAATTTAGTTTTGAGTTGTGATGAAAAATTTGAGATAAGATGTGTGTATGATGGTACGACTTGTGGTTCACATCCTGGGGAACAAGATCAGCCTATGTTGCCTGATATGCTGTATAACCAGGGGCTTTCTGTATACAGTAGTATGCCAGTGATGTCAGCTAGGTCTGTAATAGTTGTGTCACGTACTTGTAGAAAAAATTATTATTATTATTATTACTGTATTATTATTATTATTATGGCTGGCACACATGGGTGTGCCTCAGCCACCCAGCAGTGTGTTATGTGAGTCAAAAGGAGTGTCAATTCTTCTGTGGGTGGGCCTTAGCCAACCAGCAATGTAGTACTGTAGCTTGCCTCTTGGACAGTGTCTGAGCCAAGAATTGTGGAGGTCTGTGAGAGTGGCTGAGCAGCCAACCAGCAATAAGGTTGAATGTCTCTATGGTAGCATCTCATCCAACAGCAGAGTTTGTACTACAGTTTATTGTTGACTCTTCAGTTTGAAGCTATCACAGGTGTTTCCTGCACAAACTATGGATTATTCACCCTTCATAACTGCATTTGTGTTAAAATTACAACTCTTTTGCATTACTAAGTCATTATGGCTTGTAAAGTGCACAGTAAACAGCAAATACAGTGGTACCTCGAGTTATAAACTTAATTCGTTCCAGAAGGCTGCTTGAGTGTTGATACCGAAAGAATTTATTCCCATAAGGAATAATGTAAATTAGATTAGTCCGTTTCAGACCCCCAAAAATACACTTACAAAAGCACTTACAAAAATATACTTACATAATTATTTGAGTTGGGAGCTGTTCGAAACTTGAGGTACCACTGTATAAGTAAAGCAAATATAAATAATGAAGCATCTTTAACCCTTTGACTGTCGCGGCCGTATATATACGTTTGCGAGGTACCGTGTTTGACGTATATGATTCACCTCATCTTTCATTGACCCATCCGCTGACACGTCCACTCCCAAATATCTGAATACGTTCACCTCCTCCATACTCTCTCCCTCCAATCTGATATTCAATCTTTCATCAGGATAACAAAAAGATTAGGTGATGAAAGATTGAATATCAGATTGGAGGGAGAGAGTATGGAGGAGGTGAACGTATTCAGATATTTGGGAGTGGACGTGTCAGCGGAATGGGTCAATGAAAAGATGGGGTGATCATAGAATTGATGAGGGAAAAGAGTGAGTGGTGCACTTAGGAGTCTGTGGAGACAGAGAACTTTGTCCTTGGAGGCAAAGAGGGGAATGTATGAGAGTATAGTTTTACCAACGCTCTTATATGGGTTTTGAAGCATGGGTGATGAATGTTGCAGCGAGGAGAAGGCTGGAGCAGTGGAGATGTCATGTCTGGGGCAATGTGTGTGTGAATTATAATGCAGAGAATTCGTAGTTTGGAAGTTAGGAGGAGGTGCGGGATTACCAAAACTGTTGTCCAGAGGGCTGAGGAAGGGTGTTGAGGTGGTTCGGAATGTAGAGAGAATGGAGCAAAACAGAATAACTTCAAGAGTGTATCAGTCTGTATGGAAGGAAGGCGGGTAGGGGTCGGCCTAGGAAGGGTTGGAGGGAGGGGGTAAAGGAGGTTTTGTGTGCGAGGGGCTTGGACTTCCAGCAGGCATGCGTGAGCGTGTTTGATAGGAGTGAATGGAGACAAATGGTTTTTAATACTTGACGTGCTGTTGGAGTGTGAGCAAAGTAACATTTATGAAGGGATTCAGGGAAACCGGCAGGCCGGACTTGAGTCCTGGAGATGGGAAGTACAGTGCCTGCACTCTGAAGGAGGGGTGTTAATGTTGCAGTTTAAAAACTGTAGTGTAAAGCACCCTTCTGGCAAGACAGTGATGGAGTGAATGATGGTGAAAGTTTTTCTTTTTCGGGCCACCCTGCCTTGGTGGGAATCGGCCAGTGTGATAATAATAAAAAAAAAAAAAAAATTCTAGCGGCTTCAAATCAGGCAGGAGAAAGCTAGTAGGCCCACATGTGAGAGAATGGGTCTGTGTGGTCAGTGTGCACCACATAAAAAAAATCCTGGAGCACGCAGTGCATAATGAGAAAAAACAAACTCCGACCGTTTTTTTTAATTAAAATGCCGACTTTGTGGTCTATTTTCGTATAGTATTTGTGGTTGTATTCTCGTTTTCTTGGTCTCATTTGATAGAATGGAAACTATATTATAGAAATGGAGGTGATTTTGATTAATTTTACTATAAAAAGAACCTGGAAATGGAGCACAAAGTACAGGAAATGTTTGATTTTTGCCCATGTTCAAAAGTGAACAAATGATGTCATTGTCCAATAAATGTCCAAATAGCCATTCTAATACGCAGTCATGAATGGGTTGATGTAATTTTTACAATTATTACAGTATTGCAGTAGTCTGCATAACAGTAAATCTTCTATTTTTTGTTTTGAATAAAATTTCAAAATAAAAAGCAAGAGTAATATCACAGGGACCTGGAGACATGACTGATGAACAAAGAAAATGTTATTTTAGAGCCAGGAATGTCTGCATTGTTCATCTGGACCTTATTTTGAAATTGTCGTATTTTTTAATTTTCGTGAAATTGGCCAAATTGCAAATTTCTGACCATGTTATTGGGTAGTTGAAATCGGTAAATGGGCAGTTTCTTGTACTCAATCGATAGAAAAAATAGAGTTCTGAAGAAATAGTTATGAGTTTGGTTGACTGGAATAAAGGAATTAGCCGAAAATAGGGCTCAAAGTGGGCGAAATTGCCGATTTTTAAATATCGCCGAAGTCGCTAACTTCGCGAGCGTAATTCCGTCAGTTTTCCATCAAATTTCGTTTTTTTGGTGTCTTTACAATCGGGAAAAGATTCTCTATCATTTCATAAGAAAAAATAATTTTTTTTTTTCGAATATTTTGCGACACCAGAAGCAACTTCAGGATTTGGCCCTTCGACAGTCAAAGGGTTAAGTGGCTGATGAATCTAAGCTAGTAAAAAAAGTGAGAGAAATTATCATAGAGATAGACTTGTTATTGTGGACAAGAGAGAAGTAGATGAAGGGCAATACAGTGTGTAAGTTATATAGTAGGGCCCCACTTCACGGTGTTTCACTACGGCGATTTCAAATTACAGTGGACCCTCGCCTAGCGAACGCATCGCATAACGTTAAATCCGCCTAGCAATACATTTTAACGCAAAAATTTTGCCTCGGCTAGCGCTAAAAAACTCAACGCAATTCGTTCGACACGCGTCCACATGTGGCCTGAGCCCACCTCACTTGTTCCGTGGGTGCCAGTGTTTACAAGCCAGTCACCGCGGTCGCTTCCAAGCATACAGTCGGAACATTTCATATTATCACAGCCTTTTTAGTGATTGCACCTGCAAAATAAGTCACCATGGGCCCCAAGAAAGCTTCTAGTGCCAACCCTATAGGAAAAAGGGTGAGAATTACTATGGATATGAAGAAAGAGATCATTGCTAAATATGAAAGAGGATAAAATCATGAGAAAAGCTTCTCAAGGCTCTGAGGACGTTATCATTTACTTTGCATTTGTATTGGTAGATAAAAGACTGTTGACTAGACTTCAGGATGTACATGTTTATAGAGGAGCCACAGATATATCAGACCACTTTTTAGTTGTAGCTACACTGAGAGTAAAAGGTAGATGGGATACAAGGAGAATAGAAGCATCAGGTAAGAGAGAGGCAAAGGTTTATAAACTAAAAGAAGAGGCAGTTAGGGTAAGATATAAATAACTATTGGAGGATAGATGGGCTAATGAGAGCATAGGCAATGGGGTCGAAGAGGTATGGGGTAGGTTTAAGAATGTAGTGTTAGAGTGTTCAGCAGAAGTTTGTGGTTACAGGAAAGTGGGTGCGGGAGGGAAGAGGAGCAATTGGTGGAATGATGATTTTAAGAGAGAGGGAAGGAGAAAAAGTTAGCATATGAGAAGTTTTTACAAAGTTTGAAGTGATGCAAGGAGGGAAGAGTATATGGAGAAAAAAAGAGAGGTTAAGAGAGTGGGTGAAGCAATGTAAAATGAGAGCAATGAGAGAGTGGGTGAGATGTTAACAATTTTGTTTAAAATAAAAAAAAGTTTTGGGTGAGATTAACAAATTAAGGAAGCCTAGAGAACAAATGGGTTTGTCAGTTAAAAATAGGAGAGGAGAATTATTAAATGGAGAGTTAGAGGTATGGGAAGATGGAGGGAATATTTTGAGGAATTGTTGAATGTTGATGAAGATAGGGAAGCTGTGATTTCGTGTATAGGGCAAGGGGAATAACGTCTTGCAGGAGTGAAAGAGCCAGTTGTGAATGTGGGGGAAGTTCGTGAGGCAGTAGGTAAAATGAAAGGGGGTAAGGCAGCTGGGATTGATGGGATAAAGATAGAAATGTTAAAAGCAGGTGGGGATATAGTTTTGGAGTGGTTGGTGCTATTATTTAATAAATGTATGGAAGAGGGTAAGGTACCTAGGGATTGGCAGAGAGCATGCATAGTTCCTTTGTATAAAGGCAAAGGGGACAAAAGAGAGTGCAAAAATTATAAGGGGATAAGTCTGTTGAGTATACCTGGTAAAGTGTATGGTAGAGCTATTATTGAAAGAATTAAGAGTAAGATGGAGAATAGGATTGCAGATGAACAAGGAGGCTTTAGGAAAGGTAGGGGGTGTGTGGACCAGGTGTTTACAGTGAAACATATAAGTGAAGAGCATTTAGATAAGGCTAAAGAGGTTTTTGTGGCATTTATGGATTTGGAAAAGGCGTATGACAGGGTGGATATGGGGGCAATGTGGCAGATGTATGGTGTAGGAGGTAGGTTACTGAAATCAGTGAAGAGTTTTTACAAGGATAGTGAGGCTCAAGTCAGAGTATGTAGGAAAGAGGGAGATTATTTCCCAGTAAAAGTAGGCCTTAGACAAGGATATGGGATGTCACTGTGGTTGTTCAATATATTTATAGATGGGGTTGTAAGAAAAGTAAATGCGAGAGTCTTGGCAAGAGGTGTGGAGTTAAAAGATAAAGAATCACACATAAAGTGGGAGTTGTCGCAATTGTTCTTTGCTGATGACACTGTGCTCTTGGGAGATTCTGAAGAGAAGTTGCAGAGGTTGGTGGATGAATTTGGTAGGGTATGTAAAAGAAGAAAATTGAAAGTGAATACAGGAAAGAGTAAGGTTATGAGGATAACAAAAAGATTAGGTGATGAAAGATTGGATATCAGATTGGAGGGAGAGAGTATGGAGGAGGTGAATGTATTCAGATATTCGGGAGTGGACGTGTCAACAGATGGGTCTGTGAAAGATGAGGTGAATCATAGAATTGATGAGGGGAAAAGGGTGAGCGGTGCACTTAGGAGTCTGTGGAGACAAAGAACTTTGTCCTTGGAAGCAAAGAGGGGAATGTATGAGAGTATAGTTTTACCAACGCTCCTGTATGGATGTGAAGCATGGGTAATGAATGTTGCAGCGAGGAGAAGGCTGGAGGCAGTGGAGATGTCATGTCTGAGGACAATGTGTGGTGTGAATATAATGCAGAGAATTCGTAGTTTGGAAGTTAGGAGGAGGTGCGGGATTGCCAAAACTGTTGTCCAGAGGGCTGAGGAAGGGTTGTTGAGGTGGTTCGGACATGTAGAGAGAATGGAGTGAAACAGAATGACTTCAAGAGTGTATCAGTCTGTAGTGGAAGGAAGGCGGGGTAGGGGTCGGCCTAGGAAAGGTTGGAGGGAGGGGGTAAAGGAGGTTTTGCGTGCGAGGGGCTTGGACTTCCAGCGGGCATGCGTGAGCGTGTTTGATAGGAGTGAATGGAGACAAATGGTTTTTAATACTTGACGTACTGTTGGAGTGTGAGCAAAGTAACGTTTATGAAGGGATTCAGGGAAACCAGCAGGCCAGACTTGAGTCCTGGAGATGGGAAGTACAGTGCCTGCACTCTGAAGGAGGGGTGTTAATGTTGCAGTTTAAAAACTATAGTGTAAAGCACCCTTCTGGCAAGACAGTGATGGAGTGAATGATGGTGAAAGTTTTTCTTTTTTGGGCCACCCTGCCTTGGTGGGAGGCGGGCAGTGCGTTAATAAAAAATAATAAAAACAGTAAGCAGCAGAGATTGGTTGGAAGCTTATGCACTGGTAGCCATTAACCACCACCTCTTCAACCCCCTCCTCCCCCTCACACATCCTTGTTTGTTTATCACAAAATATGAGTGTAATAAGAGACAACACAATAAGTGTTAGGGGCCCAAGACTGTTCGTCTGCCTCCCAGCATACATAAGGGGGATTACCAATAAACCCCTGGCTGTCTTCAATCAGGCACTGGACAAGCACCTAAAGTCAGTACCTGACCAGCCGGGCTGTGACTTGTACGTTGGATTGCATGCAGCCAGCAGTAACAGCTTGGTTGATCAGGCTCTGATCCACCATGAGGCCTGGTCACAGACCAGGCCGCGGGGGTGTTGACCCCCGGAACTCTCTCCAGGTAAACTGCAGGTACGAACTAAACTGATACACAAATGAATATGAAGTAGGTACTGTATACACTTTACATCCAGGTATCTTTTATTTTTAATCTGTATTATGCAAAGGAAGATAGCAGAGGGTATATAATCACTGAGGGAGTCCCCCCTTCCCTCATGGACAGATGCAGTTCCTGTCAACCCAGAATATGCTAGTCATTTTTTTCACAAAAATTAAAAGTTTAACTAAATTGATGCACAGTATATACATTATACACAAGGTACTCTATTCACATCATTTTTAGTTATGTTAGGTAAGATTCATAAGGAAATAGGACGGGTTTCCTGATGTGAGTCATCAGATGATGACTCACTACTGGTGCTTTTGGTCATCTGACCAACCCCTGCTGCTGGGTTACCCCTCTATCTGTTTAAAAATAAAGGTTATACACTTTCCTGTCATTGTAACACTGATTATTCAAACAGAAGGGAGCAAGGATATATAAATCCCTTTGAATTTGTTTATAAATACATGTAATGTCAAAAGCATCCTCAAAGCTTAGCACTGATGATGCAAAGGATATGAAAACACTTCAGGTGTTGACTGGTATACAGGAAACAACTAATTTAATCATTTGTTGGTTTTCCTGAGACTCCCATGGAGATAAACTATTTATATATAAATGGTGTATACTGGGGTGGCTCCAAATTTCAAACACCAAACAAAACAAAACAAAAAAAAAAAAGCTTATTTATTTGCAAAGGTTACAGTTTGTGTTTACATTTCATAATTTGATTGGTACAAAGAAAGCCACTATTTTACTAACTAACAAACTTTAAATATTTAATATTTTACTCAGTTATTAATATGAGGTAGTGCAGTTTATGATACAAACATACATTAATATGAGGCAGTACAATTTATGATACAAACATACATTTTTAGGTTATGGCAGTGCCATGAGATTATCCCTTCACTTTTCAATCATTAACACATTCAAAATTTGTGTAAATACAGCTTGGGTAAGTGAATGATTGTAAATAGCACAGTAATGTGTAGTAACAGTGAAATTAGCCTTCCTGTGTGTGTTTTAGCTATTCTTCCCTAGTTTCAGTCGCAAAGTAAGTCACAACATTATGATTGAAAAATTGACGTAATTCTTTAGTCATCACATAACGAAAATGTCATAGACGATCGAGTCTTATTTGACTGTCTACTATATATCACTAATACATTGCTAACTAGCATATCTCTGTCCACCATATCTGTTATGGTATGTATTTTAGTCATATAGGGTGTAAATATGTTTCGTATCTTCATAAGCAACACCTGACCTGCAGAGTAGTTGACTCATACATAATGTTAGTTAATTTAGACTGTTATGTAGATAAAATATTGTTTAAAGTTTCCTCTCCAAGTTGTGGATTGTTCTTACTACAGTATTGTGATTTTTTTTCTTATATGTTGTGTGCTTACTTAGTGCATATTTGTGATGTTACATGATTGCTTGAAATCCAGCTTCGTAGCTGAGTGTTAAATTACAAGTGTTCTATGTAATCACTCATGTATGTAATACAGATAGCCACATTCAAATTTGAATATATAGTATTAAGTGAATATTGGAATTTTCCTCATATTTCCTGAAAGATTTTACTTAAAAACTAAGCCAAGTCAGTTCTGAATTATGATCATCATCTAAGGTGACTTAAACTTCCTTTTTATATGTAGGCAGCCCTTTCAAGGGAGAGGTGTAGTGGCTTTTGATCCAAAGAATTTGTTCTCATCCCTTTCCTTTTCCGTTTAACCACATTGGGGAAATTTCCTTCTGTGAATTCTAGCTTGTAGATAGAGGGGAAGAGGGGGAAGGGACCACTTTTAGCCCTGTTAATGATGTAGATTTCACTGGTAGTGCTGTGGCAGTCATGTCACTACTCCTGATGAACATCAGAGCATTTTAGTGCATGTCAGGCAACCTTCTGGTAAGACATGGGGAGGCTATCTAGCAGGTCTGCTGATGACAAAAATATTACTGGGGTCATCTGCAGATCTAATAGTGGCCATCGAAGGAGTATGACTTCTTGCATTAATTCTGGCTCACCAGCTACCATTATGAGCTGACAGACAATTACATAACTAGGGAACTTGTTTAAACCTTGACTGTTTCAGCCGTATATATACGTCTTACAAGCCAGTGTTTCGGACGTATATATACTCAATAAATCTAGCGGCTTCACAGGAGAAAGCTGGTAGGTCCACATGTGAGAGAATGGGTCAGTGTGCACTGTATAAAAATCTTGCAGCACACAGTGCATAATGAGAAGAAAAAAACTCGGACCTTATTTTTGGATTAAAACGCCGACTTTGAGGTGTATTTTCATATAGTATTTATGGTTGTATTCTCGTTTTCTTGGTCTCATTTGATAGAATGGAAAACATATTATAGAAATAGAAATGATGTTGATTAGTTTCACGATGAAAACAACCTTGAAATTGAGCTCAAATCAGTGGAAATGTTCGATTTTTACCAATGTTCAAGAGTAAGCAAATCACACCACACGTCCAATACACGTCAACTGGTGAGTCTACTATTCTTTCACTAGTGCACTGATATTATTTATACCATTTTTACAATAATACAGTAGTCTGCATAACAGTAACTCTTCAATTTTTTGTGTAAATAAAAAATCAAAATAGAAAGCAAGAGTAATATAAGAGGGGCCTGGAGACGTGACTAATGAACAGAGGATGTTATTTTAGTGCCAAGAATGTCTGTATTGTTTATTCTGGACCCTATTTTGAAATTGGCATCTTTTTTAATTTACGTGAAATTGGCCAAATTACCAATTTCTGACCACTTTATTGGGTAGTTGAAATCGGTAAATGGGTGGTTTCTTGTACTCAATAGAAAAAATGGAGTTCTAAAGAAATAGCTATGAGTTTGGTTGACTGGAATAATGGAATTGGCCGAAAATAGGGCTCAAAGTCGGCAAAATTGCCGATGCGTATATATCGCCGAGATCACTAACTTCTCAGGAGCATAATTCCATAAGGTTTCGATCAAATTTCGTACTTTTGGTGTCATTATCATCGGGAAAAGATTCTCTATCATTTTATAAGAAAAATAATTTTTTTTTTCCATAAATTTTGTGACATAGAATGACAGTTTCAGAAATGGGCTTGTGACAGTCAAAGGGTTTATGAGGTAGTTCTGTTAAGCCTGGCTAAGTTCTGGAGGCCATCTTGGTGTTATATACTAAATAATATAATGTTTCCAGGGAACAACAGCACTACTTGTTGTAGCACTGATGTTGGTTCAGCGTATTTTTTTTTTTTTAAATTTCAGAACTGATCTCCCCTTTTTTGTTTTATGAATCTCTAATGAGTGACGCCTCTACCAACCCATGCACAACCATGAACACCCATTACCAACATTCTCTTTAGTCCCTCTGGTATCTCTTGACACCCATCTTACCTGGACTCTGGAATCTGCTGACCCCATGACATAACTAAGATGTATGGACAAGGTGGCTCCTAGCCATCTGCAAGAGACATCGACAAACAAAAACTCTGACATAGCCATCACACCTCCATCACACACCAAGAAACACACTGCTTGGAAACCTCTCCCACTGACAAATCTTCCAAAAGCTACATAGGACAAGGTTTATTTTAACTGCAAAAAAAAAAAAAAAAAACTTGAAGCATCTCAGAATGACTGCTTACAAAAGAAATTAATGCAAATCAGCCAGAACATCTATTTCTCTCTCAAAAAATGTGAAATGTTCATCATCAGAGTTAACCCTTTGACTGTCACAACCCCAAATCCTGAAGTGTCTACTGGTGTCAAAGAATTTAAAAAAAAAAAAAAAAAAAAATTTTTTTCTTATGAAAATGTTTCGATTAATTTTCTGATTGTTTTAAGCCCCAAATTTTTTTTTTGCAATCAGTCCTTACTGAGATATAGAGGCATAAAGTTGGCAGAAAATGAGCCGTGTATGGCAACAGTGGCGAATGCCGCTCACCCGGTAAACTTTGGTTTACTTGCATTCCAAGGTTTCTTGTTTTTTCACTATTTTATTTTTTCAGGTAACTTATGTGGCCTGTGAGCCCAAAGTAAGGTGGAATGTATATATATACATGTACACTCGTTGTACACAACGCAATAAGCGCACAAACATAATTATTAATATATTGTTTATAAAACTTGTTTACACAACCAAACAATACAAAAAATTGTTTATTACTATTGTTCTATGATATATACAGTAGGGCCCTGCTTTGCAGCGTTTCACCTTTTGGCGTTCCGCTAATACGGCGATCTCAAAATATGACCAAAACTCTCTATACGGCAAGTTGTCTTTCAAATACGGTGCGCGCCACTCAGTTTGTTTATATTCTCCATGAGCACATCTCTATTATGTAATAATAATCACTCTTGAGCACATTAAATGTCTAATTTTACATCAATATAGACATTTTCATTAATCCATCTATTATATTTTCTTCAAAATTATATAAGAAATACGTTACATAACATATAAACAGTTTATGTTTATGTACTATGGAGGTGTAGTAGCTGGGCGGAGGGAAAACATTACGTCACTCCCCTTGATACATAATGCTTTTGTTTACAATTCTCGGCATGAATTATTCATTACTTCTCCCTTTGTTTATGATAGCATCTAAAGGTAGTTGATAAAAACGATTAAACTCAGTGAACATGGTATGTCGATGGTAATAATATAGCTCTGGGCCACACTAAATATCATGTAGCTATGTAGGTAGGTGTAGGTATGTAGCCCAGGCGGACTACATACGTACATTATTATTATTACTGATAATTATACGTATGTGTACCTGTACCTAAGAAAACTTACACACTGTGCTCGCATGCAGGTACACATTAAAATCACTAAGAGTGTCTTATCAGTCTTGAAGATGCCATATTAATAATGATAATAACAACACAATAATAATCACACTAAGGAGCATTAAATATCATATTAAACGTTAATATAAACATTTTGCTTAATCCATCTAAATACACCCCGCAGTAGAATAAATTAACATAAATGTGAGATGTGGTAGCCAGGTGACTTGTAGGACTTGTGGTAGCCAGGCAACTTGTAGTCCAACATCAGAGAAAATGTGTCACTATAATATTACTGGGGGTAACTAGAAAATTATTCCTTTCGTATGCCTTCATTCAGGGTGTCATTTCTTCTAAAAATGGTGTTACATGAGAATGGGAGTGTTTCTCTTTATTTATTCTACTGTATCAGTGTGGAGACAACTTGTACACAATGTAAAGTGATGAAAACCAGACACATTCATCTGGTTTGTTAACATTATGTGTGGGTGGAGTGGTGAGGGCTGCCCTTCCTGGCTACCCATACTCCCCAAACTGACTTCATACAAATAAAACTCACCTCTCAACCTACATTAAGGCTACAAATATTTTAAGGTAATTAATGAGTGTACTATACATTTATGCATTTTATCGCTCTAGGGAGCTTAACGTCGTAGTCGGTATAAGTGGCCAGGCAGGATGCCATATCTCCCACACAGCTTTCTACAAATAAATACTTTTCACTTCTCACCCTACATTAAGACCATTAAGACTTCAAATATTTTAAGGTAAGTAATGTGTGTACTGTATATGCATTTTATCGCTCTAGGGAGCTTTAAGCATCGTAGTATAGTGTGTGTGGGTGGGGTTGCCAGGAGGGCTACCACACCTGACTTCTTATAGTAAATACTACTCACCTTTTGCCCTACATTAAGACTACAAATATTTTGAGGTAAATAATGAGTGTACTGTGTGTGTATTTTACTTTTTAATGTCTAGTTCTATTGCTAACTTAATATATGCATATAAATGCTAACTTAATATATGCATATAAATGCTAACTTAATATATGCATATAAATGCTAACTTAATATATGCATATAAATGCTAACTTAATATATGCTTATAAATGCCAGATAACAAGTTTACACTTGTTATCTGGCATTTATCTGCATTTATAAACAGAAAAAATGAAGTTCTGCTTTCCAGCGAAGTCTGCTTTCTGGCAGTAGCCTGGAGCCTAACATGCTGAATAAGTGGGGCCCTACTGTATACAAGTGTACAGTCACTGGACATGTTCCTAGAAGTTTTGCAGCTTGTGGAACTCTTTGAAACATGGTTTCATACACAATGGTGTTTTACACTCCTCACACACAAAACGAGTGTGTCTGCATTTTTGTGGGGTTTTTTTAATGTGCACAGACAAAACACCTCGTCTGAGCAGTTTTCTTCAAAGTATTAGCAGGCAGTTGGTTAGGTAGTTATCCTAGGTAAATGGTCGTATGTCATCATTCCTTCATTCCTTCCTTCCTACCTTCCTTCCTACATTCCTTCCTTCCTTCCCTACCTACCCACCTTCCTTTCTTCCTTACTTCTTTTCTTCCTTCCTTACTTCTTTTCTTCCTTCCTTACTTTTTTCCTTCCTTCCTTTCATCTTGTCCTTCCTTCCTGCCTTCCTTTCTTCCCTCCTTCCTTCCTTCTGGTTTCTATAATATATATACACATATATAGTCACTGGACACTTTCATGTAACTGCTATTATCTTCAGCAAGCTTGTGTTGTGTGTGAGTGTGTGAATTTCTAAATGTGCTGAGTCAGGGTCCAGCAGTTGTCAAAATGACATATTGTCTCATTACTCACTCTCCCTACCGCCTGTGAAAACAATGGGGTCGGATGCTTGCTTCCCTTCCACCCGACTACCTAATTATCTTTCTCCCTCATTCTCTCTTGCTTTCTCTCTCTCATTCTCTCCCTCATTCTCTCCCTCATTCCCTCCCTCATTCCCTCCCTCATTCTCTCTCTCATTCTTCATTCTTCTGGTATCCTTGGCATTGCTTTTGGTCACAAACTCCTCAAAACCATGAAACTGATCTTCACCGACACTTCTATCTATGTTAAAGCATCACTTGGGAAGAGAAGAGTCCCAGATGTGCCGGGGAGTCACATATTTCTTAACGCTAGGTATGCTGAACAAGGACTGCTGAAATGGCATTCCCACAATGCGCCACTGGCTCCGTGATTTTTTTATATGACACATACTGACCATGGAGACCCATTCTCTCACATGTGGGCCTACCAGCTTTCTCCTGCTTGATTTGAAGCCGCTAAAATTTATGGGTATTAATACATCAAACACGGTGGCTCGTAAGACATTATATATACGACCAAAACAATCAAAGGGTTAATGATGTTGATCAGACCAATAAACTAATACAGCTCCATACTATTGGCAGGACTGTGGTCAATACAGATTTTTCACTCCACCCTCACCCCTTTAACTGTCGCAACCCCAAATCCTGAGGTGTCTCTTGGTGTCGCAAAATATTTGAAAAAAAAAAATTATTTTTATTGTGAAATGATAGAGAATCTTTTCCTGATGGCGACACCAAAAGTACAAAATTTGATGAAAGACTTACGGAATTACGCTCTCGAGAACTTAGTGACCTCAGTGATATTTACAAATCTGCGATTTCACCCACTTTGAGCCCTATTTTCAGCTAATTCCCTTGTTCCAGTCAATCAAACTCATAGCTATTTCTTTAGAACTCCATTTGTTGTATTGATTGAGTACAAGAAACTGCCCATTTACCGATTTCAACTACCCATTAAAGAGGTCAGAAATTGGCAATTTGGCCAATTTCATGCATATTAAAAAATATGCCAATTTCAAAATAGGGTCCAGAATGAACAATGCAGACATTCGTAGCTCTAAAATAGCATTTTCTTTGTTCATCAGTCATGTATCCAGGTCCCTCTGATATTACTTGGGCTTTCTATTTTGAATTTTTATTCAAACAAAAAATAGAAGATTTACTGTTATACAGACTACTGCAATATTGTAATGACTGCATATTAGAATGGCTAGTTGGACATTTATTGGACAATGACATCATTTGTTTACTCTTGAACATCGGCAAAAAATCAAACATTTCCTCTACTTTGAGCTCCATTTCAAGGTCCTTTTCATAGTCAAACCAATCAAAATCACCTCCATTTCTATAATGTTTTACATTCTATCAAATGTGACTACGAAAATGAGAATACAACCATAAAAACTATATGAAAATACACCTCAAAGTCGGAGTTTTTTTTTTTTTTCATTATGCACTGCTTACTGCAGGATTTTTTTCATACTGTGCATGCAGACCCATTCTCTCATATGTGTGCCTACCAGCTTTCTCCTGCTTGATTTGAAGCCCCTAGAATTTTTGAGTACAGTAGGCCTTGCTTTACAGCGTTTCGTTTTACTGCGTTCCGTTAATACGGTCATTTCAAATTATGACCAAAACTCTCTATACAGCTTCCCCCCACCAGATTTTCTAATACAGTCACTGCACCCCACTCGGTTTGTTTACATTCTGCGCGAGATCCTTAAGCACTAAGTTTCTGCATTATGTCTAGAAACTCCAAAATTTCAAGTGTTTTTAAGTTAATTTATATTTTATATATACAGTGGAACCTCTACTTGCGAGCGCATCCACATGCAAGTTTTTCCAAATATGAGCAGTTGATGGGTCAATTTTTTGCTTCCATATGCGAGCTAAATTTCCATAAGTGAGCAGACCTCAAAGCAGCTTCCTTGATGGAAATATAAACACATATGCAGTATAATGTGATCCTTTATTGACAACGTTTCACCCACACAGTGGGCTTTTTCAAGTCACACACAGATCTACCTGGGGTGGAAGGTACGGGAGTATTTATAGTCATGTTCAGAATGTTGAGGTCAGGTGGAGAATGCTGCATCTGATGATCTACCAGGTGGAGTTGTAGAGTCTTGGGTAGCTTGGCAGGGGTATTGGACAAGTTGTGAGTAGACCTTTTGTAGTGTTCTATGTTCTTATGTGGGATAGCGATGAAGAAGTTTCTTGGCGAGTGGTTCAGCTATGTTATAGAAGCCGTTGTTCTGGATGAAATTGTTGGTTATAGAGATAAGCGATGATTCCAGGATTCTTCGGTATTGAGTGTTGTCTTCTGTGGTGATAAGTCTTGAGTTTCTGTAGTTAATTAAATGGTTTTGTGAATTGCGATGTTGTACACAGGCATTCCTTGTATCGTCAGTCCTGCTTGCATATTGGTGTTCTGAAATACGTGTTTGTAGGTCTCTTGATGTTTCGCCCACATATAATTTGTTGCAGTCATTACAAGGGATTATGTATACCCCTGCAGAGGATGGAGGCTTGTCCTGTCTACTACTGGTGATGTCCTTGATGGTCGTGGTTGTGGAGGTAGATACTTGGAAGGATGTATGTGGGCGAAACATCAAGAGACCTACAAACACGTATTTCAGAACACCAATATGCAAGCAGGAATGAAGATACAAGGAATGCCTGTGTACAACATCGCAATTCACAAAACCATTTAATTAACTACAGAAACTCTAAAGACTTATCGCCACAGAAGACAACACTCAGTACCGAAGAATCCTGGAATCATCGCTTATCTCTATAACCAACAATTTCAACCAGAACAACGGCTTCTATAACATAGCTGAACCACTCGCCAAGAAACTTCTTCATCGCTATCCCACATAAGAACATAGAACACTACAGAAGGTCTACTCACAACTTGTCCAATACCCCTGCCAAGCTACCCAAGACTCTACAACTCCACCCGGTAGATCATCAGATGCAGCATTCTCCACCTGACCTCAACATTCTGAACATGACTATAAATACTCCCGTACCTTCCACCCCAGGTAGATCTGTGTGTGACTTGAAAAAGCCCACTGTGTGGGTGAAACGTTGTCAATAAAGGATCACATTATACTGCATATGTGTTTATATTTCCACTGTGTCGGTATTTGATACCATTTATTTCCAGCTTCCTTGATGCTGGTGAGGGGCTCTTGCTCTTGATCTAGGGAATTATATCTCATTTTTTTGTTGGACTATCTTATTGAAACTTGGGCAATGTATGATGGAAAGATGCTTCTCAACTTACACCAAAAATTAAAGAAATCAGAGCAAAAATAACGGAGTTCACTTCTCAGCAATTAGCCACCCCTTAGCGGTATTTTCGTATGGTTTTTATGGTTGTATTCTCGTTATTTTGGTCTCATTTGATAGAATGGAACATAAGAAAGGAGGAACACTGCAGCAGGCCTGTTGGCCCATACTAGGCAGGTCCTTTACAATTCATCCCACTAACAAAACATTTGCCCAACCCAATTTCCAATGCTACCCAAGAAATAAGCTTTGATGTGCAAGTCCCACTCAAATCCAACCCCTCTCACTCATGTATTTATCCAACCTAAATTTGAAACTACCCAAAGTCCAAGCCTCAATAACCCAACTAGGTAGACTGTTCCACTCATCAAGTACCCTATTTCCAAACCAATACTTTCCTATGTCCTTTCTAAGATATATTACAGAATAGATATGATTTTGATTGCTTTCATGACAAAAAGTACCTTGAAACTGAGCTCAACATAGGAGAAATGTTCCATTGCTTGGCTATGTTCAAGAGTAAACAAATGACATCACTGGCCATTCCAATATGCAGTAGTGAATGGGTTGATATTATTTATACAATTATTACAATAAGGCATAACAGTAAATCTTATATTTTTTGTGGGAATAAAAATTACAAATTACAGTGGAACCTTGACTTACGAGTTTAATCCATTCCAGGAGCTAGCTCGTAACTCAATTTACTCGTATATCAAATTAATTTTCCTCATTTAAATTAATTGAAAAGCCATTAATTCGTTCCTGCACTCTGGAGAGATGAGAAAAAATACTTGATGGCAATTCCAGGAATTCCAGGAACAGCTGTTAAAAATTGACCACTGTCTGGAAAATCTTCCAGCTCCTGCACCCAACATCTTGCTCCTGGGGGATTTCAACTTAAGGCACCTAAAATGGAGGAATATAGCAAATAATATTGTTGCAGTAATAACACCAGGAGGCAGCTCTGATGAAAACTCACACTCACACGAGCTTTTAAATCTCTGCACAAAATTCAATTTAAACCAGCAAATAATAGAGCCTACTAGACTGGAGAATAGACCTCATCTTCACTAACAATGATGATCTGATAAGAAATGTCACCATATCAAAAACAATATACTCAGATAACAACATAATTGAGGTTCGGACATGTATGTGTGGAGCCCCACACCGACATAATGAGACTAGTCACGAGGGAGCATTCACCAAATTCAACTTCAATAACAAAAACATAAAGTGGGACCAAGTAAACCAAGTCCTAACCGATATAAGCTGGGAAGATATACTAAGCAACACAGACCCTAACTTATGCCTAGAACAGATTAACTTGGTGGCACTCGATGTATGCACAAGGCTTATTCCTCAAAGAAAAAGGAGGAGTAGATGCAAAATGGAAAGAGACAGGCGCTCCCTTTACAGGCGACAGAAAAGAATAATAGAGCGGCTAAAAGAGGTCAATATATCTGAAATGCGTAGGGAGACACTGGTCAGAGAAATAGCAAGCATCGAACTTAAGCTAAAGGAATCTTATAGGAGTCAGGAATCGCAGGAAGAACTAAAAGCCATAAATGAAATCGAAAGAAACCCAAAGTATTTCTTCTCCTATGCCAAATCTAAGTCGAGAACATCGTCCAGTATTGGGCCCCTACTTAAACAAGATGGGTCCTACATAGATGACAGCAAGGAAATGAGTGAGCTACTCAAGTCCCAATATGACTCAGTTTTTAGCAAGCCGCTAACCAGACTGAGAGTCAAAGATCAAAATTAATTTTTTATGAGAGAGCCACAGAATTTGGTTAACACAAGCCTATCCGATGTTATCCTGATGCCAAATGACTTCGAACAGGCGATAAATGACATGCCCATGCACTCTGCCCCAGGGCCAGACCCATGGAACTCCGTGTTCATCAAGAACTGCAAGAAGCCCCTATCACAAGCCTTTTCCATCCTATGGAGAGGGAGCATGGACACGGGGGTCGTCCCACAGTTACTAAAAACAACAGACATAGCCCCACTCCACAAAGGGGGCAGTAAAGCAACAGCAAAGAACTACAGACCAATAGCACTAACATCCCATATCATAAAAATCTTTGAAAGGGTCCTAAGAAGCAAGATCACCACCCATCTAGAAGCCCATCAGTTACACAACCCAGGGCAACATGGGTTTAGAACAGGTCGCTCCTGTCTGTCTCAACTATTGGATCACTACGACAAGGTCCTAATGCACTAGAAGACAAAAAGAATGCAGATGTAATATATACAGACTTTGCAAAAGCCTTCGACAAGTGTGACCATGGCGTAATAGCGCACAAAATGCGTGCTAAAGGAATAACAGGAAAAGTCGGTCGATGGATCTATAATTTCCTCACTAACAGAACACAAAGAGTAGTCGTCAACAGAGTAAAGTCCGAGGCAGCTACGGTGAAAAGCTCTGTTCCACAAGGCACAGTACTCGCTCCCATCTTGTTCCTCATCCTCATATCCGACATAGACAAGGATGTCAGCCACAGCACCGTGTCTTCCTTTGCAGATGACACCCGAATCTGCATGACAGTGTCTTCCATTGCAGACACTGCAAGGCTCCAGGTGGACATCAACCAAATCTTTCAGTGGGCTGCAGAAAACAATATGAAGTTCAACGATGAGAAATTTCAATTACTCAGATATGGTAAACACGAGGAAATTAAATCTTCATCAGAGTACAAAACAAATTCCGGCCACAAAATAGAGAGAAACACCAACGTCAAAGACCTGGGAGTGATCATGTCGGAGGATCTCACCTTCAAGGACCATAACATTGTATCAATCGCATCTGCTAGAAAAATGACAGGATGGATAATGAGAACCTTCAAAACTAGGGAGGCCAAGCCCATGATGACACTCTTCAGGTCACTTGTTCTATCTAGGCTGGAATATTGCTGCACACTAACAGCACCTTTCAAGGCAGGTGAAATTGCTGACCTAGAAAATGTACAGAGAACCTTCACGGCGCGCATAACGGAGATAAAACACCTCAATTACTGGGAGCGCTTGAGGTTCCTAAACCTGTATTCCCTGGAATGCAGGCGGGAGAGATACATGATTATATACACCTGGAAAATCCTAGAGGGACTAGTACCGAACTTGCACACGAAAATCACTCACTAAGAAAGCAAAAGACTTGGCAGACGATGCAACATCCCCCCAATGAAAAGCAGGGGTGTCACTAGCACGTTAAGAGACCATACAATAAGTGTCAGGGGCCCGAGACTGTTCAACTGCCTCCCAGCATACATAAGGGGGATTACCAATAGACCCCTGGCAGTCTTCAAGCTGGCACCTGGACAAGCACCTAAAGTCGGTTCCTGACCAGCCGGGCTGTGGCTCGTACGTTGGTTTGCGTGCAGCCAGCAGCAACAGCCTGGTTGATCAGGCTCTGATCCACCAGGAGGCCTGGTCACAGACCGGGCCGCGGGGGCATTGACCCCTGGAACTCTCTCCAGGTAAACTCCAGGTAAATGGCTTATTTATCTATCATAATTCATCTAATATGACATAATAAATAATATAATTAGCACAGAAATATGATATGTATGGTGGCAGAGGAAGTGGCAGCGGCAGAAGCGTCGGCCATTTCTGTCCCAATTTGACTCTAGTATCTTCCCATGTCCTTACTGTAAGAGAAAATGGAGTATTTTTGAGGCTAACTGCAGTAGATCACTAGGACCTATGGTTAGAAAAAAAAAATTTGGCCAAATGATTGTAAAAAATGCAAACAATCACGACAGAACTGCCCCCAAAGGGATGTAAACATGTTTACTGCTTACCAGCTGTGCCAACTAGCAGAAGCAATCTGAATTATTATTACGTAGGTATTATGCATTATTATTATTATTATTATTATTATCATCATTATTAATTGAGGGAACTGAAGCTCTATCATTATAATAATAATAATTAGTATATTATTATTATTATTATTATCATTATTATTATTATTATTAATTTAGGGAACTGAAGCTCTATCATTATTATAATAATAATACAGTAGACCGCCATTTAAGAATTGCTGCACAATTTTATGTAACACGTATAATTAATTTAACATGGTTCAGTTTGCGGGAAGGAAAAACGGGGAGCCCTCCCACCATCCCCTACAACTCCCCAACACCACCCACCACCATCCCAGCATTCCTAATTCATACCTGTCCAGTCTTTCTCTGCTACAAGGCAGCTGTGTTTGTCAATTGTGTTATGATATTTTAATTACTATAGGTTGGTAGACAGCAACCACCCAGGGAAGTACTACCGTCCTGCCAGATGACTGTGAAACAAAAACCTGTAACTGTTTTGCATGATGGTAGGATTGCTGGTTTCTTTTTCTGTCTCATAAACACGCTAAGATAACAGGGATATCTTGCTACTCCTACTTACACTTTGGTCACACTTCACAGACACGCACATGCATATATATATATACATACATCTAGGTTTTTCTCCTTTTTCTAAATAGCTCTTGTTCCTTTTTATTTCTTCTATTGTCCATGGGGAAGTGGAAAAGAATCTTTCCTCCGTAAGCCATGCGTGTCGTATGAGGCGACTAAAATGCCGGGAGCAATGGGCTAGTAACCCCTTCTCCTGTATACAATTACTAAAAAAGAGAAGAAGAAAAACTTTATAAAACTGGGTTGCTTAAATGTGCGTGGATGTAGTGCGGATGACAAGAAACAGATGATTGCTGATGTTATGAATGAAAAGAAGTTGGATGTCCTGGCCCTAAGCGAAACAAAGCTGAAGGGGGTAGGAGAGTTTCAGTGGGGGGAAATAAATGGGATTAAATCTGGAGTATCTGAGAGAGTTAGAGCAAAGGAAGGGGTAGCAGTAATGTTAAATGATCAGTTATGGAAGGAGAAAAGAGAATATGAATGTGTAAATTCAAGAATTATGTGGATTAAAGTCAAGGTTGGATGCGAGAAGTGGGTCATAATAAGCGTGTATGCACCTGGAGAAGAGAGGAATGCAGAGGAGAGAGAGAGATTTTGGGAGATGTTAAGTGAATGTATAGGAGCCTTTGAACCAAGTGAGAGAGTAATTGTGGTAGGGGACTTGAATGCTAAAGTAGGAGAAACTTTTAGAGAGGGTGTGGTAGGTAAGTTTGGGGTGCCAGGTGTAAATGATAATGGGAGCCTTTGATTGAACTTTGTATAGAAAGGGGTTTAGTTATAGGTAATACATATTTTAAGAAAAAGAGGATAAATAAGTATACACGATATGATGTAGGGCGAAATGACAGTAGTTTGTTGGATTATGTATTGGTAGATAAAAGACTGTTGAGTAGACTTCAGGATGTACATGTTTATAGAGGGGCCACAGATATATCAGATCACTTTCTAGTTGTAGCTACACTGAGAGTAAAAGGTAGATGGGATACAAGGAGAATAGAAGCATCAGGGAAGAGAGAGGTGAAGGTTTATAAACTAAAAGAGGAGGCAGTTAGGGTAAGATATAAACAGCTATTGGAGGATAGATGGGCTAATGAGAGCATAGGCAATGGGGTCGAAGAGGTATGGGGTAGGTTTAAAAATGTAGTGTTAGAGTGTTCAGCAGAAGTTTGTGGTTACAGGAAAGTGGGTGCAGGAGGGAAGAGGAGCGATTGGTGGAATGATGATGTAAAGAGAGTAGTAAGGGAGAAAAAGTTAGCATATGAGAAGTTTTTACAAAGTAGAAGTGATGCAAGGAGGGAAGAGTATATGGAGAAAAAGAGAGAAGTTAAGAGAGTGGTGAAGCAATGTAAAAAGAGAGCAAATGAGAGAGTGGGTGAGATGTTATCAACAAATTTTGTTGAAAATAAGAAAAAGTTTTGGAGTGAGATTAACAAGTTAAGAAAGCCTAGAGAACAAATGGATTTGTCAGTTAAAAATAGGAGAGGAGAGTTATTAAATGGAGAGTTAGAGGTATTGGGAAGATGGAAGGAATATTTTGAGGAATTGTTAAATGTTGATGAAGATAGGGAAGCTGTGATTTCGTGTATAGGGCAAGGAGGAATAACATCTTGTAGGAGTGAGGAAGAGCCAGTTGTGAGTGTGGGGGAAGTTCGTGAGGCAGTAGGCAAAATGAAAGGGGGTAAGGCAGCCGGGATTGATGGGATAAAGATAGAAATGTTAAAGCAGGTGGGGATATAGTTTTGGAGTGGTTGGTGCAATTATTTAATAAATGTATGGAAGAGGGTAAGGTACCTAGGGATTGGCAGAGAGCATGCATAGTTCCTTTGTATAAAGGCAAAGGGGATAAAAGAGAGTGCAAAAATTATAGGGGGATAAGTCTGTTGAGTGTACCTGGTAAAGTGTATGGTAGAGTTATAATTGAAAGAATTAAGAGTAAGACGGAGAATAGGATAGCAGATGAACAAGGAGGCTTTAGGAAAGGTAGGGGTGTGTGGACCAGGTGTTTACAGTGAAACATATAAGTGAACAGTATTTAGATAAGGCTAAAGAGGTCTTTGTGGCATTTATGGATTTGGAAAAGGCATATGACAGGGTGGATAGGGGGGCAATGTGGCAGATGTTGCAAGTGTATGGTGTAGGAGGTAGGTTACTGAAAGCAGTGAAGAGTTTTTACGAGGATAGTGAGGCTCAAGTTAGAGTATGTAGGAAAGAAGGAAATTTTTTTCCCAGTAAAAGTAGGCCTTAGACAAGGATGTGTGATGTCACCGTGGTTGTTTAATATATTTATAGATGGGGTTGTAAGAGAAGTAAATGCGAGGGTCTTGGCAAGAGGCGTGGAGTTAAAAGATAAAGAATCACACACAAAGTGGGAGTTGTCACAGCTGCTCTTTGCTGATGACACTGTGCTCTTGGGAGATTCTGAAGAGAAGTTGCAGAGATTGGTGGATGAATTTGGTAGGGTGTGCAAAAGAAGAAAATTAAAGGTGAATACAGGAAAGAGTAAGGTTATGAGGATAACAAAAAGATTAGGTGATGAAAGATTGAATATCAGATTGGAGGGAGAGAGTATGGAGGAGGTGAATGTATTCAGATATTTGGGAGTGGACGTGTCAGCGGATGGGTCTATGAAAGATGAGGTGAATCATAGAATTGATGAGGGAAAAAGAGTGAGTGGTGCACTTAGGAGTCTGTGGAGACAAAGAACTTTGTCCTTGGAGGCAAAGAGGGGAATGTATGAGAGTATAGTTTTACCAACGCTCTTATATGGGTGTGAAGCGTGGGTGATGAATGTTGCAGCGAGGAGAAGGCTGGAGGCAGTGGAGATGTCATGTCTGAGGGCAATGTGTGGTGTGAATATAATGCAGAGAATTCGTAGTTTGGAAGTTAGGAGGAGGTGCGGGATTACCAAAACTGTTGTCCAGAGGGCTGAGGAAGGGTTGTTGAGGTGGTTCGGACATGTAGAGAGAATGGAGCGAAACAGAATGACTTCAAGAGTGTATCAGTCTGTAGTGGAAGGAAGGCGGGGTAGGGGTCGGCCTAGGAAGGGTTGGAGGGAGGGGGTAAAGGAGGTTTTGTGTGCGAGGGGCTTGGACTTCCAGCAGGCATGCGTGAGCGTGTTTGATAGGAGTGAATGGAGACAAATGGTTTTTAATACTTGACGTGCTGTTGGAGTGTGAGCAAGGTAACATTTATGAAGGGATTCAGGGAAACCGGCGGGCCGGACTTGAGTCCTGGAGATGGGAAGTACAGTGCCTGCACTCTGAAGGAGGGGTGTTAATGTTGCAGTTTAAAAACTGTAGTGTAAAGCACCCTTCTGGCAAGACAGTGATGGAGTGAATGATGGTGAAAGTTTTTCTTTTTCGGGCCACCCTGCCTTGGTGGGAATCGGCCGGTGTGATAATAATAATAAAAATATTTATTTATTTATTTATTTAATAATTTGAACATACAGAGGTACAAAAAAATACAGGTAAGAGCAGTATGCCAAAGCCACTTGTATGCATAGCATTACGGGCAGGCTTAAAATTAACTTATGATTAACTAAGCAATGATGTAATCAGTGATAAAACATTATTGTAAACAGATAACAATAAAGCACAAATGAGTATTACAAAGACAGGTCATATGGTTGCATGCATTGCTGTACATTCTGTAGAATGGAGTATTCTGATAGGTAGTGTATTTAAAAAATACAAAGTTAGATTGGGTCTTAGGTTTAACATTTATGTGATATAATTATGAGAAACATTTAGGATATACAATTTATAAGGTTCAGTTATTCAGTATTTATTTGGTTTTGGGTGAGTATGTGATCTTTGAGAAGAGACTTGAATTTATAAACAGGTAGTGTTTCTTTTAGATTTACAGGTAATGAATTCCAGATTTTAGGGCCTTTTATGTGCATTGAGTTTTTGCATAGCGTGAGATGGACACGAGGAACATCAAAGAGTGATCTGTGCCTTGTGTTATGGTCATGAGTTCTGTTGAGGTTGGCAAGGAGATGTTTGAGGGGAGGGTTAATATTAGAGTTAAGTGTTCTATGTATGTAATAGGTGCAGTAATAAGTATGGATGTTTTGTATGGTGAGTAGGTTTAGTGTTTTGAATATTGGTGGAGTGTGCTGCCTGTAGTGGGAATTTGTTGTCATTCTGACTGTAGCCTTTTGTTGGGTAATTAGTGGTCTGAGATGTTTTATTGTTGTTGAGCCCCATGCACAAATTCCATAGGTGAGATAGGGGTAAATAAGAGAGTGATATAGGGCCAGGAGGGCTGACTGTGGAACATAGTACCGTATCTTCGATAGTATGCCTACGGTCTTGGAAATTTTCTTAGAAATTTGTTGTATATGTGTATGAAATTTGAGTCTATTATCTTGTATCTGCCAAGCAATCATGACACCCAGTAGGCATACTAGTGTTGCTGAAAGTGGCACGAAGAGGTATAAGCACTTAAGTCTTAGAATTAACAAAGATATATTAGACAAGAGATAACCTGTAGCCTTAAGTGTTACTTTGTACACAGAAAAAGAGGTTAACATGAGTTTGTGTGACTGAATAACTGACTTACTGAGTGACTTGACTGACTTACTGAATGACTTGACTGACTTATTGAGTGACTTGACTGACTGAATGACTTCACTGACTTATTGAGTGACTTGGCTGACTTACTGAATGACTTAACTGACTTATTGAGTGACTTAACTGACTTACTGAATGACTTGACTGACTTAATGAATGACTTGATTGACTTACTGAATGACTTGACTGACTTACTGAATGACTTGACTGACTTATTGAGTGATTTGACTGACTGAATGACTTTACTGACTTATTGAGTGATTTGACTGACTGAATGACTTCACTGACTTATTGAGTGACTTAACTGACTTACTGAATGACTTGATTGACTTAATGAATGACTTGATTGACTTACTGAATGACTTGACTGACTTACTGAATGACTTGACTGACTCACTGAGTAACATGACTGACTGAATGACTTGACTGACTGACTGAATGACTTGACTGACTTACTGAGTGACTTGACTGACTGAATGACCTGACTGATTTATTGAGTGACTTGATTGACTTACTGAGTGACCTGACTGTAATATTATATTATTATTATTGCTGAGAAGAAAAAGATAACGATTTCCATGGAATTAAAGCATGAAATCATAGATAAACAAGCGAGGTGTCCAGGTTTTGGGTTGAGGGGGAAGAGGGAGGGGGAAGCTGGCTCGTAACTCAAATGTTGGCTCATAACTCAGAGCAAAAAATCGGCCCAGGGACAGCTCGTATCTCAAAACACTCGTGAGTTGGGACACTCGTAAGTCAAGTTTCCACTATATTTACATTGTAATAATAATAATATGTATAATAATAATACGTATAATAATACATATGATGATAATAGTATAATAATAATACAGGTCCTCCATCACAAATCCGGCATCATTGGGACCTGTAGTGTGCCGGATTACTGAGTTTGCCGAATTACAGAGTGGTTAGGTTAGAATACACTTAATAAAATTAACTAACTTGACTTACACAAAGTTCATTGAACATCAGCAAATATCGAACATTTCCGCTACTTTGAGCTCAATTTCAAGGTACTTTTCATCATGAAAGCAATCAAAATCATATATATTTCTGAAATATATATTCCATTCTATCAATTGAGACCAAAAAATCGAGAATACAACCATAAAAACCATATGAAAATATACCACAAAGAGGCGGCTAATGGCTGAGAAGTGAACTCCCTTATTTATTGTCCGTGTTTTTTATTTTTGGTGTACGTTAAGAAGCATCTTTCCATCATACACTGCCCAAGTTTCAATGAGATAGCCCAACAAACAACCGAGAAAAAAAAATATTTACCAAAAATCAGGGCAAGCCCAAGCCAGGTACTGGAAATAAGTCACTTTGTCTGACTTTTTTGGGTTATCCTAGGTTCTCTATACATACACTGCTATGTATGATAATCTATGTAACTGTATTTGTGTATAGTACCTGAATAAACTTACTTCTAGTCTGTCAAATGAGTACAAGAAACCGTCCATTCACCTATTTCAACTACCCAATAAAGTGGTCAGAAATTGGCAATTTGGCCAATTTCACAGATGCCAATTTCAAAATAGGATCCAGAATAGACAATGCAGACATTCCTGGCACTAAAATAACATTTTCTCTGTTCATTAGTCATGGCTCCGGGCCCCTCTTATATTACTCTTGCTTACCATTTGGAATTTTTATTCACACAAAAAAATAGAAGATTTACTGTTATGCAGACTACTGCATTATTGTAATAATTGTATAAATAATGTCAACCCATTCATGACTCCGTATTATAATTTGGACTGGCAGGCAGACAGGTATTGGACGGTGACGTCATTTGTTTACTCGAGCATCACTAAAGAATAGAACTTTTCTGCTACTGTGAGCGCAATTTCAAGGTACTTTTCGTCATGAAAGCAATCAAAATCATATCTATTTCTGTAATATATCTTCCATTCTATCAAATGAGACCAAAAAAACGAGAATATAACCATAAAAACCAAACAAAAATATACCGCTAAGCGGCTGCTAATGGCTGAGAAGTGAACTCCGCTATTTATGGTCTGATTTCTTTGATTTTTGGTGTACATTAAGAAGTGTCTTTCCATCATACATTACCCAAGTTTCAGTAAGATAACCCAACAAACAAATGAGAAAATAATAATAATAATAATAATAATAATAATAATAATTTACTATACGTACATGTACATGGGATACAGACATAGCTGACATCAGTGACATACTACTATATAGAAAGCCGCTTGTTATGCAAAGTATTTCAAGCAAATTAGGTCAGTGTCCCAGGATAACACCCACACCAGTCGACTAACACCCAGGTACCCATTTACTGATGGGTGAACATAGACAACAGGTGTAAAGAGACACACCCAATGTTTCTACCCTGGCTGGGAATTGAATATTTACCAAAAATCATATATGGCTAACCCAAGCAAGGTACTAGAAATAAGCCACATTGTCTGACTATTTTGGGTTATCCTAGGTTCTCTACACATATGCTGCTATGTGTGGTAATCTATATAGAGAAAATAGCTTTTTTGTTTCAGGTTTATGGTGCAGTATGAGTGTATATCACAGTTAGCCCTGTGCTACACTCCGTTTTCTCTAATATAAGCCCCATGACAGGGATAGGAGAATGGTACTTGTATCTCGTATCCTCTTCATACCTCTGTCGAACTGCTCAGTATTATGCCAAATATTATTCATTCTGGAGTATTTAACATGTTTTATGTTATTTATATTGTTTATTATGTCATATTAGATCAATTGTGATAGGCAATAAACTGTAGCGTTGATATTAGCATAATAATAAAGCATATTCTCCTGCATCACGAGACAGAGCTCATAGCAGCTGACAGTAGCTTCAAAGCCACCTTATCTTTAATGGACAATATACTGTGTAGGTGCTTTACACAACAAAAAGCATTTCTTTTATTCAATGGAACCATGGCTTGGGCTAAAAGTATATATTTTATTCATTCTAGAGTATATACACCTACCATCCGACTTACGACCGAGTTCGGTTCCGAAAAACCGGTCGTAAGTCGAAATGGTCGTAAGTCGAACTTTACTACTGAATATCAACAAAACATTTTTGCAATGACTTTATTTTATTGTTTTATTTTGGTATTTCATGTTTTACTTTACTTTTTATGTTGTTAGTACTGTATTTTATACTGTAAGGTTTAGGATAAACACTGTGTTCAACACAAATAGTTGTTTATTTCCCAGAAATTTGGCATAAAAAACACGGTCGTAAGTCGAGTGGTCGTAAGTCGAGTGGTCGTAAGTCGAGCAGGTCGTAAGTCGGATGGTAGGTGTATCAGGTTTCTATGTTATTTATATTGTTTATTATTTCATATTAGATGAACTGTGATAGATAAATAAGCAATAGAGTTGATGATAGCGAAATATTCAAGGAGTATTTTGTCTTGTCTCCAGACAAACTCTCGTTAGCTGCCACTGCCACATATATAATGACATATTTTATTCATTCTAGACTATATATCAGGTTTCTATGTTACTTATATTGTTTGTTATGTCATACTAGATGAACTATGATAGATAAATAAGCCATAGAGTTGATATTAGCGAAATTATTGAAGTACAGAATTCCACTGGAATGGATTAATTGCATTTCAGTTAATTTAAATGAAGAAAATTGACTCTGCAAACGAGCAAATCCAGTTGCGAGCAAGGTCATGGAACGGATTAAACTCGCAAGTAGAGGTTCCACTGTACTCTCATAATTATACTTATGTATACCTGTACCTAAATAAACTTACACACTGTGCTGGTGTGCAGGTATACATTAAAATCAGTAAGAGTGTCTTATGTTGCAAGACACCATATTAGTAATAATAATAATCACTGAGTCTCATTAAATGTCGTATATTATGTTAATATACATATTTTCATTAATCCATTCATGAGGTTTTTTCAAAATTATATAATAAATACAATACATAACATATAAAGATGATAAATACACTCCACATTAGAATAAATAAACATAAATATGAGATGCAGTAGCCAGACAACTTGTACGAGTTACGCCATATTAGTAATGATGATGATAATAGTAATCACCGACTCTCTTTAACCCTTTGAGGGTCGACAAGCCCTCTCCGAGACTTGTTCTCAGGGTCGACCAAATTTAAAAAAAAAATTATTTTTCTTATGAAAAGATAGAGAATCTTTTCCTGATCATAATGACACTTAAAGTATGAAATTTGATGGAAAACTTACGGAATTATGCTCTCGCAAAGTTAGCGGTCTCGACGATGTTTACGCATTGGCGATTTTGCCCACTTTGAGCCCTATTTTTGGCCAATTCCAGTGTACTAGTCAACAAAAATCATAATTATTTCTCTAGAACTCCATTTTTTCTATTGAATGAGTACAAGAAACCACCCATTTACTGATTTCAACTATCCAATACAGTGGTCAGAATTTAGCAATTTTGCCAATTTCACACAAATTTCAAAAGATGCCAATTTTCAAATAGGGTCCAGAATAAACAAGAAAGACATTCCTGGCACTAAAATAACATTTCCTCTGTTAGTCACATCCCCAGGCCCCTCTTATATTTCTTTGGTTTTCCACTTTCAATTTTTATTCTTACAAAAAATAGAAGATTTACTGCTGCATTAGTGTAGAAATGGTATAAATAATATCAGCGCACTTGTGAAAGAATATTAGACTCACCAGTTGACGTGTATTGGACACTTGGCATGATTTGTTTACTTTTGAACTTTGGTAAAAATCGAACATTTCTGCTACTTCGAGCTCAATTTCAAGGTATTTTTCATTGTAAAACCAGTCAAAATCATCTCAATTTCTGTAATATGTCTTCCATTCCAAAGAATGAGACCAAGAAAACTAAAATACAACAATAAATACCATACGAAAATACAGTGCAAAGTTGCTGTTTTATTCCAAAAACACGGTCAAAGTTTTTTTCTCTCATTATGCACTGTGTGCTGCAGGTTTTTTTTTTATACTGCGCACACTGACCACATAGACCCATTCTTTCATATGTATGCCTACCAGCTTTCTCCCACTAGATTTGAGGGCGCTAGAATTTAGGCGTACTAATACGTCAAAAACCCTTGGTCGTAAGCCGTACTAGTACGGCCGAAACCCTCAGAGGGTTAAATGTCATATTTTACATTAATATACACATTTTCATTAATCCATCTACGATATTTTTTTTTAAATTTTATAGTAAACATGATACATAACATATAAAGATGATAAATACATCCCACAGTAGAATAAATAAACATAAACATGAGATGTGGTAGCCAGACAACTTGTACAAGTGACGCCATATTAGTAATGATAATGATAATCACTGAGTCTCATTAAATGTCATATTTTACGTTAATATACGCATTTTCATTTATCCATCTATGATATTTTTTGTCAGAATTATATAATAAACACGATACATAACATATGAAGATGATAAATACACCCCAGAGTAGAATAAATAAACCTAAATATGAGATGTGGTAGCCAGACAACTTGTACAAGTGACGGCAAGAATAACATTTTCTCTAGTCTAACATAAGAGAAAACGTGTTACTGGGCGTAACTGTAGAAAATTATTCTTTTTGTATGTAAGTAAGTTTATTCAGGTATACACAAATACAGTTACATAGATTATCATACATAGCAGCATATATGTAAAGTACCTAGGATAACCCCCCAAAAAAAGGTCAGTGTGACTTACATGTATTCCCATTGCCTTCGCTCAGAGTTTTTCTTCTAAAAGTGGTGTTACATGAGAATGGGAGTGGTGGTCTTTATTTATTCTACCGCATCAATGTAGAGACAACTTGTACACAATGTAACTTGTATACAAACCAGACGTGTACACCTGGTTTGTTTACACAACTTGTGTTTACCTGGTTTGTTTACATAACTCTGTGCCTGTCCTTTCTCGTGTACTCATTCTCTCTCTCTCTCATTTATTCGGTTTATCTCGTTTACTCACCCCTGACCCTACATTAAGACTACAAATATTTTAAGGTAAGTAATGAGTGAACTGTATATGCATTTTATTGCTCTGGGACGCTTAAATATCATAGAATATTATGTTTAGGTGGAATGGCCTGGTATGGTAGCCTGGCTGGCTACCATACATACCACACTTGATTTCTTACAATAAATACTACTCAGCTCACCCTAGATTAAGACTACAAATATTTTAAGGTAAGTAATGAGTGAACTGTATATGCATTTAATCGCTCTGGGGTACTTAAATGTCATAGAATATTGTGTAGGTGGAATGGCCTGGTATGGTAGCCTGGCTGGCTACCATACATACCACACTTGATTTCTTACAATAAATACTACTCGTCTCACCCTAGATTAAGACTACAAATATTTTAAGGTAAGTAATGAGTGTACTATATGTGCATTTTACTTCATTATTTTTTTAATGCCTAGTTCTATTGCTAACTAATATATGTTAGTGTAAACTTGTTATCTAGTACTTGTTTTGCATTTATAAGTGGAAAAAAGGATGTTCCACTTTACGTCGATTTCCGCTTTATGGCAGTAGCCTGGAACCTAACCTGCCTTATAAGTGGGGCCCTAGTGTATATATATGTCAAACACGTTGGCTCGTAAGACGTGTATATACGACTGAAACAGTCAAAGGGTTAATTCATGCCATGGAATGGTTGTCAATCCTCACAGTCATACACCAAGACTTAAAGACTGTACAGTGGACCCCCGGTTAACGATTTTAATCCGTGCAAGAGGGGTAATTGTTATGCGAAATAATCGCTATGTGAATGAATTTTCCCCATAAGAAATAATGGAAATCAAATTAATCCGTGCAAGACACCCAAAAGTATGAAAAAAAAAATTTTACCACATGAAATATACATTTTCCCACACACAAAGAGAAGGATACATGCACAATAGTAGAGTAGTACATGCACAGTATATATTGTGCATGTACTAGTTTACTAAATGAAGAATAAATGACACTTACCTTTATTGAAGATGCAGCAATGACTGATGAGACACTGTGTCCTGGGAGTGCCTTTTCCTCCTGAGTACTGTAGGTCCTGTTTGGCATTTTCTTCCAGAACAGGCCTTATCACACTGTGTATGCCACTACGATTCTTAAATCTCTCAAACCAACCTTTGCTGGCTTTAAATTCACCAATATGAGCACTAGTTCCAGGCATTTTTCCCTGTTCACCTGGGTGTTAGTCGACCTGTGTGGGTTGCATCCTGGGAGACAAGATTAAGGACCCCAATGGAAATAAGTTAGACAGTCTTCGATGACACTGACTTTTTTGGGTTATCCTGGGTGGCAAATCCTCTGGGGTTAATTGTTTCTTGGTATTCTCAATAAGCCACACCAACAACGGTGCTACAGCAGCAGCAGCAGCTGACAGTGCAGCAGCAGCAGCAGCTGACAGTGCAGCAGCAGCAGCAGCTGTACCACCAATAGTAGCGATGGTTGATTGGGGTTTATTATACAACCTGGCCAGCTCGGAGACATGCACTCCACTTTCATACTTATCAATGATCTTTTTCTTCATCTCTATTGTAATTCTCACCCTTATTGCTGTAGGGTTGGCACTAGAAGCTTTCTTGGGGCCCATGGTCACTTATTTTCCAGAAAAAGCACCGAAAACACTGTAATAATACGAAATATTCCGATTGTATGCTTGGATGTTACCGCGGAGGCTGGCTGGTAAACAATGCCACTGGCGGAACATGTGAGCGTGGCTCAGGCCGCACATTGGACGCGTCTCGGACGAAAATCGGTAAGCGGGTTTTTAAGCGGTATGTGAGGCAAAATTTTTGCAATTAAAGTAAGCGGTATGCGAAATAATCGCTATGTGATGCCATCGTTATGCGGGGGTCCACTGTACTTCCAACTTACAAGAATCAGTTAGAATTGCAATACTTCCCAATCACTAGCATCAGAACCTATGCTCGCCCTGCTTATATACCATATACGTAATAGGGTAATTGCACCACTAACCTAAAAGTGCCCATTATTCTTCAAAAACACTTTTCATCTTAAAAAGAGTACACAATAATCATGAAATATGATTAATTAATGGTAAATGTAGTATACTGACTGATAAATAGATTTCACATAGATATGTTTTAATAAGTAGTACATATTCTGGAAACTTTGATAATGGTCACTATGGTTGGCAGAATTGCCCCATTATACAATAATATAGATTAAGAAAGGTTTGATTGTCATGTCCTAAATTCATTATACAGTAGTCCTCCCGTATCCATGGGTGATATGTTCCAAGACCCACCATGGCTGCCTGAAAGTGCAGATGGCAGCGAATCCTATGTACAAGTTGTTTTTCGTTTACATACATGACTATGATAAAGGTTATTTAGTTTTCGTATGTTCTCTTGGTGTTGATGGCAATTTTTTATTGAGTGGGTTCATGAAGATTTTGCTCCTACTGCTGCATGATCCTTGTAGGTTTAGTGCTTCTTTTTGATTATATAAATAATTTGCTCCCACTGTCAAAAGGTACTTCATTAAAAAACAATTGTCATTCAGGGCCCTTTTTCTTAAGAATAATGCTCCTGCTCACCCTCCAAGCTTGGAAAATGAGTTGCTGGAGGAGTTCAGTTTTATAACTGTGAGGTTCTTGTCTCCTAACACCAATCCTCTCCTCCAGCCCATGAACCAGCAGGTCATTTCTAACTTCAAGAAACTCTACACCAAAGCACTTTTTGAAAGGTATTTTGAAATCACTTCAGAAACAAATTTAACCCTCAGGGAGTTCTGGAACCACCATTTCAATATCCTCACATGTTTGAGGCTTATAGACAAAACCTGGGGGAATGTGTCTTCCTGGACCATGCAGTCAGCATGAAAGAAATTGTGGCCTAACTTTGTGGCAGCCAGGGACTTTGATACCTTTGTAGATGAGCCTGAGTCGGTAGAGAATATTGTCTCTGGGGAAGACCATGGGTCTAGAGGTGACTGAAGATGATGTGGTGGAGTTGGAGTAGCATAGAAATGAACTTACCACAGAAGAATTTGTAGACCTTCAGAAGGAGCAGCAACAGATTGCAACGGAGAATCTGTCATCAGAGGAAGAGGCGGGAAGGGATGATGTGTCCATTGCATTAGTCAAGGAAATGTGTGCTAAATGGTGTGAAATACAGGAGTTTCCTGAAAAATACCATCCAGACAGAGTAGTGGCCATCCGTCTCTAACATGTACAATGACAGTGTAATGTTTCAGTTTAGACAAGTGTTAAAACGGAGCCTGAAACAAACCTCACTGGATAGGTTTTTAGTGAAACAAAGAACCAGTGAGCCAGAAAGAGACAAAAAAGAGAAACAACACCAAAAGGACAGTTTCTCAACATATTAATAGGCGACTCTCCTTCCAAGCAGTAACATAACCCAGTCCTCTCCTCCACCTCCTCCTTCCAGTATGTTATTAGCTCTCCTCTGACAGGTAAGGGGCAGTTAAATTTTCATTTAGTATTTATTTTTACAGTTTCTCTGTTCTGTATAATTTCATACATTGTTTTATATGATAGTTCATTGCTAATATATTGTCATTTGGGGTCTGGAATGGATTAAATCTATTTACAATATTCTTTATGATAAAAATTGCTTTGGTTGTTGTTCATTTTGGTTGTTGAATCAGCATCTGGAACGAATTAACTCTGACAACCGAAGTTCCACTGTACACATCTCCACCTCCTCTGCTTCGTCTTTCTCTTCCTCCTCCTCCAGCAGCTTCTTTTGCTTTTGCTTCTTTTTTGGTTTTCCTTTGCTTCTTCTTTTGCTTCTGCTTCTTCTTTTGCTTCTGCTTCTTCTTTTGCTTCTGCTTCTTCTTTTGCTTCTGCTTCTTCCTTTGCTTCTGCTCTTCTTTTGCTTCTGCTTCTTCTTTTACTTCTTCTGCTGCTGCTTCTGCTTTTTTTACTTCTTCTGTTGCTGCTTCTGCTTCTTTTGCTTCTTCTGCTTCTTTTGCTTCTTCTGTTGCTGCTTCTGCTTCTTCTGCTGCTGCAGCTTCTTCGACTGTGTTTTGTGCACTCTTATTCAAATGGTAAAAAATGAATGAAATCAAACGATAAATAAAGAAAATGAGACCTCAAATTGCAACCTCCATAATATTTCCAGGCCGATATAAACAGCGGATAACTGAAAATGTGGAAAGCGAATCCGTGAAGGGTTCTGCTGTATATAGCAAGGCAATGTCTGCTATGTGTGGGAACTCAAACCCATACCACAACAACAGCACAAACATTGGCACTATGGCTACCCAGCTAAATATCACAGATTATAGACAGAATGTCCATTCTGTGAGGAAATGAATCATTACAGCCCAACTCTTGACTATTCACCTTCTACCTTAGCTTCAAAGAAGCACATCTTTCATATCCTCATTGTTGTACAATTTTCCTCAGTGAACCTGGAGGGTGTTACAGGAGTCAACGCCCCCATGCCCTGGTCCATGACCAGGCCTCGTGGAGGATCAGGGCCTGATCAATCAGGCTGTTACTGCTGGCTGCATGCAAATCAACATATGAACCACAGCCTGGCTGGTCAGGTACCGACTTTAGGTGCCTGTCCAGCTCCCTCTTCAAGACAGACAGGAGTCTGTTGGTAATCCCCCTTATGTATGCTGGGAGGCAGTTGAAGAGTCTTGGGCTCCATATACTTATTGTGTTGTCTCTTAGCATACTCATGGTACCTCTGCTTTTTGTTGGGGTATGTTGCACTATCTGCCAAGTCTTCTGGTTTCATAGGGAGTGATTTCCATTTGCAGATTTCAGACTAGTCCCTCTTAACCCTTTGAGGGTCGACAGGCCCTCTCCGAGACTTGTTCTCAGGGTCGGCCAAATTTAAAAAAAAAAAAAAAAAAAAATCTTATGAAAAGGTAGAGAATCTTTTCCCGATCATAATGACACCAAAAGTATGAACTTTGATGGAAAACTTACGGAATTATGCTCTCGCGAAGTTAGAGGTCTCGACGATGTTTACGCATTGGCAATTTTGCCCACTTTGAGCCCTATTTTCGGCCAATTCCAGTGTACTAGTCGACAAAAATCATAACTATTTCTCTAGAACTCCATTTTTTCTATTGAATGAGTACAAGAAACCACCCATTTACTGATTTCAACTATCCAATACAGTGGTCAGAATTTAGCAATTTTACCAATTTCACACAAATTTCAAAAGATGCCAATTTCCAAATAGGGTCCAGAATAAACAAGCAAGACATTCTTGGCACTAAAATAACATTTCGTCTGTTTGTTAGTCACATCCCCAGGCCCCTCTTATATTTCTTTGGTTTTCCAATTTCAATTTTTATTCTTACAAAAAATAGAAGATTTACTGCTGCATTAGTGTAGAAATGGTATAAATAATATCAGCGCACTTGTGAAAGAATATTAGACTCACCAGTTGACGTGTATTGGACGCTTGGCATGATTTGTTTACTTTTGAACTTTGGTAAAAATCGAACATTTCTGCTACTTTGAGCTCAATTTCAAGGTACTTTTCATTGTAAAACCAGTCAAAATCACCTCAATTTCTGTAATATGTCTTCCATTCTATAAAATGAGACCAGGAAAACTAGAATACAACAATAAATACCACACGAAAATACAGTGCAAAGTCGCTGTTTTATTCCAAAAACACAGTCAAAGTTTTTTTTTCTCATTATGCACTGTGTGCTGCAGGATTTTTTTTATACTGCGCACACATAGACCCATTCTTTCATATGTATGCCTACCAGCTTTCTCCCACTAGATTTGAGGGCACTAGAATTTAGGCGTACTAGTACGTCAAAAACCCTGGGTCGTAAGCCGTACTAGTACGGCCGAAACCCTCAAAGGGTTAAGGTTTTCCATATGTATACAGTGGACCCTCAGTTAACACCTGCATCAGATAATGCCAAAATCGGATAATGCCTCGCTTTGGCGTAAAAAAATTGGCTCGGATAACACCTAAAAACTCGGTTAGGAGCTTTCATCCTGAACATGTCTGCATGGCGCCCTGAGCGGGCCCGGCCAGTCACCCCATGTACCAGCCAGTGTAGCATTGTTTACAAGCCACTGAGGATGGTTCCACTCGTACATGCAATATATTCTGTATTATTCCATTGTTTTTAGTATATAAATAACAAAAAAAGGCACAATACCGTGACTGGAGCGATACACAAATAACCCGCACATAAAAGAGAGAAGCTTACGACGACGTTTCAGTCCGACTTGGACCATTGACAAAATCACACTAACCAGAAGTGGAGCAGGACTGCTATATATGGGCCTATATATAGCTGTCCTGCTCCACTTGTGGTTAGTGTGACTTTGTCAATGGTCCAAGTCGGACCGAAACGTCGTCGTAAGCTTCTCTCTTTTATGTGCGAGTTATTTGTGTATTGTCTTTAGTGCTTATAACTGCTAAATAAGCCACCATGGGCCCAAAGAAAGCTTCTAGTGCCAACCCTATGGTAAAAAGGGTGAGGTGTACTATTGAACTGAAAAAGGAGATACGTATGTAACAGAAAAGTACGAGAGTGGAGTGTGTATCTCGGAGTTGGAAAAGTTATATAACAAACCCCATTCAACCATCACTACTCTCTTGTGCAACAATAAGGCAATCAAGGAAGCTGTTGCTGCAAAAGGTGCAAGTATGATTACAAAACAGAGATTGCAAATACTCGATGTGGAGAGACTGTTGTTGGTGTGGATAAACGAGAAACAATTATCAGGTGATAGTATTTCTCAGTCCTTAATATGTGAAAAGGCAAGGCAGTTGCATGAGGATCTCATTAAGAAAATGCCTCTAAATAGTGCTGCTGTTGATGAATTTAAGGGCAGCAAAGGTCGGTTTGAGAGATTTAAGAATCGTAGCGGCATACACAGTGTGATACGGCATGGTGAGGTTGCCAGTTCTGACAAAAAAGTGGCTGAAAAATATGTGCAGGACTTTAAGGAGTACATAGACACTGAAAAACTAAAACCCCAACAAGTGTTTAATTGTGACGGAACAGGCCTGTTTTGGAAGAAAATGCCAAACAGGACCTACATTACTCAGGAGGAAAAGGCACTCCCAGGACACAAGCCTATGGAAGACAGGCTAACTCTAATGTTGTGCAATAATGTAAGTGGGGATTGCAAAATGAAGCCTTTATTCATGTATCACTCTGAAACTCCTAGAGTGTTCAAGAAAAACAATATCGTCAAGACTAAATTGTGTGTGATGTGGAGAGCAAACAGTAAGGCATGGGTCATTAGAGACATGTTTATTGACTGGTTCTATGACGTGTTTGGCCCCACTGTGAAACAGTACCTCCTGGAAAATAAATTGGAACTCAAGTGCCTCCTGGTAATGGATAATGCTCCTGCTCATCCTCATGACTTGCAAGAGCAAATTGCGGGGAAGTTGAGCTTTATCAAAGTGAAGTTCTTGCCTCCTAGTACCACTCCTCTCCTCCAGCCCATGGACCAGCAGGTCATTTCAAATTTCAAAAAACTGTACACCAAAGCAGTGTTTCAAAAATGCTTTGAAGTGACCTCAGATACTGAATTGACCCTAAGAGAGTTCTGGAAAGATCACTGCATAAACCTTATAGGTAAGGCTTGGGAGGGAGTGACTTGCAGGACTTTGAACTCTGCTTGGAGAAAATTGTGGCCACAATGTGTACAAGAGAGGGATTTTGAAGGGTTTGGGGCTGACCCTAAGGAGCCTATGCCAGTTGTGGAATCTATTGTGTCTTTGGGGAAGTCCATGGGGTTAGATGTAAGTGGCCAGGATGTGGAAGAGTTGGTGGAGGACCACAGGGAAGAGCTGCAAGACCTTCATCTGGAACAGCAACAGATCACAGCTGAGGAAATTGCTTCAGAGGAGGAGAGGGAAGAGAGAGGGGAGAATGTGCCTTCTTCAGTGATTAAGGACATTTGTGCAAAGTGGAATGAGGTGCAAATTTTTGTTGAAAAATATCACCCTGACCAAGTTGATACAAGCTGTATCTGCAACATGTTCAGTGACAATACCTTGTCCCATTTTAGGCAAATCTTAAAGAGATGCCAGAAACAGAGCTCTCTGGACAGATTTTTAGTGCAACAGGGGTCCAGTGCCATTAAAAGACAAAGAAGGGAGGTAACATAAATGGGGAGAAATCCGAGTGGAGAAGTGTCGTGAGTGGTGTTCCACAGGGGTCAGTGTTGGACCCGTTGTTGTTCACAATCTACATGAATGACATAGATGAAGGAATAAATAGCAACATATGCAAGTTTGCAGATGACACCAAAATAGGCCATCAAATTCATTCTGACAAGGACATTAGAGACCTCCAGGTAGATTTGAATAGACTAATGCAGTGGTTGGAGAAGTGGCAGATGCAGTTTAATATAGACAAACGCAAAGTTCTAAACACTGGACAGGAAAATTACCATTCCACATATAAATTAATTAATGTAGATCTTAATAATACTTTTGAGTGGGCCTATCTTGTCCCTAATCTTACTTCTATATGCCTGAAAGAAACCTTTTTGGTTAGTCTTTGAATCCCTTGCACTTTAGCCTCATAATCTCTTTTAGCTTTACTTATTCCCATTTTTTGTCTCTATAATCGAATATATTGATTTCTTAACTGCCCATCCCCTCTTTTGATATGCCTATACAGTGGACCCCCGCCTTATGATATTAATCCGTTCCTGAGAGCTCATCGTAAGCCGAAATTATTGCTAGCCGAATTAATTTTCCCCATAAGAAATAATGGAAATCAAATTAATCCATTCCTGACACCCCAAAATATGAAAAAAAAAAATTACCACATGAAATATTAATTTTAATACACACAAACTGAAGAAGACATGCACAATTACTACTCTACTAAGAAGAGAATACATGACACTTACCTTTATTGAAGATCTGGTGATGATTGATGGGATGGGAGGAGGGGAGAGTGTGGAAGTTATTGTTTAGAAGGGGAATCCCCTTCCATTAGGACTTAAGGTAGCAAGTCCTTTTCCAGTGTTACTTCCCTTCTTCTTTTAACCCTTTGAGGGTCGACAGGCCCTCTCCAAGACTCGTTCTCAGGGTCGGCCAAATTTAAAAAAAAAAAAAAAATTTCTTATGAAAAGATAGAGAATCTTTTCCCGATCATAATGACACCAAAAATATGAAATTTGATGGAAAACTTACGGAATTATGCTCTTGCAAAGTTAGCGATCTCGGCGATGTTTACGGATCGGCGATTTTGCCCACTTTGAGCCCCATTTTCGGCCAGTTCCACTGTACTAGTCGACAAAAAACATGAATATTTCGCTAGAACTCCATTTTTGCTATTGAATGAGTGCAAGAAACCACCCATTTACCAATTTCAACTATCCAGTACAGTGGTCAGAATTTAGCAATTTTGCCAATTTCACACAAATTTCAAAAGATGCCAATTTCCGAATAGGGTCCAGAACAATCAAGAAATACATTCCTGGCACTAAAATGACATTTCCTCTGTTCATTAGTCACGTCTCAAGGCCCCACTTACATTCTTTTGCTTTCCACTTTGAATTTTTATTCTCGCAAAAAATAGAAGATTTACTGTTATGCAGACTACTGCATTAGTGTAAAAAATGGTATGAATCATATTGGCACACTTGCAAAAGAATATTAGACTCACCAGTTGATGTGTATTGGACGCTTGGCATGATTTGTTTACTTTTGAACTTTGGTAAAAATCAAACATTTCTGCTACTTTGAGCTCAATTTCAAGGTACTTTTCATTGTAAAACCAGTCAAAATCATCTCAATTTCTATGATATGCCTTCCATTCTATAAAATGAGACCAAGAAAACTAGAATACAACAATAAATACCATACGAAAATACAGTGCAAAGTCGCTGTTTTATTCCAAAAAAAATGGTCAAAGATTTTTTTTTTCTCATTATGCACTGTGTGCTGCAGGATTTTTTTTATACCATGCACACTGACCACATAGACCCATTCTTTCATATGGAGGCCTACCAGCTTCCTCCCACTAGATTTGAGGGCGCTAGAATTTAGGCGTACTAGTACGTCAAAAACCCTGGGTCGTAAGCCGTACTAGTACGTCCAAAACCCTCAAAGGGTTAATGCCACTAGGACCAGCTTGAGAGTCACTGGACCTCTGTCGCACAAGAAATCTGTCCATAGAGCTCTGTACCTCCCGTTCCTTTAAGACTTTCCTCAAATGGGCCATAACATTGTCATTGTACAGGTTGCCAACATGGCTTGCAGTCAGGGTCAGATTAAGAAGTCTCCGGGCCCTAGGCTATTCAGATTAGCGGGGCCCCTTTGAGTTATGGGTAAGCGAAGCGACCCCTTCCAGCTTAGGGGTGGGGGGTGGGAGGTCGGTGTGAGCCTGTTTAACCCTGTAACCCTATCAGGTACCTCCCTTAACATTTAGAGGCAGAAACAAACATTTATCCATACACATCAATGTCTATCAACAACACTTCAGTTAATTTGTCACAGTACAAGTCTAGATAACGTGTAATTACTACAGAAAATTGGAGAGGAATCTCCCATATTCACCCATTAGCGGGAAAACACAGCTGTTCTGATGTAAACAAAGGCGTGTTGAGTGTTGCCATCTATGGTTAGGTTTATTTATTTTTATTTTATTTTATTTCATTATTTATTTTTGTTTTGATTAATTTTTAAAAATCAATTTTACTCTCCAAACACTTGAACTTTTTAGGCAGGGACCCCTTTGCACTTGCACCATATGCGCAGTCTTGGATGAGCCCCTGAACCCCTTGGACTGCGGGGCCCCCAAATGAGCGGGGCCCTAGGCAAATGCCTAGTTTGCCTATGCGGTAATCCGGCCCTGCTTGCAGTAGCCGTGTCAGGGTGATTTTTATCCATAAAGGTTTGTAGTTCAACCCACTATGCACACATTTCCTTAATCTCTCTTTTTCAATTCCATACTAATTCTCACCCTTTTTACCAAAGGGATGGCACTAGAAGCTTTCTTGGGGTCCATGGTGACTTATTTTGCAGTTACAAGCACTAAAAACACTGGGATAATGTGAAATGTACCAAATGTATGCGTAGATGCGACCGCACTGGCTGGCTTGTAAACACTGGTGCTGAGGCCACACGTGGGACACGTCCCAGATGAATCACGTAAGGCGAGTTTTTTATCGTGAGGCGAGGCAAAATTTTTGCGTTCAAATGCTTCGTATAGCGGATTTAACATAACGCGATGCGTTCATAAGGCAGGGGTCCACTGTATATGCCTCTCTCTTGACCAATGAGATGTTTTAATCTATTGTTTATCTATTTGGGATCATTTTTTGGTTGATCTAAATTCCCTACTTGGAACATAAGTTGTCTGGGCAGCTAGAACTATGCTCTGAAAAATGCCATATTAGTAAAGTAAAGTAAAGGTTTATTTCTTTGTAAAGGTTGCAATATGTAATTACAATTTTGGTTTGCTAAGTAGAAAGATAGCCACTATCATGACGAGGCATTTCAGGCAGACTAATAATAATAATAATACATAGTAACTACTTAAAACTAAACAAGTGGTTTACATGATTACAATCATATTTAATCTTAATACTAATGTAAGGTAGTCAAGGTAGAAGTTTCTAAGGATAATAATCTTGAAGTTGCACATAAAAAATATTACAGCTAATGGTTCAGTCAGTAATATTTCATGGTCTGACGGAAGTTTAAAAGTACTATAGAGGCCACATAAAATAACAAGTTAGTTGTTTTAGTTGACTTGGTTAGTATTGAGAGATAAGATGATTTTTTAGCAAAGTCCTAAATTTATAAGTAGACAGGGGATCCTTTACTGTTCTGGTAGTGAGTTCCAGATCTTCAGGCCCTTTATGTGCATTGCATTTTTGCATAGTGTGAGACTGACACGAGGAATGTTGAAGAGTGCCTTATGCCTTGTATTGTGACTGTGCATTCTGTTGTAATTGTCAAAGAGTAGTTTAAGTGGAGGGTTTACAGTGGAATTTAATGTTCTGTATATGTAAAAGGCACAATAATGTGAGTGTGTCTCGTTTATTTAGCAAGTTCACGCTTTTGAAAAGTGGTGGGGTGTGCTGTCTAGCACAGGAACTGGTAATCAACTGCACAGCAGCTTTTTGTTGGGTTATTAAAGGTTTAAGATGGTTGGCTGTGGTTGATCCCCAGGCACAAATACCATAAATGAGGTAAGGATATATTAAAGAGTGGTACAGGGTAAGGAGTGCTGTTTGTGGTACATAGTATCATATCTTGGAAAGGATTCCTACTGATTTGGAAATTTTCTTGGTTATGTGTTGGATGTGGGAATGAAATTTAAGATTACAGTCAAGGAGAAGGCCTAGAAATTTACCCTCAGTATGCCTCGTTATTGGGGAGCCATTTATCTATATGCTGAGTTGGATATTTAACCCGTAAACGGTCCAAGCAGATCTACGTTCACATGTGTAGTGCTACAAAAGTAGATCTAAGTTTTTTTTACATATTTTCAAATAAAACAAAAAAAAGTAGATCAAAGTTTTTTTACACATTTTCAAATGTAGAAAAACAAAAAGAAGATCTACTTTTTTTACATACAGGTCTCCCTCAACATTCACGTTTTCAACTTTCACGAGCTTCACACATTCGCGAATTCCCAACTGCCAAATTCCCAGCCACCAAATTCCCTGCCGCCAAATCATATTTAAGTTTCCCGCCACCTGCGAGTCCCTACTACCCTCCCTCCGACCCCCGCAACTGGCAGCCAGCCCTCCCACCACTCAGTGTGGTGAGTGTTTTGTTTGTTCATTATTTGCTATTAAACTACAGTATAAATAATGTAAACCCATTCATGACTGCATATTGGAATGGCTATTTGGACAGGTATTAGACGGTGACATCATGTGCTTACTCTTGAACACTGCAAAGAATTAAACATTTCTGCTACAGCTAATAATAACAATAGTAATAATAATAATAATAATAATAATAATAATAATAATGGATGGATTTATTGAAGGATGAGGTTAATCATAGAATTGATGAGGGAAAAAAGGTGAGTGGTGCGTTGAGGTATATGTGGAGTCAAAAAACGTTATCTATGGAGGCAAAGAAGGGAATGTATGAAAGTATAGTAGTACCAACACTCTTATATGGGTGTGAAGCTTGGGTGGTAAATGCAGCAGCGAGGAGACGGTTGGAGGCAGTGGAGATGTCCTGTTTAAGGGCAATGTTGGTGTAAATATTATGCAGAAAATTCGGAGTGTGGAAATTAGGAGAAGGTGTGGAGTTAATAAAAGTATTAGTCAGAGGGCAGAAGAGGGGTTGTTGAGGTGGTTTGGTCATTTAGAGAGAATGGATCAAAGTAGAATGACATGGAAAGCATATAAATCTATAGGGAAGGAAGGCGGGGTAGGGGTCGTCCTCGAAAGGGTTGGAGAGAGGGGGTAAAGGAGGTTTTGTGGGCAAGGGGCTTGGACTTCCAGCAAGCATGCGTGAGCGTGTTAGATAGGAGTGAATGGAGACGAATGGTACTTGGGACCTGACGATCTGTTGGAGTGTGAGCAGGGTAATATTTAGTGAAGGGATTCAGGGAAACCGGTTATTTTCATATAGTCAGACTTGAGTCCTGGAAATGGGAAGTACAATGCCTGCACTTTAAAGGAGGGGTTTGGGATATTGGCAGTGTGGAGAGATATGTTGTGTATCTTTATATGTGTATGCTTCTAGACTGTTGTATTCTGAGCACCTCTGCAAAAACAGTGATAATGTGCGAGTGTGGTGAAAGTGTTGAATGATGATGAAAGTATTTTCTTTTTGGGGATTTTCTTTCTTTTTTGGGTCACCCTGCCTCGGTGGGAGACGGCCGACTTGTTGAAAAAAAAAAAAAAAAAAAAAAATAATAATAATAATAAATATGATATAATTGAAGAAGGAAATTGTACAAAAATACGAGGGAGTGGTTGACACATCGTCAGTGTGGCTTTGTTTATGCTGGAGTGAGCATTAGTCTCCCTGCTCTTCCAAACATTTCACAATAATTCATTGTGTTTGGTGTTTGTAGATTGAGTGTGACTGGAGTGGTAGAGGCAGTGATCGAGGCAATGGTATTTAATAACATACATGTTAATAATAATACATGTTATTAATAATATGTACTATTATTATTTGTAACATATATGTTATTAAATACATACATGTTAATAATAATACATGTTATTAATAATAACATGTACAGGAGGGCCCCACTTATACGGCGGGTTAGGTTCCAGGCTACTGCCGTAAAGCGGAAACTGCCGTAAAGTGGAACACCCTTTTTTTCCACTTACAAATGCATACAAACACTAGATAACAAGTTTACACTAACATATATTATGTTAGCAATAGAACCAGGCATCAAAAAAACAATAAAAAAGTACAATACACACATAGTGCTGTCAAAAATTCTTGAAATGTTTGATGCAATGTCGCTGACCAGTAAAATAATGTAACTATTGCCACTATATATACACTCGTTTTCTTAGTTATCTCTGTATTAGGACTGAAGAAGCCACTCGTGGTGAAACATTTCTTTTAATAAATGTTCTAAACTGTACGTAAGTGTATATCCACATCTTGTTGGTATCACCATACAATTTCTCATTACCTTAACTAATAACACAGGTGTTGATTTGAAATAATAAAAGCAGTTTAAATAAGTTATTTTAACTGAACAATTCGATGTATATACAATTTTATAGCATACTAAAAAAAAAAGTAGACATTTAAAGAGAACTTTCAATTATAGCACTCAGTACCTGTGTAAGACATATTTTCAGTCATTCAGTACCTGAGTGTCCAAGACAGATCTTCAGCCATTACAATAACACAGATGACAGACATATTACAGCAGTATGATGTAATTTATTTTTTCAACTCTGCACATCCAAATACAGGTCTGATCAGGTATCTCAATATTTCATTTTAAGTATTATCTTGCAAATTTGGGCATTGGAATCTGGAGTCCCTCTCGAGCCTCGAAGAATGTGTAAGACAATGTCAAAGTGTCCAAATTTTGCATCTTTGGATCTTCTGCAAATTCAGGATCTATATAGAAAAAGACAGGCATGTGTACCTGAAAAAAATAATGTATCTGTATAAAAATAACATAATTATTCACTATATAATTTTACAAAAAATAGATATTCACTGTACATACAGTAAGCTCTCATAAAGCTAATCTAGCTTTATGAGAGCTTTATGAAGGGAAAAGGCTGAGTGGTGCACTTAGGAGTCTGTGGAGACAAAGAACTTTGTCCATGGAAGCAAAGAGGGGAATGTATGAGAGTATAGTTGTACCAACACTCTTGTATGGGTGTGAAGCATGGGTGATGAATGTTGCAACGAGAAGGCAGTGGAGATGTCATGTCTGAGGGCAATGTGTGGTGTGAATATAATGCAGAGAATTCGTAGTTTGGAAATTAGGAAAAAGTGTGGGATTACCAAAACTATTATCCAGAGGGCTGATGAGGGGTTGTTGAGGTAGTTCAGACATGTAGAGAGAATAGAACAAAACAGAATGACTTCAAGAGTGTATAAATCTGTAGTGGAGGGAAGGCGGAGTACGGGTCAGCCTAGGAAGGATTGGAGGGAGGGGGTAAAGGAGGTTTTGTGTGCGAGGGGCTTGTACTTCCAACAAACGTGCGTGAGCGTATTTGATAGGAGTGAATGGACACAAATGGTTTTTAATACTTGTGCTATTGGAGTGTGAGCAAAGTAACATTTATGAAGGGATTCAGGGAAACTGGCAGGCCGTACTTGAGTCCTGGAGATGGGAAGTGCAGTGACTACACTCTGAAGGAGGGGTGTTAATCGGCCAATGTGATAATAAAAAAAAAATAAAAATATTCATCAATATCATGGCTGTCTGCTAACTTGCCCAGCCAGTCAGTGTTACATAGGGAAATAATAAAATGACTTGCCGATGAGTCATCATGAAGTCAAAAGGAGATCTTAGTCGTGTCCTGAGGCAGTCTACCCCAGTTAGTTATGAGAAAAGTTGGGTAGTAGTCCGTAGTGTTGTCTGTGATTATGCCTGTTGTTTGTGGGGATATAGAAGTGGTCTAGATATGATCAAGTAGTGAGGCACTTGTCTCTGTGACTCTTGTTGGTTTGGTTATAGATGGTAGTAGCAGGCAGCTGCTCATAGTGTTTGTGAAATCAGCTACTTGGGGGTCTGCTGCTTGAATGAGGTTTATATTAAAGTAACCAGCAAGTAGCAGGTGAGTTTATTCATTTCTGAGTCAGTTATCATGTTTCTTAAGTTGTCACTGAATGTTTAAGCATTAGTGTGAGGTAGTATATAGACTTCTCCCACTGATATGGGTATTTTTAGGTTTCTGGATGTGAATTTTGCAAATATGTATTCACCATATTCATCCCTGGTGCAAGTGGATTTAATACATTTTAGTTCATTTGAGTAGTGGATAGCAGTACCTCCTCCTGATTGATTAGGTCTGCAGTTGTGTATGGCCATGTAACCAGGTAAGACAAAGATGTCTATTAAATCATGTTTAAGCCAGGTTTCAGTGAAAACAATAAAGGATATGTTAACATTCAGAGAATTAAGAAGTGTAAGGAAGTCATCAGAGTGTTCACTCAATGATCTGATATTGTAGTTGAATAGTGTTATGTTGTTGTTGGCACTGAGTACAGCTTTAGCCTGACTGGCAGTGTAGTAATGACAATTATTGTTTGGATTATTTGTGCTGTTTAACAAGGGCTTAATATCAGTGAAAGTAACTAAGGGATAAGCTGTATAAAAAATAAATTGAAAAGCAATTTTTAACAACTATCAAAGATTAGTACGTATATGGATTGATTATTAAATAAAATAAAAATGACTGAGTTACAGAGTTTAATAAGCGCCTGATAGAGCACCTTTATTAGCACCTGATATTACTAACATAAACTAACAAACAATATGGTAAAAAGAAAGTATATATATATATATATACACAGGAAGGCCCCACTTATACGGCGGGTTAGGTTCCAGGCTACCGCCGTAAAGCGGAAACCGCCGTAAAGTGGAACACCCTTTTTTTCCACTTACAAATGCATACAAACACTAGATAACAAGTTTACACTAACATATATTATGTTAGCAATAGAACCAGGCATCAAAAAACAATAAAAAAGTACAATACACACATAGTGCACTCATTACTTACCTTAAAATATTTATAGTCTTAATCTAGGGTGAGACAAGTAGTATTTATTGTAAGAAATCAAGTGTGGTATGTATTGTAATAGCCAGGCTACCTCACCAGGCCACCCCACCCACACATACTATTCTATGATATTTAAGCATCCCAGAGCGATAAAATGTATATACAGTTCACTCATTACTTACCTTAAAATATTTGTAGTCTTAATGTAGGGTCAGGAGTAAGTAAATGAGATAAAACGAATAAATGAGAGAGAGAAAGAATGAGTACATGAGAGGTAACAGGCGCAGAGTTATGTAAACAAACCAGGCTCCCACATCTTATATTTATGTTTATTTATTCTACTGTGGGGTGTATTTATCTTATTTATATGTTATGCATCGTGTTTATTATATAATTTTGAAAAAAATATCATGGATGGATTAATGAAAATGTGTATATTACCGTAATATACGACATTTAATGAGACTCGGTGACTATTGTTATTATGGCGTCACTTGTGGAAGTCGTCTGCTCACATCTCACATTTATGTTTATTTATTCTACTGTGGGGTGTATTTATCTTATTTATATGTTATGCATCGTGTTTATTATATAATTTTGAAAAAAATATCATGGATGGATTAATGAAAATGTGTATATTACCGTAATATACGACATTTAATGAGACTCGGTGAGTATTGTTATTATGGCGTCACTTGTGGAAGTCGTCTGCTCACATCTCACATTTATGTTTATTTATTCTACTGTGGGGTGTATTTATCTTATTTATATGTTATGCATCGTGTTTATTATATAATTTTGAAAAAAATATCATGGATGGATTAATGAAAATGTGTATATTAACGTAATATACGACATTTAATGAGACTCGGTGACTATTGTTATTATGGCGTCACTTGTGGAAGTCGTCTGCTCACATCTCACATTTATGTTTATTTATTCTACTGTGGGGTGTATTTATCTTATTTATATGTTATGCATCGTGTTTATTATATAATTTTGAAAAAAATATCATGGATGGATTAATGAAAATGTGTATATTACCGTAATATACGACATTTAATGAGACTCGGTGAGTATTGTTATTATGGCGTCACTTGTGGAAGTCGTCTGCTCACATCTCACATTTATGTTTATTTATTCTACTGTGGGGTGTATTTATCTTATTTATATGTTATGCATCGTGTTTATTATATAATTTTGAAAAAAATATCATGGATGGATTAATGAAAATGTGTATATTAACGTAATATACAACATTTAAATGACTCGATGTATGTAAGTTTATTTAGGTACAGGTATACATAAGTATAATTATCAGAGTACCTGGAGTTTACCTGGAGAGAGTTTCGGGGGTCAACGCCCCCGCGGCCCGGAGCTCATGGAGAATGTAAACAAACAGGGTGGGGCACGGTGACCGTATTAGAAAGTCAGGTGGGGGGAGCCGTATAGTGAGTTTTGGTCATAATTTGAAATGTCCGTATTAGCGGAACGCCGTAAAGTGAAACGCCGTAAAGCGGGGCCTTCCTGTATATATATATATATATATATATATATATATATATATATATATATATATATATATATATATATATATATACACTAGAACTAATACTATAATAGAACAAGGAGGTTTGAAGTACAGTAGACCGTCATTTAACACGAGTTTATTTGGCACGATTCGGGTATAGCATGACTGAAGAATTGCGGCACAATTTTATGTAACACTTCATAAAATTTAACACGCTTTGCGGGACGGGAAAAATTTTTGAGCGCGTGGTCGCCCACGGGATTGGCGATGGGTTACACCATTTGAGTTAATGGGGGAGACCTACTGCCATCCCTTACCACCCTCACCCACCCACCCACACCACCCTCCCAGCCTTCAGTTCAGTTCATACGTATGTAGGACGACGATACTCGGGAAGCTCGCTGTATTTATTTACATATGTATTTGAATTGCCATTTCTTAAATTTACCAAGCAATTATGGCACCCAGTAGGCATACAAGTGTTGCTGAAAGTTGCAAGAAAAGGTTTAAGCGTTCAAGTCTAGGAATTACAAAGAAAATCGAGATATTAATAAGTTTAAGAGTGGCTTATGTGTGGTGGATATGGTGAGGGCCTATGGCCTTAATGAAGTGTCAGTTCATACAATTAAAAAGAATGAGGTGAATATATGAGCTTGTGTAATGAATAACCCAAGATGTCATCTCATGAAAAGAATGACACGTAGGTCCCAACAAGTAAATAAAACAGAAAACTTGTTGCTTGAGTGGAATGAACAAAAGACAAAGAAAGGTGCACCACTTAATTTCATCTTAATTAGAGAAAAGGCCTTACAGTTGTTTAAAGCAGTGTGTAATAAGGAAGGCCTGAAAAAGTGTGTGTTTAGCACAGGCTGGTTCCACACCTTTAAGTTGCATAATTAGTTACATAATATTAAGTTTTCTGGTGAAAGCGCTTCAGCTGATCATACAAAAGCAAGTAATTTCCCTGTTGAATTGCAGGAAATTATTTCTGAGGGTGGCTGTGACCCACATCAAGTGTTTAATGTTGACAAGACAAGTGTTTTTTGGAAGAAAATATCAACACAAACTTATATCAGTCAGCAAGAGAAAAGTGTACCAGGCTTCAAGACAGCAAAGGATCACTTCACCTTGCTCCTTTGCGGTAATGCATCAGGTGATTTCAAGTGTAAGCCCATGGTTATTTACCGCTCTAAGAATCCTCGTGCTTTGAAAAGTGTAGATAAAAACACCTTACCAGTAATCTGGAGGTCAAACCAGCCAGCATGGATGACAGAGGAAATATTTATTGACTGGTTTAAGCATCACTTTATTCCAGAAGTCAACTATTACCTGCACAGCAAAAACCTTGCATTCAAGGCTCCTTTCATTCTTCATAATTCCGGTACCCATCCACAAGCTTTGCTGGATGTGACCCCACATGTAAAAGTTGTATTTTTATCTCCAAATACATCTCTAATTCAACCACTGGATCAGGGAGTTATGTCATTCAAGTGTAACTACACAAAAAAAGTTATGAAAAAACTAGTTGTATCAATGGACTCTGACTCCAACTTGGCAGTACCAAACTTCTGGAATAAATTTAACATTGCAGATGCTATCACCTATGCTAGAAGGGCATGGAATGAAGTGCCCCAATCAACATTAAATGCAGGCTGGGGAAAGTTATGGCCTTCTGTAGTTAATTCTTTCACTGGTTTTCCCTTGCTTGAGAGTCAGGAAATTGTTCAGCTGGCAAGGAGATTACCAGGTGATGGTTTTAAAGATATGAAGGAAGAAGATGTGAATGAGCTCTTAGAAGATAATGATGAAGACAGGAAAGAGTTCAGAGGAAATGTTGGCAGAGCTCGATGCACAGATACAAGGGAGGGAAATAACAGAAGATGAAGAAAAACCTGAAGAAAAACATGTAACACTGCAGCAGTTGCATGAACAGTTCCATGTTGCTGCTAAACTACCAGACTTTTTCACTGAAGAGGACCCTGACAAATTTAGAAGCAGTGCTTTGAAATGAGGTCTAGATCAGCTGATGATGCCTTACCATTAGCTTTATCATGTACTGCAGGGTAAAAGAGCCCAGAGATCCATAAAAGAATTTATGCACACTCCAATACAACCATCGACTTCAGTACCAGACCCTCTACCATCCACTTCTGCCGACAACCAACAACCATCCACCTCAGCCCAGTAGGGCCACACCATGCATATCCACTCTCTTCACAATCATCCACAATTTAAGGTAAGAAATACTATTATTTCTACTGCATTTGTAGTCTTAAGCAGTAATATATATTGACAATTATACATTCACTTTTATTTTTGTAAGATCTGTTGGTCTAAAAAAAAGCTGTTTGACTTTTTGGGGGGCTCCCAGGAACGTAACCCTATTTTTCCCATAAGTTCTTCAGTTAATCTAACATGATTTTACCTTACATGGCATTTTCAGGAACGTAACTACAGCGTTAACCCTTAAACTGTCCAAACGTAGATCTACGTTCACGTGCGTAGCGCTCCGACCTTGATTTTCCTCATTTGAAAGCATGTAAAAAAAAAAAAAACGTAGATCTACGTTTGGAGCCCCCCCCCGCACGTGGACGTAGATCTATGTTTGGACAGATTAAGGGTTAAATGACAGTCTATTGTAGCTAATTTGAAATCAAATAAAACTAATTAATTATGGTTAACCGTTAAACTGTCCAAACATATATCTACGTGTGTAGTGCTCCAAAAGTAGATCTATGTTTTTTTACATATGTATTTTTAAATATAAAAAAAAATATAGATCTAAGTTTTTTACACGCTTTCAAATGTAAAAAAAACATAAATCTACGTTTGGACACTTTAAGGGTTAACAAAAATATATAAGAAAATTATAATTACTTTCTACTAAAAAATATATGTATGTCGTTTCTGCTAGATAATGAGTGCACAAAACTTTACAATTAATCTTTTAAATGATAATATTGTTATCAAGGTAGGAGACAGAATAAGAACAAGGAACTGAAGTAAGCAATAAGAAGTGGGGCAATTTACACTATACATGTTGCACTATACGTGGTTAATATTGATGAGAATATTGGAATAACCAGATAAAGTCAGACCAGTGATTTGGAGGAACCTCGATAGGTCATGTTTATTTGTTATTTCATACCCTCAACCCGTGTCTGACTGTTTCACTATGTGCCATCATGAGTGAAACATTTTTTAATTCTATAACTATTGTCATTTTTTAATTTATGAAGTCGGTACAGCAGGTTTTTTCGCTTTCTTGTTAAATATTCATTAACAAACACTGCAATCCGCCTGAACTGAAGAAACTATAAGGTCCTTTTTTTCAGCCAAGTGAGTGAAATCTTAGCATCACACTTAGTTTTTGGCCCGGTCTGCCTAGCATTCGAGCCTCCTTGATATGTGCAGCTTCAATGTTGATATGCATTTTGTCTTTAATTAGCTGAAGAGTATTCTGTATGCAGTTATCCTGATTTGTGTCTGTTGGTAAGCTGGGACTATTTACAATAACATCATCTTGTAATTTATCTTGTTCCAGTAAGTTCCTTTGATACTGTAGGCATGTACTCCATTGAGAGTCCATGTTTGCCTTCCAGTCTTGTTCAGCCTCTGATAACTTAGTTGTTAGAAAAGCTAGTTGTTTAGTGTGGCTAATGAGAGTTGATTGCATGTCTGTGTGTTGTTCAGTCTTTGTTGTCAAGTTGGTTTTGTCTCCAGTTCAATGATCCTTGAGTTATGGGTTACTAGAGAGAGTTCTAAGTCTGTGATCCTTTTTTCATAGGTTTCATTTTGTTGTTTGAGAATATAATTTTCTTGCAAAATTTTCTGAATGGTGTGTTGTTGAAGAGGACTCTGCACTGGTAGCATACCTAGGGATGTTGACAAGCTGTAGTCAGAGCTGTTGGTTGGGGTGAAGATGTCATGCGTATTTGCCATGGTTGATGTGGTGCTATCAGTTAGGAGGTAAGGAGTAGCCAAAGATGAGTGTGGGATGAATCCTGGGAATGACTTGGAGTCGTCCGCCATGATTGTTGTTGTTTTGTCGCCCCAGGCAGTGGTGAGAGGGGTAGATGACACGGTGGCATTCTCCAGGGTTGGATGAGTGGTAACAGTATCCTTGGTGCCTTGGTGCTCGACTTGGTGTTTCTTCTCCTTCGTTTCCCTCCCATATGAACACTGGCGAAGTTGTGAAGGTGCAGCTAATGTATGTTGGTGGTAAACGTCATCTGGCTGGTTGTACATCTGGCAGCCAGGTTGATGTTTGGTATGCCGGGCAGTCCTCTATTAATCAAATTTGGTCAGCTTGTTGACATCACCATCAGTTGTCTCGAGTCATTATAAGTTCCACGTATAATCACGCAGCAGTGCTTGCAACTATGCCATCATTGGAGCTTAAATTGGCCCAGGGGACTGCGAAGATTAAGGAGCAGCCGCTGATGCTGCCACTGCCGGGATGTGATGTGGTAAAAAGTTGAAGCAACTTGTCTAAAGATGATGAAGTAAAGAGGAACATCAGGAATAAAGAGCTATGGTGTGTATAAAGCACCCAATCTGCCTGCTCAATCTACTAATAGGAGCAATGAGAAAGTCAGTGAAAGAATGAGAAGTAAGGAGAACAGGATCATGATTGCCGTCATGAAGATCAGATACTACAGATCATTCAAAGCCCAGCACTATAGAAGAAGAGCATATAGACAGAGCTCTAAAAGAAAGAATGAATGTGAGGCTCTAAATGTGTGGTGATACCAGTGTTTAGAGAAAGAGAAGTGAGAAAAGCCTCTAAATGGTCCCCACAAGAGTCACAGTGAAACCCTTCCTAGTACTACAAAGGAATGGAGTAGATAAAGAAGAAATCAGGAATTAGATATTGGGGATATATAATGGGCAAGGAGATAGATGCAAAAAGTAGACTGTCTATGACTTATCTAAATAGATACGGGCAACAGTATAATGAAGTGGAGTATGAAATAAAAGTCAATAATAAGGAATATCAATGCACACAAGAAGTGTATTTTTGCTGTATGTCTCATTGGAAAAAGGATCAAGGGATAGTAATACAACAAAGTCAGTAATAGGAAGTCTATTACTGGTTCCCATAAACAAATACGTATATACAGAGGAAAATTGAGAGAGCATCAACTGGAGCTCTCCCTGATTCCCTCTGTATCCTTAGATATTCTACTGTAATACTGCCATTATGAGTGACTAGTAATACAGCAGCAACAGAAAACAGTCACTGGCTACGGACTGGAATGATCAATAAGGTCAACGTGTGGAGACAGTGGTAAACCAGTAATAAGAGATTTGTGGGTAACTGTAGCTGTATAATGTAGCATAAAAGTAGATATAGGGGGTTGTGGAGGGTGAAATGTCAAGGTAAAGAGGATGGGTCAACATCCGTCTTGGTTTTTTTCAACATGATCTTATATGGCTTCGAGTGTCTCTATAGACAAGGGAACAGGTGGCATAGCATAAGAGGCAGAAAAGGTAGATGGAATAGAAAGTGGAGAGACATTGGCAACTGGCAAAATAGAGAGAGACTGCAAGAAGATAGTGGAGTCTAGAAGTAAAGGAACCTGCGTGAGGACACGAGGGATAGTGACAATGATGGGATGGATGGATTTTCACTACTGCCACAGTAGTAGGAGGAGGTAGGGAAAAAATCACAGAGGTAGGGAAAGTTAAGTTGGTGGAAGTGGAACAAGTTTTTAGGAAGTTTAGGTGACTGGAAAAGTTTTGGGTCCATGAGTTTTTGGAGGAAGAGTTGAAGGCCCCAGAAAGGAAGAAGGTAAAGAGGTAGAAACATCAGAGGTGAGGACTTCATAAGGATTGGACACAGGAGACTGTACAAAAGGGTACAATAAGGACCTGTGTGTGCTGAGCAGCTCCAGAGGAGAAGAGCCGTGGAAGTCTTCTTTGGAGATGGAGTTGAGTCAATGCCACTGCTTATAAGCTCTTCTTTTCCTTGAGACAGCAGATTTCTCTCTCGTAACACAACAGGGCAAAGGCAGGAATACATGAGGTGAGCTTTTCCACAGTTAAGGCAAGTGGGGGATTGGCTGCAGGATGGATTATTATGGTCAGTGGCATTGCAGACTGGGCATGCTGTTGATGATCTATAATATTTGATGGGGTGGTCAAGCACCAACAATGTCTGCATGGAGGTGTTGGGAGCAATTCTCACACTTGTAAACTCTGTGCTGCTATATAAATCAAGGCTAGAAGTAATGCAGTCAGAGGTCAGCTTGGTAATGTTGCTTGGATAATATCTCCAACAGGGTGGATGTAAGTTTCCACCCTGATATAAGTTTGGTGACAGGGAGACTGGAGCTCAAGTTACTCCTGAATGTTTGGGCCACATTACATAAAGTCTTGTTGGACTTTAGCATGCAGGATGAGGACTACAGTTAGAACTGAAGAAGGGATGTCTTCGTATTGTGACAGGAGTGTCATCAAAAGTGAGAATAAAGGAGAGGTTGTCAGCTTGTTCAGTATCTTTCACAGTAACAATACACAATCCCTCTAAGGGTATGGAAGGATATATTTTCACCAAAATGCCTCATGAGTGCCTTGCTAGTGCTATGACTGGTAAGGTAATAAGTAAGGGTTGTTGGATGAAGAGTAAAGAATTTCATCCAAGATTGCCTTTGGAATACAGCCTGTACCAGAAGAGGTTTCCAGATAATATTTCTTGGGATAGAACAAGGTGTGCGAATAAGTGTCAGGATTGTCAAGTAAGAATTGAAGTCATCTGAACGATGGCTTTAAGTCAGTCACTCCTGTGATGAGCGAATGATCCAAAAATCAAGGCGCTATTGTGGGAGAAGCCAGGAACTATGTCAAGTCATATCAAAAAGATCAGTGTGAATATCTGTGCCAGAGTCTGGCAACAAGACACTGCTCAGAAGCAATACCAAGGGCATGCTGGGGTGAGGTAAGGGTGCTGCAGGACAGTGTATGGGCATGCTGGGGTGAGGAGAGGGTGCTGCAGGATGGTGTGTGGGCATGCTGGAGTGAGGTTAGAGTGCTGCAGGAAGGTGTGTGGGCACACTGTAGTGAGGTTAGGGTGCTGCAGGGAGGTGTGTGGGTGTGCTGGAGTGAGGTTAGAGTGCTGCAGGAAGGTGTGTGGGCATGCTGTGGTGAGGTTAGGGTGCTGCAGGGGGGTGTGTGGGCATGCTGGGTGATGTTAGGATGCTGCAGGGAGGTGTGTGGACATGCTAGGGTGAAGTTAGGGTGGTGCATGTGTAAGAAGTTACTATTCATGTCTGTTTCTTTCTTTTTACTTAAAAAAGGAGAAGGGCAACCCTGAGAAGAAACAAAAATGAAATTGTGTATCCTCCTCTGGGTCCCTGAGTACCTTTCTCACAGCCAGCAGTGCTGATGCTGCATGGAAACCACTCCTTACCCTAACTGTTATACCAGTACACCAGGATAGCACTTCTAGAGTCAACTAAGCCAGGCTCAGCCAACAAGACAGGTGGGAAACCAGAAATGCTGAGTCATATCCCTTTGGTAACCCTCCTGGAACTGACAGTCAGCCACCAGGAAAACTTCTGTCACCTAAGGACAAGGCTGCTTACTGGGGTCCTGAAAGGTGATGCAATAAGTCCCCAGATAATCTAATTACCATGGAAAAACAGCACCACTACTGATGTCCCCAATGGAAGGGACAGACAACAATCTCCTTTCTCTCTGCCTAGGAGCTGAAAATCAAAAGAGAGGAGCTGCAAGGAAAGAGAATGTAATGGGATACTTAACCGGTAAACGGTCCAAACGTATATATACGTTTTTTCAACATTTGAAAGTATGTAAAAAAAGTAGATCTTCTTTTTGTTTTTTTTACATTTGAAAATGTGAAAAAAAAACTTTGATCTACTTTTTTTTTGTTATATTTGAAAATATGTAAAAAAAAAACGTAGATCTACTTTTGTAGCACTACACACGTGAACGTAGATCTGCTTGGACCGTTTACGGGTTAAATTAAATGATTTAATCTGAAAAAGAGACAAAAAGTCTAATTCCTCAACTCAAAAGCCCTTCACCATGTCTAGAGAAACCCCTCCACCTATAATGGGGATACTGAAATTAAGTGACCATCTATTCACCTTAGATTAAAGGATAATGACACTGGATGCAATAAAAGGTTTAAATAACAGGTGAAAATAATGAATTACAAATGCAATAGCAAACAAGTACTAATGTCACTGGCTGTAATAGGGTACTAACCTCTTCATGGGGGTTCAAGAGTTGCTCTTCAAAACAAAAGCACTGGATCTTGTTAAAGTATTGGCCCGCATCAAATGGAATAACATTATATGTTGATATACCAATCACAGGACGCTCAGTGGGGTTCCTAGCAGTGTAGAAGGCCAAAGCTGTCTCCCCGGGATGAACCTGGCAAGAATTATGCAGTGAAGAAAAAAATTCAAAGGATATGAATGGCCTACTTCCTGCCCTATAATACTGAAGAAAAGACATGCCGTGCAACAAAATTTTATTGGAAAGTTACATTATGTAATCTTTATCAAGTCTTACAAAGGATACTTGTTTCTAATTTCAGGTGGTTAGGTGGTTTTGCAACCATTTCTCAACTTGTTTTGACATATGGAATGGAGCACAGTCTTGCATGAAGTGTGTGTAGGGCTATGAATATTGGGAGGTGTCAGGAGATACTTCTTAGACACATGAAAATAACAAGTTCCATTTATTGTTGTGTTGGGGCAGGAAATACAATATTCCCTTGGCCTAGAGCAGCTCCATCATCATTGTCACCCCATCATCACTGCATCATCACTCCATCATCACCCCATCAGAATATTTCACAGTTTTAACTGTGTAACTGGAGGGGAGAGTAACAGGTGAGAGGTGATGGGTGGCTGACTCATGGTTAATGTGCCAACATACATTTTAAAGACTTGTCACACCATATAATGTTAACCATTTAACCCTTTGACTGTTTCGGCCATATATATACATGTACATCTTATGAGCCAATGTTTCCGACGTATTAATACGCATAAATTCTAGCAGCTTCAAATAAAGTGGGAGAAAGTTGGTAGGCCCACATGTGAGAGAATGGGTCTCCATGGTCAGTGTGAGCAGTATATAAAAAATCAGGGAGCCAGTGGTGCATTGTGGGAATGCCATTTCAGTAGTCCTTGTTCAGCATGCCTAGCGGTAAGAAATATCTGACTCCCTGGTGAATCTGGGCCTCTTCTTTTCCCAAGTGATAGATCCAACACAGATTGAAGTGTCTCAGAAGATGAATTTCATGGTCTTGAGGAGTTTGTGACTGAAAGCAATGCCCAGGATACCAGAAGAAAGAACAAACAAACAAAAACAAAGTTTATTTCTTTGCAAGCTTACATTGAGATTATGAAATTACAATAATGGGGTATAGTGCAAAGAGAGCCACTATCATGCCTAGGCATTATGGGCCAACTTAATTTAGTGGCTTACAGACTACTTAATACTAAAGAAATTGATCATAGTTTGTTTAAGTTATACATCTTTGTTTATAGCAGACAGTAGTTTTACTCTAATTACAATAGTTTCAATAATGAATGTTGAAATTAAATTATTGGAATATAACACTGAGTTGTTGAAAGTAGTTTACAGTATGAGAATGCTACAACTGGGTGTAAGGCAGTATTGTTTTGGGTAGGTATTTATACTACAAAGTAGGATTAATAATGTATGAGCTTTGGGCATCTAGATTTGAAGTTTTAAGATTTGGATAATTTTTCGGTAAAGTTAAATACTGAGTATTGAGTATTTAGTTTAGGGTGAGTAGGTGGTTTTTGAGAAGAGCCTTAAACTGGTATTCACACCTGATTACTTTAATATTTACTGGCAATGAATTCCAAATTTTGAGGCCTTTATGTGTATAGAGTTTTTACAGTGAAATATGGACACGGGGTACATCAAAAAGAGATCTGTGTCTTGCATTGTGGTCGTGTGTCCTGTTAAGGTTGGTGAGGAGAAGTTTGAGTGGAGGGTTTATGTTTGAGTGTTGTGTTCTATGTATGTAGAAGGCACATGAATAAGTATGGATGTTCTTAACAGTGAGCAGTTTTAGATTTTTGAATATTGGTGGAGTATGCTGTCGGGGGTGGGAATGTGTTATCATTCTGACTGCAGCCTTTTGCTGGGTTATTAGTAAGTCTTAGGTGATTTAATGTTGTTGATCCCCATGCACAAATTCCATATGTGAGATAAGGGTAGACGAGTGAATGATACAGTGCAAGGAGAGCTGATTGTGGAAAACAATAATGGATTTAAATTAGAACTGCAGCCACAACCATCACTTTCAAAACTACTGTTAAAAAACATCTTATCTCCCTGACACACCCCACCATCAGCGAGCTACATGAAAACCACCTATTCTCTTACTTGTATCATGCACACATAAAAAACAAACTAGACCTACTCTCAATATCTGTGATTACGCCCAATTTACACTTACACTCACCCAAGTAAACATGAAATTTTGAATAAAGCTATTACCTAACAGCACCTTTCAAGGCAGGTGAAATTGCTGACCTAGAAAATCTACAGAGAACCTTCATGGCACGCATAACGGAGATAAAACACCTCAATTACTGGGAGTGCTAGAAGTTCCTGAACCTGTACTCCCTGGAATGCAGGTGGGAGAGATATTTTTTTTATTTTTATATTATCACACTGGCCGATTCCCACCAAGGCAGGGTGGCCCGAAAAAGAAAAACTTTCACCATCATTCACTCCATCACTGTCTTGCCAGAAGGGTGCTTTACACTACAGTTTTTAAACTGCAACATTAACACCCCTCCTTCAGAGTGCAGGCACTGTACTTCCCATCTCCAGGACTCAAGTCCGGCCTGCCGGTTTCCCTGAATCCCTTCATAAATGTTACTTTGCTCACACTCCAACAGCACGTCAAGTATTAAAAACCATTTGTCTCCATTCACTCCTATCAAACACGCTCACGCATGCCTGCTGGAAGTCCAAGCCCCTCGCACACAAAACCTCCTTTACCCCCTCCCTCCAACCCTTCCTAGGCCGACCCCTACCCCGCCTTCCTTCCACTACAGACTGATACACTCTTGAAGTCATTCTGTTTCGCTCCATTCTCTCTACATGTCCGAACCACCTCAACAACCCTTCCTCAGCCCTCTGGACAACAGTTTTGGTAATCCCGCACCTCCTCCTAACTTCCAAACTACGAATTCTCTGCATTATATTCACACCACACATTGCCCTCAGACATGACATCTCCACTGCCTCCAGCCTTCTCCTCGCTGCAACATTCATCACCCACGCTTCACACCCATATAAGAGCGTTGGTAAAACTATACTCTCATACATTCCCCTCTTTGCCTCCAAGGACAAAGTTCTTTGTCTCCACAGACTCCTAAGTGCACCACTCACTCTTTTTCCCTCATCAATTCTATGATTCACCTCATCTTTCATAGACCCATCCGCTGACACGTCCACTCCCAAATATCTGAATACGTTCACCTCCTCCATACTCTCTCCCTCCAATCTGATATTCAATCTTTCATCACCTAATCTTTTTGTTATCCTCATAACCTTACTCTTTCCTGTATTCACCTTTAATTTTCTCTTTTGCACACCCTACCAAATTCATCCACCAATCTCTGCAACTTCTCTTCAGAATCTCCCAAGAACACAGTGTCATCAGCAAAGAGCAGCTGTGACAACTCCCATTTTGTGTGTGATTCTTTATCTTTTAACTCCACGCCTCTTGCCAAGACCCTCGCATTTACTTCTCTTACAACCCCATCTATAAATATATTAAACAACCACGGTGACATCACACATCCTTGTCTAAGGCCTACCTTTACTGGGAAAAAATTTCCCTCTTTCCTACATACTCTAACTTGAGCCTCACTATCCTCGTAAAAACTCTTCACTGCTTTCAGTAACCTACCTCCTACACCATACACTTGCAACATCTGCCACATTGCCCCCCTATCCACCCTGTCATACGCCTTTTCCAAATCCATAAATGCCACAAAGACCTCTTTAGCCTTATCTAAATACTGTTCACTTATATGTTTCACTGTAAACACCTGGTCCACACACCCCCTACCTTTCCTAAAGCCTCCTTGTTCATCTGCTATCCTATTCTCCGTCTTACTCTTAATTCTTTCAATTATAACTCTACCATACACCTTACCAGGTACACTCAACAGACTTATCTCCCTATAATTTTTGCACTCTCTTTTATCCCCTTTGCCTTTATACAAAGGAACTATGCATGCTCTCTGCCAATCCCTAGGTACCTTACCCTCTTCCATACATTTGTTAAATAATTGCACCAACCACTCCAAAACTATATCCCCACCTGCTTTTAACATTTCTATCTTTATCCCATCAATCCCGGCTGCCTTACCCCCTTTCATTTTACCTACTGCCTCACGAACTTCCCCCACACTCACAACTGGCTCTTCCTCACTCCTACATGATTAAATACACCTGGAAAATCCTAGAGGGATTAGTACCAAACTTGCGTACGAAAATCATTCACTATGAAAGCAAAAAACTCGGCAGACGATGCAACATCCCCCCAATGAAAAGCAGAGTGTCACTACAACATTAAGAACAACACAATAAGTGTCAGAGGCCCAAGACTGTTCAACTGCCTCCCAGCATACATAAGGGGGATTACCAATAGACCCCTGGCTGTCTTCAAGCAAGCACTGGACAAGCACCTAAAGTCGGTACCTGACCAGCCGGGCTGTGGCTCGTATGTTGGATTGCATGCAGCCAGCAGTAACAGCCTGATTGATCAGGCTCTGATCCACCATGAGGCCTGGTTACAGACCGGGCCGCAGGGGCGTTGACTCCTGGAACTCTCTCCAGGTAAACTCCAGGTAACAAATCTTAAACTGGTCATAAGTTTGCCTGAGATACTGCAATATAGAAGCTTTAATAGAAACTGTGTATCATGCCAAGACAAAACCATTCTCATTGCTAAATTTACAAACTGTAATGCAGTTATCTAGCTTTAATATCAACATGCTCCATAACCTGTATGAATACAGTGGACCCTCGACCAACGATGGCATCGTCTAACGTTAAATCCGACTAGCGATACATTTTAATGCAAAAATTTTGCCTCGACTAGCACTAAAAAACTCGACCAACATGATTTGTTCCATCTGAGACGCATCCACTTGTGGCCAGTGTTTACAAGCCAGCCAGCCACTGTGGTCCCATCCAAACATACAATCGGAACATTTCATATTATCACAGAGTTTTTAGTGATTGCACCTGCAAAATAAGTCACCATGGGCTCCAAGAAAGATTCTAGTGCCAACCCTACAGCAGAAAGGGTGAGAATTACTATGGATATGAAGAAAGAGATCATTGCTAAGTGTGAAAGTGGAGTGTGTGTCTCCGAGCTGACCAGGTTGTACACAAAACCCCAATCAACCATCGCTACTATTGTGGCCAAGAAAACGGCAATCAAGGATTTGTTCTTGCCAAAGGTGCAACTATGTTTTCGAAACTGAGACCGCAAGTGATAGAAGATGTTGAGAGACTGTTATTGGTGTGGATAAATGAAAAACAGATAGCAGGAGATAGCATCTCTCAAGCGATCATATGTGAAAAGGCTAGGAAGTTGCATGAGGATTTAATTAGAAAAATGCCTGCAACTAGTGGTGATGTGAGTGAATTTAAGGCCAGCAAAGGTTGGTTTGAGAGATTTAAGAATCGTAGTGGCATACATAGTGTGATAAGGCATGGTGAGGCTGCCAGTTTAGAACAAAAAGCAGCTGAAAAATATGTGCAGGAATTCAAGGAGTACATAGACAGTGAAGAATTGAAACCTGAACAGGTGTTTAATTGTAACACTGACAATGTTGTGAAACACTTTAGGAATGTCATAAAGAAACAGGAGGTACAGGCCTCTATGGACAGATATGTTGTGCGACAGAGGTCCAGTGACTCTCAAGCTGGTCCTAGTGGCATTAAATGAAGAAGGGAAGTAACCCCGGAAAAGGACTTGCTACCTCAAGTCCTAATGGAAGGGGATTCCCCTTCTAAACACTAACACCATCAACACTCTCCCCTCCTCCCATCCCATCAATCATCACCAGATCTTCAATAAGGGTAAGTGTCATGTAATTGTACATGTCTTCTTCAGTTTGTGTGTATTAAAATTAATATTTCATGTGGTAAAATTTTTTTTTTTCAATACTTTTGGGTGTCTTGCACAGATTAATTTGATTTCCATTATTTCTTATAGGGAAAATTAACTCGACTAACGATAATTTCGATTAACGATGAGCTCTCAGGAATGGATTAATATCGTTGGTCGAGGGTCCACTGTATAGAGTTAGAATTATTATTAGTCTGCCCGAAATGCATAGTCATGCTAGGCATGATAGTGGCCCTCTTTGTAATTAGTATTTTATAATATGTAAACCATACATTGTAACCAATATTTTATAATATGTAAACCCCACATTGTAATCTTTACAGAGAAATTAACATTTGTATCTGTATTAACCCTTTGACTGTTTACGCCGTATATATACATCTTACGTGCCACTGTTTTTGACGTATTTATACGCATAAATTCTAGCGGCTTCAAATCAAGCAGGAGAAAGCTGGTAGGCCCACATGTGAGAGAATGGGTCTCCATGGTCAGTGTGCACCATATAAAAAAAAATCGGGGAGCCAGTGGTGCATTGTGGGAATGCCATTTCAGTTGTCCTTTTACAGCATGCTTAGCGGTAAGAAATATGTGACTCCCCAGCAAATCTGGGAATCTTCTCTTCCCAAGTGATGCTCGAACACAGATGGAAGTGTCAGTGAAGATCAATTTCATGATTTCGAGGAGTTTGAGACCAAAAGCAATGGAGGAGGAGGAAGAAGAGGAGGAGAAGGAGAAGAGGAAGAGGAGGAGAAGGAGAAGAGGAAGAGGAAGAAGATGATGTAATAATGTTCCCTTGAAGCAAGAAAAAGAAAAGTCCACCCCATGACAGTGACAAGATAAGGGAAGATAACATCTGATAAGAGCTGACCTTTGATGAGCATAAACAAGGGTGGGGGAGGGTGCAGCTGATAAGAAAAGATTAGATGACCATCCCCCTCCCTTTGTTTTTGCTGGTACACAAACATTTCTGTCTGTCTATTTGTCTGTCTGCCAAGCTCCCTGTCTATCCGTCTAGCTCTTTGTCTCACAGAGAGCCACAAGACTGTGTCATCATCACGTTTACTCACATCTTCAAGCTGAGTTTGGCACTTTGTCTGGATTTTTTGGGTTATCCTAGGTAATTTACAATATGTATACTTGTATTTATGTGTACCTGTGAGACAGAGATAGACAAACAAATAGAAAGAGAGAGACAGATTGAAAGAGATAGAATGAGGGAGAAAGTTAATTAGATAGAATGGAGGGGAAGCAGCATCCGACCCCATTGTTTTGACAGGCAGTAGGGGGAGTGAGCAATAAGATAATATGTCATTTTGACAGCTGCCGACTCCTGACTCAAAACAATTATAAGCCACACACTCGCACACAAGACAAGCTTGCTGAATGGAGATAATAGCAGTTATATGAAAGTATCTAGTGACTATATACGTATGTGTATATATATTATAGAAACCAGAAGGAAGGAAGAATGGAAGGCAGGAATGAAGGAAGGACGAGATGAAAGGAAGGAAAAAAGTAAGGAAAGATGAAGGAATGTAAGAAGGAAGGTAGGAAAGGAATGCAGGAAAGTAGGAAGGAAGGTAGGAAACGAATGCAGGAAGGAAAGAATGATGACACACGACCATTTACCTAGGATAACTACATAACACAACTGCCTGCTAATACTTTGAAGAAAACTGCTGAGACAAGGTGTTTTGTCTTTGCACATTAAAAAAAAGTCCACAAAAATGCACACACACTGGTTTTATGTGTGAGAAGTGTAAAACACCATTGTGTATGAAAACATGTTTCAAAGAGTTCTACAAGCTGCAGAACTTCTAGGAATATGTTCGGTGACTGTATATTGGTATATATATTATAGAACAATAGTAATAACAAATTTTTTGTATTGTTTGTTTTTGTAAACAAGTTTTGTAAACAATATATTGATAATTATGTTTGTGTGCTTATTGTGTTGTATACAACAAGTTTATATATGTACATTGCACCTTACTTTGGTCTCACAGGCCACATAAGTTATGTGAAAAAATAAAATAGTGAAAAAAGCAACAAACCTTCAATTACAAGTAAACCAAAGTTTACCGGGTGAGCGGCAGTTGCCGCTGTTGCTATACACGGCTCATTTTCTGCAAACTTCACGCCTCTATATCTCGGTAAGTACTGATGGCAAAATTTCTTTTTTTGGACTAAAACACTCAGAAAAATAATCTTAACATTTTCATAAGAAAAAATAATTAAAAAAAAAAAATTTTGCGGTATAGAATGACAGTTTCAGAAAGGGGCCTGTGACAGTCAAAGGATTAATCAGGCGTCCCTGAATTTCACGAGATGATTGGTAGAATTTCGGTGTTGTACACAGGCGTTCATGTAGGAACAATAAGTTGAACAACACCTGTGTACAACACCGAAATTCCACCAATCATCTCATGAAATTCAGGGATTCCCAATTAGTGATCAAAGATGCAAGTGCCTTGAATCAGCATTAATCGCTGTTTCTAACACAATTAAAGAGAACAAAGGCAGTTTCATCATCTCTGAAGTCTTAGCGAGAATCCCCCTGACAACAGTAAACCCTGCCATCATGCAGTCTCTCCTGCTAATACTACACAAGCATATGACAGAGGAGGAACACTGAAACAGGCCTTCTCTCATCCAACCTCCAACAGAAATATTTGTCTATTTTTATGCTAACCAAGTACAGTAGGGCCTCGCTTTATGGCGTTTCACTTTACGGCATTCCGCTAATACAGTCATTTCAAATTATGACCTAACACTCTATACGGCTCCCCCACCAGACTTTCTAATATGGTCACTGCACCCTACCCTATTTGTTTACATTCTCCATGAGCTCTGTAAGCACCACGTCTCTCCACTGTGTCTGGAAACTCCAAAATTTCAAGTGTTTTTAAAAGTTATTTCATATTTTATATATACTCTGATAATTATGCTTATGTATACCTGTACCTAAATAAACTTACACACTGTGCTGGCATGCAGATAAACATTAAAATCAGTAAGAGTGTCTTATGTCTCAAGATGCCATATTAGTAATGATAATAATACAGTGGTCCCTCGTTTTTCGTAATTAATCCGTTCCTGGAGCTGTTACTATAAACGAAATTTACGATTTGCGAATCAATTTTCCCCATAAGAAATAATGTAAATACAATTAATCCATTCCTGACACCCAGAAGTATTAAAAAAAATTTTTTTACATGAAATATACATATAGTACATAAACAATACAATGGGAAATGATGAATGAAACATTAACAGCATAACACTTACCTTTATTGGAGATTTTTCTTAGTGTATGGGAGACTGGAGGAGGAGAGAGATTGGATTGTTTACAGTTTGGAAGGGGAATCCCCTTCCAGCAACACCTCAGGTACCAATTGCTTCTCTCGGGTTGCTTCTCTTCTCTGTTTCTTAACCCTTTGACTGTCGCGGTCGTATATGTACGTCATAGGAGATACCGTGTTTGACGTATCTATATGCATAAATTCTAGCGACTTCAAATCAAGCAGGAGAAAGCTGGTAGGCCCACATGTGAGAGAATGGGTCTCCATGGTCAGTGTGCACCATATAAAAAAAATCGGGGAGCCAGTGGTGCATTGTGGGAATACCATTTCAGTCGTCCTTTTTCAGCATGTCTAGCGGTAAGAAATATGTGACTTCCCTGCAAATCTGGGACTCTTCTCTTCCCAAGTGATGCTCTAACACAGATCGAAGTGTCAATGAAGATCAATTTCATGATTTCGAGGAGTTTGAGACCAAAAGCAATGGAGGAGGTGGAGGAGGAGGAGGAGGAGGAAGAGGAGGAAGAGGAGGAGGAAGAAGAGGAGGAGGAAGAAGAGGAGGAGGAAGAAGAGGAGGAGGAAGGAAGGAGGAAGAGGAAGGAAGGAGAGAGGAGGAGGGAGGAGGAGGAAGGAGGGAGGAGGAGGAAGGAGGGAGGAGGAAGAAGGAGGGAGGAGGAAGGAGGGAGGAGAAGAAGGAGGGAGGAGGGAGGAGGAGGAAGGAGGGAGGGAGGAAGAAGGAGGGAGGAGAGGAAGGAGGGAGGGAGAAGGAGGGAGGACGAGGAAGGTGGAAGGAAGAGGAAGAAGAAGAAGAAGAATAAGAAGAATAAGAAGAAGAATAGGAATAATAATAATACCTAATACCTAATAATAATAATATGTAATAATATGTTCCCTTGAGGCATGAAAACAGTTCACCCCATGACAGTGACAAGATAAGGGGAGATAACATCTGATAAGAGCTGACCTTTGATGAGCGTAAACGAGGGTGGAGGGAGGGGGGCAGCTGTCCATCTGTCAAGAGCCAGGAGGAGGAGGAGGAGGAGGAGGAGGAGGAGGAGGAGGAGGAGGAGGAGGAGGAGGAGGAGAAGGAGGAGAAGGAGAAGGAGAAGGAGAAGGAGAAGGAGAAGGAGAAGAAGGAGGAGGAGGAGGAGGAGGAGGAGGAGGAGGAGGAGGAGGAGGAGGAGGAGGAGGAGGAGGAGGAGGAGGAGGAGGAGGAGGAGGAGGAGGAGATGATGACGACGAACAAACATTTGTCTGTCTGTCTATTTGTCTGTCTGCCAAACTCCCTGTCTATCCATCTAGCTCTGTCTCAGAGAGAGCCACAAGACTGTCATCATCACGTTTACTCACATCTTCAAGCAGAGTATAGCACTTTGTCTGGATTTTTTGGGTTATCCTAGGTAATTTACACTATGTATAGTTGTATTTATGTGTACCTGTGAGACAGAGATAGACAGAGAGAGAGAAAGAGAGACAGATTGAAAGAGATAGAATGAGGGAGAAAGATAATTAGATAGAATGGAGGGGGAAGCAGCATCTGACCCCATTGTTTTGACAGGCGGTAGGGGGAGTGACTAATGAGACAATGTCATTTTGACAGCTGCCGACTCCTGACTCAAAACAATTATAAGCCACACACTCGCACACAAGACAAGCTTGCTGAAGGGTGATAATAGGAGTTTTATGAAAGTATCTAGTGACTATATATGTGTATATATATTATAGAAACCAGAAGCAAGAAGGGAAGGCAGGAATGAAGGAAGGACTAGATGAAAGGAAGGAAAAAAGTAATGAAGGACAGATGTAGGAATGTAGGAAGAGAGGTGGAATGCCCTCCAGGTAGGAAAGGAATGAAGGAAATTAGGAAGGAATGATGACACACGACCATTTACCTAGGATAACTACATAACACAACTGCCTGCTAATACTTTGAAGAAAGCTGCTCAGACGAGGTGTTTTGTCTTTGCACATAAAAAAAAAATTCAACAAAAATGCACACACACTGATTTTGTGTGTGAGAGTGTAAAACACCATTGTGTATGACACCATGTTTTATGTGTAAGAGTGTAAAACACCACTGTGTATGACACCATGTTTTATGTGTAAGAGTGTAAAACACCACTGTGTATGACACCATGTTTTATGTGTAAGAGTGTAAAACACCACTGTGTATGACACCATGTTTCAGAGAGTTCCACAAGCTGCAGAACTTCTAGGAGTATGTTCAGTGACTGTATATTGGTATATATATTATAGAGCAATAGTAATAAACAATTTTTTGTATTGTTTGTTTTTGTAAACAAGTTTTGTAAACAATATATTGATAATTATGTTTGTGTGCTTATTGTGTTGTATACAACGAGTGTATATATGTACATTGCACCTTACTTTGGTCTCACAGGCCACATAAGTTATGTGAAAAAATAAAATAGTGAAAAAAACAACAAACCTTCAAATACAAGTAAACTAAAGTTTACCAGGTGAGCGGCAGTCGCCGCTGTTGCCATACGCGGCTCATTTTCTGCAAACTTCATGCCTCTATATCTCGGTAAGTACTGATGGGAAAATTTGTTTTTTGGGACTAAAACAATCAGAAAAATAATCTTAACATTTTCATAAGAAAAAATAATTTTTTTTTTTCGAATATTTTGCGACACCAGGAGACACTTCAGGATTGGGCCCTTCGACAGTCAAAGGGTTAATGCCACTATGACCACCTTGAGAGTCACTCTAGTCCTGTCTCGCAAAGTAACTGTGGAGAGAGCTCTGTTTCTGGCGTCTCTTTAACACTTCCCGAAAATGGCCCAAGACTTTGTCACTGTACATATTTCTCACCTTCTTTAATACAGGCTTGGCACTAGAAGCTTTCGTTGGAGCCATGGTAGCTTATTTAGTACTTGCAAGCACTAAAATGAGTGGAATATTATGAAATATTTCGTAGGAGCACTTGAGGGGACCTTCACTCACTGGTAAACAATGCCAGACTGGCTGGGTAGGGAGGCCGCCCCGGCTCACACCGTGCATACGCGTCCCGGATGAACTACTATTCGCGAGTCAACCTATGAAAAGCGAGTCCATGTTTATACGAAAATACCCCTATGATTGGCGAAATTTACGATTGCCTAGAACTACGAAAAGCGAGGAACCACTGTACTCAATAATAATCATTGAGTCTCATTAAATGCCATATATTACGTTAATATACACATTTTCATTAATCCATGTATGATATTTTTTCAAAATTATATAATAAACATGATACATAACATATAAAGATGATAAATACACTCCACAGTAAATAAATGAACATAAATAAGAGATGTGGTAGCCAGACGACTTGTACGAGTGATGCCATATTAGTAATAATAATCACCGAATCTCATTAAATGTCGTATATTACGTTAATATATGCATTTTTATTAATCCAGCAATGATATTTTTTTTCAAAATTATATAATAAACACAATACATAACATATAAAGATGATAAATACACTCCACAGTAGAATAAATAAACATAAATATGAGATGTGGTAACCAGAAAACTTGTACAAGTGACAGCAAGAATAACATTTTCTTTAGTCCAACATACGAAGTCTCCCTTATTATCAACGCACTAAAAAACAAGGCAGGAGATTTAAATACCTTACCACCCTTTATATACAAAAAAGTGTCACAAGTGCTATCACCAATCATTGCAACACTCTTTAACAAATCCATTGAATCCTCCACCTTCCCTACAGTACTCAAAATAGCAAGGGTCACCCCGATCCACAAAGGAGGAGACCAAACAGAGTTGAATAACTATAGGCCAATATCCAACTTACACCCTCTCTCAAAAATTAATTCATAAACGAATCTACTCCTACCTTATCTCCCAAAACATACTCAACCCCTGCCAATTTTGATTCAGGCCTAATAAAAATACTAATGATGCTATTATACACATGCTAGAACATATATACACTGCAATAGAGAAAAAAGAAGTCCCACTGGGGATCTTCATTGACTTACGTAAAGCTTTTGATACAGTTGACCATGACTTGCTCCACGTAAAATTGTCACACTATGGTATAAGAGGGCACTCCCTCAACTACCTCAAGTCATACCTCAGCAACAGAAGCCAATATGTGTACGCAAATGGGGCAAACTCTTCTGCGCAACCAATTACAGTTGGTGTCCCACAGGGAAGTGTCCTTGGCCCTCTTCTCTTTCTCCTATACATAAATGACCTTCCAAATGCTTCGCAATTACTCAAACCCACACTATTTGCAGATGACACTACATACGTCTTCTCTCACCCGAGCCCAGTCACGCTAGCCAATACTGTAAATACCGAATTACAGAAAATATCTACCTGGATGAGGACTAACAAACTTACACTAAACATTGACAAAACCTACTTCATTCAGTTTGGTAACAGAGCTACAGATGTCCCTCTTAACATAATGATAAATGAATCACCTATCACAAAGCTAACAGAGGGAAAATTCTTAGGAATCCACCTTGATAATAGACTCAAATTTCATACACATATACAACAAATTTCTAAGAAAATTTCCAAGACTGTAGGCATACTATCGAAGATACGTACTATGTTCCACAGTCTACCCTCCTGGCCCTATATCACTCTCTTATTTACCCCTATCTCACCTATGGAATTTGTGCATGGGGCTCAACAACAATTAACCATCTCAGACCACTAATTACCCAACAAAAGGCTGCAGTTAGAATGATAACAAATTCTCACTACAGGCAGCACACTCCACCAATATTCAATACACTAAACCTACTCACCATACAAAACATCCATACTTATTACTGCACCTATTACATACATAGAACACCTAACTCTGACATTAACCCTCCCCTCAAACATCTCCTTGCCAATCTCAACAGAACACATGACCATAACACAAGGCACAGATCACTCTTTGATGTACCTCGTGTCCATCTCACACTATGCAAAAACTCAATGCACATAAAAGGCCCTAAAATCTGGAATTCATTACCTGTAAATATAAAAGTGCCAGGAAGGAAAAAAAACTGGCAGGAAATGGCAGAAATCGTACACCAAATCCAGTCATTCCTGGAGTGGAACCACAGTCGATGGCCTCCACTCCAAACCAACAGATACAGATACTAATGCCGGAAAAAAAATCCCCCCCCAGTACCAACAATACCACCAGTCCGATAACATTCTTCTTTGCAAATATACAGGGTCTAAAGCCAGCAACAAACAACAAAATACCTTTCATCCGTGGACTGCTTGCAGAGGCAAAGGCAATGTTCGCGGCTTTCACTGAGACCCACATAAGGATCACTTGGACAACGAAATATGGATCCCAGGTTACAATCTATACAGATGTGACAGAGTGAACAGGCAAAAGGGGGGGTTGGCCTGTACATTGCAGAGTCACTTGTTTGCACAGAACTGCTTAATGCCTCAAATGACGTAGTGGAAGTTTTAGCAGTAAAGGTCGAGAACCAAAACCTAGTCATTGTGGTAGTCTACAAGCCTCCGGATGCAACATCCCAGCAATTCCAGGAACAGCTGTTAAAAATTGACCACTGTCTGGAAAATCTCCAGCTCCTGCACCCAACATCTTGCTCCTGGGGGATTTCAACTTAAGGCACCTAAAATGGAGGAATATAGCAAATAATATTGTGCAGTAATAACACCAGGAGGCAGCTCTGATGAAAACTCACACTCACACGAGCTTTTAAATCTCTGCACAAAATTCAATTTAAACCAGCAAATAATAGAGCCTACTAGACTGGAGAATACACTAGACCTCATCTTCACTAACAATGATGATATGATAAGAAATGTCACCATATCAAAAACAATATACTCAGATCACAACATAATTGAGGTTCAGACATGTATGCGTGGAGCCCCAGACCGACAAAATGAGACTAGTCACGAGGAGCATTCACCAAATTCAACTTCAATAACAAAAACATAAAGTGGGACCAAGTAAACCAAGTCCTAACCGATATAAGCTGGGAAGATATACTAAGCAACACAGACCCAAACTTATGCCTAGAACAGATTAACTCGGTGGCACTCGATGTATGCACAAGGCTTATTCCTCTAAGAAAGAGGAGGAGTAGATGTAAAATAGAAAGAGACAGGCGCTCCCTTTACAGGCGACGGAAAAGAATAACAAGCGGCTAAAAGAGGTCAATATATCTGAAATGCGCAGGGAGACACTGGTCAGAGAAATAGCAAGCATCGAACTTAAGCTAAAAGAACTTTAGGAGTCAGGAATCGCGGGAAGAACTAAAAGCCATAATGAAATCGAAAGAAACCCAAAGTATTTCTATCTCCTATGCCAATCAAAATTGAGAACAACGTCCAGTATTGGGCCCCTACTTAAACAAGATGGGTCCTACACAGATGACAACAAGGAAATGAGTGAGCTACTCAAGTCCCAATATGACTCAGTTTTTAGCAAGCCGCTAACCAGACTGAGAGTCGAAGACCAAAATGAATTTTTTATGAGAGAGCCACAAAATTTGATTAACACAAGCCTATCCGATGTTATCCTGACGCCAAATGACTTCGAACAGGCGATAAATGACATGCCCATGCACTCTGCCCCAGGGCCAGACTCATGGAACTCTGTGTTCATCAAGAACTGCAAGAAGCCCCTATCACGAGCCTTTTCCATCCTATGGAGAGGGAGCATGGACACGGGGGTCGTCCCTCAGTTACTAAAAACAACAGACATAGCCCCACTCCACAAAGGGGGCAGTAAAGCAACAGCAAAGAACTACAGACCAATAGCACTAACATCCCATATCATAAAAATCTTTGAAAGGGTCCTAAGAAGCAAGATCACCACCATCTAGAAACCCATCAGTTACACAACCCAGGCAACATGGTTTAGAACAGGTCGCTCCTGTCTGTCTCAACTACTGGATCACTACGACAAGGTCCTAAATGCACTAGAAGACAAAAAGAATGCAGATGTAATATATACAGACTTTGCAAAAGCCTTCGACAAGTGTGACCATGGCGTAATAGCGCACAAAATGCGCGCTAAAGGAATAACAGGAAAAGTCGGTCGATGGATCTATAATTTCCTCACTAACAGAACACAGAGAGTAGTCGTCAACAGAGTAAAGTCCGAGGCAGCTACGGTGAAAAGCTCTGTTCCACAAGGCACAGTAATAGCTCCCATCTTGTTCCTCATCCTCATATCCGACATAGACAAGGATGTCAGCCACAGCACCGTGTCTTCCTTTGCAGATGACACCCGAATCTGCATGACAGTGTCTTCCATTGCAGACACTGCAAGGCTCCAGGCGGACATCAACCAAATCTTCAGTGGGCTGCAGAAAACAATATGAAGTTCAACGATGAGAAATTTCAATTACTCAGATATGGTAAACATGAGGAAATTAAATCTTCATCAGAGTACAAAACAAATTCTGGCCACAAAATAGAGCGAAAAACACCAACGTCAAAGACCTGGGAGTGATTATGTCGGAGGATCTCACCTTCAAGGACCATAACATTGTATCAATCGCATCTGCTAGAAAAATGACAGGATGGATAATGAGAACCTTCAAAACTAGGGAGGCCAAGCCCATGATGACACTCTTCAGGTCACTTGTTCTATCTAGGCTGGAATATTGCTGCACTCTAACAGCACCTTTAAAGGGCAGGTGAAATTGCCGACCTAGAAAATGTACAGAGAACTTTCACGGCGCGCATAACGGAGATAAAACACCTCAATTACTGGGAGCGCTTGAGGTTTCTAAACCTGTATTCCCTGGAACGCAGGAGGGAAGATACATGATTATATACACCTGGAAAATCCTAGAGGGACTAGTACCGAACTTGCACACGAAAATCACTCACTACGAAAGCAAAAGACTTGGCAGACGATGCACCATCCCCCAAAATGAAAAGCAGGGTGTCACTAGCACGTTAAGAGACCATACAATAAGTGTCAGGGGCCCGAGACTGTTCAACTGCCTCCCAGCACACATAAGGGGGATTACCAACAGACCCCTGGCAGTCTTCAAGCTGGCACTGGACAAGCACCTAAAGTCAGTTCCTGATCAGCCGGGCTGTGGCTCGTACGTTGGTTTGCGTGCAGCCAGCAGCAACAGCCTGGTTGATCAGGCGCTGATCCACCAGGAGGCCTGGTCACAGACCGGGCCGCGGGGGCGTTGACCCCCGAAACTCTCTCCAGGTAAACTCCAGGTACCTGTTTATAAATTCAAGTCTCTTCTCAAAGATCACTTACTCACCCAAAACCAAATAAATACTGAATAACTGAACCTTATAAATTGTATATCTTAAATGTTTCTCACAATTATATCACATAAATGTTAAACCTAAAACCAAATCTAACTTTATTATTTTTTAAATACACTACCTAACAGAATACTTCATACGACTGAATGTACAACAATGCATGCAACCATATGACCTGTCTTTGTAATACTCACTTGTGCTTTATAGTAATCTGTTTACATTAATGTTTTATCACTGATTTCATCATTGCTTAGTTAATCTTAAGTTAATTTTAAGCCAGCCCGTAATGCTATGCATAGTATAAGTGGCTTTGGCATGCTGCTCTTATCTGTATTTTTTTGTACCTCTGTATGTGTGCTCAAATTGTTAATAAATAAATAAATAAATAAATAAATAAATAAATAAGAGAAAATGTGTTACTGGGCATAACTGTAGAAAATTATTCCTTTCGTATGCCTTCACTCAGAGCATCATTTCTTCTAAAAAACATATTAAACCCTTGTCAGTTCAAATTCAGGAATAATAAAAGCACAAATGATGCTATCATACACATGATAGAACTAATATATACCGCACTAGAAAGGAAGAAGTCCCGCTGGGCATTTTCATTGATTTACGTTAAGCTTTTGATACAGTCGGCCATGAACTGCTGTACTCCAAATAAACGCACTATGGTATCAGAGGCCACTCCCTAAACTACCTAAAGTCATACCTTAGTAACAGAACTCAATATGTGTATGCAAATGGTGCAAACTCTTCCACCCAATCAATCACAGTAGGAGTCCCACAAGGAAGTGTCCTTGGACCACTCCTCTTTCTCGTCTACATCAGTGATATACCGAATCCATCACAGCTACTCAAACCCATATTATTTGCAGATGACACAACATACATCTTTTCCCACCCACACCCAGTCATACTAGCAAACACTGTCAATGCCAAATTGCAGAAAATACCTGCCTGGATGATGACTAATAAACTTACCCTGAATACAGATGAAACATATTTCATTCAGTTTGGAAACGAAGCTGCAAATCATCCAATTAACATAACGCTAAACAGATCATCAGTCACAAGACTTACAGAGGGAAAATTCCTAGGTATCCATCCTGACAGTAGCCTTAAGTTCCAGACACACATACAACAAAACACCAAGAAAATCTCTAAGACTGTAGGCATACTATCAAAGATATGGTACTACATTCCTCAATCAGCTCTCCTGACACTGCACCATTCACTCATATACCCTTACCTCCCCTACGGAATTTGTGCATGGGGATCAACAACATTCAATCACCTAAGACCTCTAATAACCCAGCAAAAGGCAGCAGTCAGAATGATAACATATTCCCACTCCCGCTAGCATACTCCACCAATTTTCAAAAGTCTGAATCTGCTCACCATTAAGAACATCCATACTTATTCATGTGCCTACTACATACACAGAACAATACACACAAATCTAAAATATAAACCCTCCACTCAAACTTCTCCTCACCAACCTTAGCAGGACACATGACCATAACACAAGACACAGATCTCTTTTTGAGATACCTCGTGTCCATATCACACTGTGTAAAAACTCTATGCACATAAAGGGCCCCAAAATTTGGAATTCATTACCAGAAGATACTAAAGTAACCCAGTCTGAAAATCAATCTAAGACTCTTCTCAAAAGCCACTTAATCACCCTAGACTAAATACTAAATACTCAGTACACACATTCTCACTTATGTTATTTCAACATCATAATTTCAACAATTACTTTGAACCTTTTATCCATTGTTGACAGGAATATATTTGAATCATTGTTTTCACAAAAGCATTTTTGAATCATTGTTTTCACCAAAACATTTTTTGAATATATGAATACGTATATCTTTTGTCTTATATAAATTAGATTCACTTATAATTAATAATCTACTGTACAACTCTGATATAATTAATATTCTACTGTACAGCTACAACATAATTCTTAGTGTTAAGTAGTCTGTAAGCCAATAATGTTAAGTCGGCCCATAATGCCTAAGCATAATAGAGGCTCTCTTTGCATTGCAACCCATTATTGTAAATACAAAATCTCAATGTACTATTTGCAAAGACATGAATAAATAAATAAATGGGAGTATTCTTTCTTTATTTGTTCCACCGTATCAACGTAGAGACAACTTGTATACAATGTAACTTGTACACAAACCAGACATGTACACTTGGTTTGTTTACATAACTCACATACGCCTGGTTTGTTTACATAACTCCATGAATGTCCTCTCTCATGTACTCATTCTCTCTCTCTCATTTATTTGTTTTATCTCGTTTACTCACCTCTGACCCTACATTAAGACTACAAATATTTTAAGGTAAATAATAAGTGAACTGTATATGCATTTTATCGCTCTGGGGTGCTTAAATGTTATAGAATATTATGTGAGGATGGGGTGGCCTGGTATGGTAGCCTGGCTGGCTACCATACATACCACACTTGATTTCTTAGAATAAATACTACTCATCTCACCCTAGATTAAGACTACAAATATTTTAAGGTAAGTAATGAGTGTACTATATGTGTATTTTACTTTTTTATTGTTTTTTAATGCCTAGTTCTACTGCTAACCCCAATGGAAATAAGTCACACTGTCTGACTTTTATGGGTTATCCTAGGTACTTTACACATATGCTGCTATGTATGATAATCTATGTAACTGCATTTGTGTACACCTGAATAAACTTACTAACTTAATATATGTTAGTGTAAACTTGTTATCTAGTATTTGTATGCATTTATAAGTGGAAAAAAGAGGTGCTCCACTTTACAGAGATTTCTGCTTGACGGCAGTAGCCTCCCATATAAGTGGGGCCCTACTGTAATAGCTTTTATAACCTTTTATTCATGTGCAAGTTGATTGTTCTACCACATTGTATTACTACTACAACTAATACTGTATTGCTACTACTACTAGTATTACACCTCACTCTAAGCCTATATATACCCTCTGTGTCCGTGTATTGTTTGTAACAGCTTGATAAAGCTCCTGGAGAGCAAAACGTTGCCACAATAAAATGTCCCATTAGTTGCATTTGTGTCCTTTTACTAAACATTTTCTCTGTTCATCAGTTACATTCCCAATTGGAATAATTATTCACACACAAAAATAAAAGATTTACTGTTATGCATTATTATAATAATTGTATAAATAATGTCAGTGCATTTGTGACTATTTATTTATTTATTTAATGTCTTTGCAAAGTACATTGAGATTGTGTATATACAATAGTGGGTTGCAATGCAAAGAGAGCCTCTATTATGCCTAGGCATTATGGCCCAACTTAACATTATTGGCTTACATTCTACTTAATACTAAGGTGGTAAGTTGTTAAATGCTGTAAAGAGTTTTTATGAGGATAGTGAGGCTCAGGTTAGGGTGTGTAGAAGAGAGGGAGACTACTTCCCGGTAAAAGTAGGATTAGACAGGGATGTGTAATGTCACCATGGTTGTTTAATATATTTATAGATGGGGTTGTAAAGGAAGTAAATGCTAGGGTGTTCGGGAGAGGGGTGGGATTAAATTTTGGGGAATCAAATTCAAAATGGGAATTGACACAGTTACTTTTTGTTGATGATACTGTGCTTATGGGAGATTCTAAAGAAAAATTGCAAAGGTTAGTGGATGAGTTTGGGAATGTGTGTAAAGGTAGAAAGTTGAAAATGAACATAGAAAAGAGTAAGGTAATGAGGGTATCAAATGATTTAGATAAAGAAAAGTTGGATATCAAATTGGGGAGGAGGAGTATGGAAGAAGTGAATGTTTTCAGATACTTGGGAGTTGATGTGTCGGCGGATGGATTTATGAAGGATGAGGTTAATCATAGAATTGATGAGGGAAAGAAGGTGAGTGGTGCGTTGAGGTATATGTGGAGTCAGGAAACGTTATCTATGGAGGCAGAGAAGGGAATGTATGAAAGTATAGTAGTACCAACACTCTTATATGGGTGTGAAGCTTGGGTGGTAAATGCAGCAGCGAGGAGACAGTTGGAGGCAGTGGAGATGTCCTGTTTAAGGGCAATGTGTGGTGTAAATATTATGCAGAAAATTCAGAGTGTGGAAATTAGGAAAAGGTGTGGAGTTAATAAAAGTATGTCAGAGGGCAGAAGAGGGGTTGTTGAGGTGGTTTGGTCATTTAGAGAGAATGGATCAAAGTAGAATGACATGGAAAGCATATAAATCTATAGGGGAAGGAAGGAGGGGTAGGAGTCGTCCTCGAAAGGGTTGGAGAGAGGGGGTAAAGGAGGTTTTGTGGGCAAGGGGCTTGGACTTCCAGCAAGCGTGCGTGAGTGTGTTAGATAGGAGTGAATGGAGATGAATGGTACTTGGGACCTGACGATCTGTTGGAGTGTGAGCAGGGTAATATTTAGTGAAGGGATTCAGGGAAACCGGTTATTTTCATATAGTTAGACTTGAGTCCTGGAAATGGGAAGTACAATGCCTGCACTTTAAAGGAGGGGTTTGGGATATTGGCAGTTTGGAGGGATATGTTGTGTATCTTTATATGTGTATGCTTCTAAACTGTTGTATTCTGAGCACCTCTGCAAAAACAGTGATAATGTTTGAGTATGGTGAAAGTGTTGAATGATGATGAAAGTATTTTCTTTTTGGGGATTTTCTTTCTTTTTTGGGTCACCCTGCCTCGGTGGGAGACGGCCGACTTGTTGAAAAAAAAAAAAAAAACTAGGGAGTAGTATATCATAGTTGTACAGTAGGAAAGTAATTTCATAGTTGTACAGTAGGAAAGTATTTCATAGTTGTACAGTAGAATGTTAATTATAAATGAATCAAAATTTGTATAATACAAAGATATACAGCAGGGCCCCGCTTTACGGCGTTTCGCTTTACGGCGTTCCGCTAATACGGACATTTCAAATTATGACCAAAACTCGCTATACGGCTCCCCCCACCTGTCTTTCTAATATGGTCACAGCGGCCCACCAAGTTTGTTTACATTCTCCCTGAGCACATCTCCTTATTATGTCTGGAAACTTTCCAAAATTTCAAGTGTTTTAAAGTTATTGTATATATTATATGTATTGTACTTGATAATTAAACTTGTGTACACCTGTACCTAAATAAACTTACACACTGTGCTGGCATGTAGGTACACATTAAAATCACTAAGAGTCTCTCTACTCTTGATGCAATAATAATAATAATAATAATAATAATAATAATAATAGTAATAGTAATAATAATCTCTTGGGCGCATTAATGTCGCATATTACGTTAATATAGACATTTCCCTTAATCTATCTATGATATTTTTTTCAAAATTATATAAGAAACACATTATGTAACACACAAACATGATACATGCACCCACAGTATAAAAATTTATACAAATATATATGCGATGTTTACCAAACGGTTTGTAGAAGTGTCGGAAGAATTACGTTTTCTCTAGCCCGTCACCTGTTACTAGGGATAACTGTAGAAAAATATTCCTTTCGTATGCCTTCACTTTATAGCTATAATTCTGTACTAACTTGTACACAGTGTAAGAGTATTTTTCGTGATTTATTATAATAATAATAAAAATTTTATAAGGTAAAAGTTTCACAAACTCTTACAAATGTACATGAATGAACTAAAACTGGACACGTATTAATACCGTCTATTTCGCCTGACCGAGTGATCGTCCACAACCTGTTCAGTTTGTTTGTTACGCTGTCTGAGCTCGGTGTATCATTAAATGTTGTATATTACGTTTAATATACACATTTTCATTAATCCATCCGTGATATTTTTTTCAAAATTATATAATAAACACGATACATAACATAAATACATAACAACATATGTGTAGAGAACATAGGATAACCCAAAAAAGTCAGAGTGACTTACTTCCATTGCCTTCACTCAGAGCATCATTTCTTCTCAAAATGATGTTACATGAGAATGGGAGTGTTCTTCTTTATTTATTCTACCGTATTAATGTAGAGACAACCTGTACACAATGTAACTTGTACACAAACCAGACGTGTACACTGTTTACAAAACTTACCTTCGCCTGGTTTGTTTACATAACTCTGCGCCTGTCCTCTCTCATGCACTCATTCTTTCTCTCTGGTATGGTAGCCCGGCTGACTACCATACATACCACACTTGATTTTTTACAATAAATACTACTCATCTCGCCCTATATTTTAAGGTAAGTAATGAGTGAACTGTATATACATTTTATCGCTCTGGGATGCTTAAATATCATAGAATAGTATGTGTGGGTGGGTTGGCCTGGTATGGTAGCCTGGCTGACTACCATACATACCACACTTGATTTTTTACAATAAATACTACTCATCTCACCCTATATTTTAAGGTAAGTAATGAGTGAACTGTATATACATTTTATCGCTCTGGGATGCTTAAATATCATAGAATAGTATGTGTGGGTGGGGTGGCCTGGTATGGTAGCCTGGCTGACTACCATACATACCACACTTGATTTCTTACAATAAATACTACTTGTCTCACCCTAGATTAAGACTATAAATATTTTAAGGTAAGTAATGAGTGCACTATGTGTGTATTGTACTTTTTTATTGTTTTTTGATGCCTGGTTCTATTGCTAACATAATATATGTTAGTGTAAACTTGTTATCTAGTGTTTGTATGCATTTGTAAGTGGAAAAAAAGGGTGTTCCACTTTACGGCGGTTTCCGCGTTATGGCGGTAACCTGGAACCTAACCCGCCGTATAAGTGGGGCCCTCCTGTATGTATTTATATTCTAAAATGCTTTTGTGAAAAAAAAGATTCAATTACATTCCTGTCAACAATGGATAAAAGGTTCAATGTGATTGTTTCAGTTATGATGTGGGAGTGCATAAGTAAGTAAATGTGTACTGAGTATTTAGCATTTAGTCTAGGGTGATTAAGTGACTTTTGAGAAGAGTCTTAAATTGATTTTCAGACTGGGTTACTTTAATATCTTCTGGTAATGAATTCCATATTTTGGGGCCCTTTATGTGCATAGAGCTTTTACACAGTGTGATATGGACACGAGGTATATCAAAAAGAGATCTGTGTCTTGTGCTGTGGTCATGTATCCTGTTTAGGTTGGTGAGGAAAAGTTTGAGTGGGGGGTTTATATTTGCATGTATTGTTCTGTGTATGTAGTAGGAACATGAATAAGTATGGATACACAAATAACCCGCACATAGAAGAGAGGAGCTTACGACGACGTTTCGGTCCGACTTGGACCATTTACAAAGTCACACTAATCAGAAGTGGAGCAGGATGGCTATATATAGGCAGGAAGAGGTAGTGATGGTGGTGGTAGTAGTAGTAGTGGTGGTGGTAGTAGTAGTAGTGGTGGTAGTAGTAGTAGTAGTGGTGGTAGTAGTGGTAGTAGTGGGGAACTAAGGAGGAGGAGCCAGTCAAATATAAAGAAAGGGGAGCACTGCAAGGGAGCTAGGTGCCCACAGAGGGAGAGCAAGTGCACAGAGGTGGGGGGAAGGGGAAGTGATGAAATAAATAATGAAGGAACAGAAACATGCAACAGAAAAAAGAGACAAAAAAAGGAAAGAGGGAAAGGGGAAGAGGGAGAAGAAGAAAAAATGAGGAATCAGGTTAAGTCACGGGTGTTCTGAAGTTTGGAGCATTTTACAATGTAGTGGGAGAGGAAGGCATCTACAGAGACGAAGCCAGGACTAAGATTCATACAAGGAAAGTTGTGTATTAGAGAGGATTCAACAAGACGGCGACTGTTGAAGTTGGAAGTAGGGAAGACAGTTTTAGCAGAAGACCAGTCTATAGGATGGCTGTGATCTCTGACGTGACAGAAAAGAGCATTGTTAGTGTCGGCAAGCCTAACACTATTTTTTGTGCTCCCTAAGTCTGTCAGAAAGAGATCGGTCAGTTTCTCCAAAGTATTGAAGAGGACAGGGGAGCAAGAAATAGAGTAGAACACCAGGAACATCTGTAGAGGGAGGAGAGGTATGAACGAGATTAGTGCGAAGAGTGTTAGTCTGGCGGAAAGTAAGCTTGATGTCTAAGGGACGGAGAGAATTGTTGAAATTAGAAAGACCGGAAATGTAGGAAAGGCAGAGGACAGAAGAGTTTTCAGGAGTAGAGAGTTTGGGAGAGAAGAAATTATGTTTAGCTCGTGAGAAGGCAGAGTCTATGAAATGGGAAGGGTAGCCAAGACGGGAAAACAAATTATGAAGAGTGGAAATTTCTGCTGGAAGGAACTGAGGATCACAGATGCGGAGGGCATGGAGAAAGAGGGAGATAAGAACACTTTTCTTGACAGGGTAAGCATGATAGGAAAAGTAGTGAATGTACATGCCACTGTGCATAGGTTTTCGGTAAACAGAAAAGGAAAAACCTGTATCTGAGCGGTGGACATGGACATCAAGGAAAGGAAGCAAGGAATTAGATTCCCATTCAGCTTTAAACTTAATGGAAGGGGCAAGATTATTAAGAGCTTCAAGAAAAGGTTGGAAGAGATTGGCGTCATGAGGCAACAGAGCAAAGATGTCATCCACATAGCGGAGCCAGAGTGAAGGTTGCACATCGATGGTACGAATTAATTGCTCTACCATATTGCATTACTACTACTACTACTACAACTTTTGTCACTACTACTACTACTACTACCACTACCACTAGTATTGCACCTCACTCTGAGCCTATATATACCCTTTGTGTCCATGTATTGTCTGTAATGGCTTGATAAAGCTCCTGGAGAGCAAAATGTTGCCACAATAAAATGTCACATTAGTTGCACTTGTCCTTTTACTTTACATATTGTCGGTAATTTATTACAAATCATTCCACTGTGTCCACCTTAGGTTAATAATCAAAACTGTAATTCTTCTATACCAGACTTATTAAAGCCATAGAGAATGAACTAATAAAATATTAAATTTTTTTGTTTTCACTCTAACTCACCTTACGACCATATGTACAAAATTACTGCATTGTTATTGCTCTTATTAAACTCAAGTTAATCTTAACCCCGTAAGGGTCCATCACGTAGCTCCACTGCCTTGAAGCCAGGGTACAAGCCGTAGTTCTATGTCATGAGCTCAGCTCACTCAGATAAGCTGTAAGCAGTAAATTTGGGCCTAGATATGAGAGAATGCATCTATGTGGTAAGTGTGTACCACATAAAACAAATCCTGCAGCACGCAGTGCATAAAGAGAAAAAAAAACTGTGACCGTGTTTTTGGATTAAAACAGCGAATTTGTGTATTTTCGTATGGTTTTTACGGTTGTAGTTCAGGTTTCTTGGTCTCATTTACTATAATGGTTGATATATTACAGAAATAGGTAGTAGGTTGGTAGACAGCAACCACCCAGGGAAGTACTACCGTCCTGCCAGATGACTGTGAAACAGAAACCTGTAACTGTTTTGCATGATGGTAGGATTGCTGGTTTCTTTTTCTGTCTCATAAACATGCTAGATAACAGGGATATCTTGCTACTCCTACTAACACTTTGGTCACACTTCACAGACACGCACATGCATATATATATACATACATCTAGGTTTTTCTCCTTTTTCTAAATAGTTCTTGTTCTTCTTTATTTCTTCTATTGTCCATGGGGAAGTGGAAAAGAATCTTTCCTCCGTAAGCCATGCGTGTCGTATGAGGCGACTAAAATGCCGGGAGCAATGGGCTAGTAACCCCTTCTCCTGTAGACACTTACTAAAAAAGAGAAGAAGAAAAACTTTATAAAACTGGGATGCTTAAATGTGTGTGGATGTAGTGCGGATGACAAGAAACAGATGATTGCTGATGTTATGAATGAAAAGAAGTTGGATGTCCTGGCCCTAAGCGAAACAAAGCTGAAGGGGGTAGGAGAGTTTCAGTGGGGGGAAATAAATGGGATTAAATCTGGAATATCTGAGAGAGTTAGAGCAAAGGAAGGGGTAGCAGTAATGTTAAATGATCAGTTATGGAAGGAGAAAAGAGAATATGAATGTGTAAATTCAAGAATTATGTGGATTAAAGTAAAGGTTGGATGCGAGAAGTGGGTCATAATAAGCGTGTATGCACCTGGAGAAGAGAGGAATGCAGAGGAGAGAGAGAGATTTTGGGAGATGTTAAGTGAATGTATAGGAGCCTTTGAACCGAGTGAGAGAGTAATTGTGGTAGGGGACCTGAATGCTAAAGTAGGAGAAACTTTTAGAGAGGGTGTGGTAGGTAAGTTTGGGGTGCCAGGTTTAAATGATAATGGGAGCCCTTTGATTGAACTTTGTATAGAGGGGGGTTTAGTTATAGGTAATACATATTTTAAGAAAAAGAGGATAAATAAGTATACAAGATATGATGTAGGGCGAAATGACAGTAGTTTGTTGGATTATGTATTGGTAGATAAAAGACTCTTGAGTAGACTTCAGGATGTACATGTTTATAGAGGGGCCACAGATATATCAGATCACTTTCTAGTTGTAGCTACACTGAGAGTAAAAGGTAGATGGGATACAAGGAGAATAGAAGCATCAGGGAAGAGAGAGGTGAAGGTTTATAAACTAAAAGAGGAGGCAGTTAGGGTAAGATATAAACAGCTATTGGAGGATAGATGGGCTAATGAGAGCATAGGCAATGGGGTCGAAGAGGTATGGGGTAGGTTTAAAAATGTAGTGTTAGAGTGTTCAGCAGAAGTTTGTGGTTACAGGAAAGTGGGTGTGGGGGGAAGAGGAGCGATTGGTGGAATGATGATGTAAAGAGAGTAGTAAGGGAGAAAAAGTTAGCATATGAGAAGTTTTTACAAAGTAGAAGTGATGCAAGGAGGGAAGAGTATATGGAGAAAAAGAGAGAGGTTAAGAGAGTGGTGAAGCAATGTAAAAAGAGAGCAAATGAGAGTGGGTGAGATGTTATCAACAAATTTTGTTGAAAATAAGAAAAAGTTTTGGAGTGAGATTAACAAGTTAAGAAAGCCTAGAGAACAAATGGATTTGTCAGTTAAAAAATAGGAGAGGAGAGTTATTAAATGGAGAGTTAGAGGTATTGGGAAGATGGAGGGATATTTTGAGGAATTGTTAAATGTTGATGAAGATAGGGAAGCTGTGATTTCGTGTATAGGGCAAGGAGGAATAACATCTTGTAGGAGTGAGGAAGAGCCAGTTGTGAGTGTGGGGGAAGTTCGTGAGGCAGTAGGTAAAATGAAAGGGGGTAAGGCAGCCGGGATTGATGGGATAAAGATAGAAATGTTAAAAGCAGGTGGGGATATAGTTTTGGAGTGGTTGGTGCAATTATTTAATAAATGTATAGAAGATTGTAAGGTACCTAGGGATTGGCAGAGAGCATGCATAGTTCCTTTGTATAAAGGCAAAGGGATAAAAGAGAGTGCAAAAATTATAGGGGGATAAGTCTGCTGAGTATACCTGGTAAAGTGTATGGTAGAGTTATTATTGAAAGAATTAAGAGTAAGACGGAGAATAGGATAGCAGATGAACAAGGAGGCTTTAGGAAAGGTAGGGGGTGTGTGGACCAGGTGTTTACAGTGAAACATATAAGTGAACAGTATTTAGATAAGGCTAAAGAGGTCTTTGTGGCATTTATGGATTTGGAAAAGGCGTATGACAGGGTGGATAGGGGGCAATGTGGCAGATGTTGCAAGTGTATGGTGTTAGGAGGTAGTTACTGAAAGCAGTGAAGAGTTTTTACGAGGATAGTGAGGCTCAAGTTAGAGTATGTAGGAAAGAGGGAAATTATTTCCCAGTAAAAGTAGGCCTTAGACAAGGATGTGTGATGTCACCGTGGTTGTTTAATATATTTATAGATGGGGTTGTAAGAGAAGTAAATGCTGCTCTTTGCTGATGACACTGTGCTCTTGGGAGATTCTGAAGAGAAGTTGCAGAGATTGGTGGATGAATTTGGTAGGGTGTGCAAAAGAAGAAAATTAAAGGTGAATACAGGAAAGAGTAAGGTTATGAGGATAACAAAAAGATTAGGTGATGAAAGATTGAATATCAGATTGGAGGGAGAGAGTATGGAGGAGGTGAATGTATTCAGATATTTGGGAGTGGACGTGTCAGCGGATGGGTCTATGAAAGATGAGGTGAATCATAGAATTGATGAGGGAAAAAGAGTGAGTGGTGCACTTAGGAGTCTGTGGAGACAAAGAACTTTGTCCTTGGAGGCAAAGAGGGGAATGTATGAGAGTATAGTTTTACCAACGCTCTTATATGGGTGTGAAGCATGGGTGATGAATGTTGCAGCGAGGAGAAGGCTGGAGGCAGTGGAGATGTCATGTCTGAGGGCAATGTGTGGTGTGAATATAATGCAGAGAATTCGTAGTTTGGAAGTTAGGAGGAGGTGCGGGATTACCAAAACTGTTGTCCAGAGGGCTGAGGAAGGGTTGTTGAGGTGGTTTGGACATGTAGAGAGAATGGAGCGAAACAGAATGACTTCAAGAGTGTATCAGTCTGTAGATGAAGGAAGGCGGGGTAGGGGTCGGCCTAGGAAAGGTTGGAGAGAGGGGGTAAAGGAGGTTTTGTGTGCGAGGGGCTTGGACTTCCAGCAGGTATGCATGAGCGTGTTTGATAGGAGTGAATGGAGACAAATGGTTTTTTAATACTTGACGTGCTGTTGGAGTGTGAGCAAAGTAACATTTATGAAGGGGTTCAGGGAAACCGGCAGGCCGGACTTGAGTCCTGGAGATGGGAAGTACAGTGCCTGCACTCTGAAGGAGGGGTGTTAATGTTGCAGTTTAAAAACTGTAGTGTAAAGCACCCTTCTGGCAAGACAGTGATGGAGTGAATGATGGTGAAAGTTTTTTCTTTTCGGGCCACCCTGCCTTGGTGGGAATCGGCCAGTGTGATAATAAAAAATAATAATAATTAACAGAAATAGAGATGATTTTGATTAGTTTTAATATTGAAAATAGGTTGAAACTGAGCTTAAAGTAATGGAAATGTTCGATTTTTGCTGATGTTCAAGAGTAAACAAATGACGTCACACGTCTAATACAACGTCGTGGTGGACTAATATACAAACAAATTGTTGATATTTTTTTTCATAATTACAATTAATAGCAGTAAATCTTCAAATTTTTGGGGAAAAAAAAGATAATGAGTGCACTATGTGTTGTATTGCTACTTTTTTATTGTTTTTGATGCTCTCGCGTTCTATTGCTAACATAATTTATGTTAAGTGTAAACTTGCTTATTAGTGTTTGTATGCATTTGTAGTGTGGAGAAAAAAAAGGGTGGTTCCACCTTTACGGCGGTTTCCGCGTCTATGGCGGTATTACCTGGAACCTAACCCGCGTATTAAGGGGCCCTCCTGCTATGTATTTTATATTCTAAATGCTTTTGTGAAATAAAAAGATTCAATTATCATTCCTGTCAACATGGATAAAAGGTTATGTGTATTGTTTCAGTTATGAATGTGGAGAGAGATAGTAAGTAAATGTTGTATGAGTATTTAGCATATTTAGTCTAGGGTGGATTAATAGTGTATCATTTTGAGAAGGATGTCTTAAATGATTTTTCAGGAATGGCATTACTTTTAATATCTTCTGGTATATGATGCCTTAGTAGAATTCCATATTTTGGGGCCCTTTATGTGCATAGAGCTTTTACACAGTGTGATATGGAACACTGAGGTATATCAAAAAGAGATCTGTGTCTTGTTGACTGCTGCGTCATGTATCTGTTATAGTGCTGTTTGAGGAAAGTATTGCATACGTGGGGGGTTATATTTGCATGTATTGTTCTGAGTATGTAGTAAGGACATGAAGAGTTTGCGTAGAGATTTTAGATTCGCAGCGATGGATACACACATAACCCGCACTATAGAAATGAGAGGAGTTTACGAACGACGTTTCGGTCCGAACTTGACCATTTACAAAGTCACACTATCAGAAGTGGAGCAGGATGGCTATATATAGGCAGGAAGAGGTAGTGATAATGTGCTAGGTTAATGGTTGATAGTAGTAGTCTGTCGTAAGAGTTAGGTATAGTCGTTCGAGTGTGTTGTAAGTAGTATAAGTAGTAGTGGTGTAAGCAGTGGTAGTAAGTGGGGAACTAAGAGGAGGAGGGAACATGCCAGATTAAATATAAAGAAAAGGGAGCACTGAAGGGAGTAGGTGCCACAGAGGTAGTGTCAAGTGCACAGATGGTGGGGGGAAGGAAGGGCGAAGTGTGAAATAAATAATGAAGAACAGACAACATGCAACAGAAAAAAATGAGACAAAAAAAAGGAAAGAAAAGAAGGTCGATTAAGTGGAATGAGTAGATAGCTCACTCCTGCCACATGCGGAATCAGGTTAAGTCACTAGTGGTGTCTGAAGTTTGGAGGATTTTACAATGTATGTGGGCAGAGGAAGGGCATCTAAGAGAGAAGTCCAGGACTAGATTCATACAAGGAAAGTTGTGTATTAGAGTGGATTTCACAAGACGGCGGACTGCTGAAGTTGGAAGTACGGAAGACAGTTTTATGCAGAAGCACAGTCTATAGGATGCTGTGATTCTGCGTGACAGATATAGAGTCTTGTGTGTTCAGTGTCGCTAAGCTAAACCCATATTTTGTGTCCTAAGTTCTGTCGAAAGAAGATCGTGTCAGGTTTCTCAAAGTATGTATTATAGAGTAGGACAGGAGGAGCAAGGAAATAGCGTAGAACACCAGGAACATACTAGTAGTAGGGAGAGAGCATTGGTTATGAACAGAGATTTAGTGCTGCGATAAGAGTGTTCTAAAGAGTGTTAGGTTCTGGCCGGAAAGTAAGCTTGATGTCTAAGGGAACGGCGAGAGAATTGTTGAATAGAAAGACGGATAAATGTAGGAAAGGCAGGAGGACAGAAGAGTTTTCAGGAGTAGAGAGTTTGGGATGAGTAAGCTAAATTATGTTAGCTCTTGTTGAGAGGCAGTAGTCTATGAAAGCGAGGGTAGCCTAAGACGGAGAAACAAATTATGAAGAGTGGAATTTCTGCTGGAGAATGAGGAATCACCAGATGTCGGCAGGGCTATGGAGAAGAAAGGAGTAAGAACACTTATTCTTGACAGGTAAGCCATATCACATTATCTTTTTCATTTTTACGAATTCATAGAAAAGTATGCTGAATGTACTGCCACTGTGGCATAGGTTTTCGTTGTAAACGAAAAGGAAACCTGTATCTGAGCTGGTGGACATGGACTATCAAAGGACAATGGTAAGCAAGCGAATTCAGATTCCATCAGCTTTAACTTAATGGAAAGGGGCAAAGTTATTAAGAGCTTCAAGTAAAAAGGTTGAAGATGATGCGCGTCATGAGGCTCAAGAGCAAGATGTCATTCAATATCGGAGCCAGAGTGAAGGTTGCACATCGATGGTACGATTAATTAGCTCTACCATATTTGCATTACTACTACTCATTAAACTTTTGATCCACTACTACTACTAATACTACCACTACCTACTAGTATTCGCCCACCTCACTTGAGCCTATATATACCCTTTGTGTCATGTATTGTACTGCTAATGCTTGATAAATAGCTCTTGGGTACGAGCAAAATGTTGCTCACAATAAAATGTCACATTAGTTGCACTTGCTCATTTTACTTTACTATTGCGTAATTTATTACAAATTCATTCCTACTGATGTCACTTAGGTTTCTAATCAAAAACTGTTATTTTTGATTCCAGATTATTACTAAAGCCAGAGAGATCGAACTAATAAAATATCTAATTTTTTTGTTTTCACTCTAACTCACCTTACGACCATATGTACAAATTCACTGCATGTTTATTGCTCTATTAAACTCATGTTAATCTTAACCCCGTATAGGTCCATCTACGTAGCTCACTGCCTTGAAGCAAGGTAGCGTCAGCGCTAGTTCTATGTCATGTGCTCAGCACACTCAGATAAACTGTATGCAGTAAATTTGGTGCCTAGATATGAGAGAATGCATCTATGTGGTAAGTGTGTACCACATAAAACAATCTGCAAGCACGCCGTTGCATAAGACGAATAAAATAAAAACTGTTGACCGTGTTTTGTGATTATAACAGCAGAATTTGTGTTATTTTCGTATTGTTTTTACGGTATGTAGTTCAGGTTTCTTTGGTCTCATTTATATAATGGTTGATTATTATCAGAAAATAAGGTAGTAAGGTGGTAGACAGCAACCACCATGGACGTATACGTCATGCAGTATGTCTGTGAAACAGATACCCCTGTAAACAGTTTTGCATGGATGGTCTAGGCATTGCTGGTCTTTTTCTGTTCATAACATGTCCTAGATCACAGGGAATATTTGCTACTCACTTATACCACCTTTGGTACACTTCAACAAGAACACCGCACATGATACTATAATATACATACCTCTAGCTCGTTTTTATCCTTTTCTATAATAAGTTCTTGTTCTTCTTTATTTCTTAATTGACCCATGCGTGCAGTGGCATACGAATCTTTCTCCGTACGCCATAAGCCATTATGCGTGTCGTATGAGGACGACTAAATTGCCTGTGGAGCAAATTGGCCTAGAAAACTTCCTCCTGTAGACACTTACTAAATGTGAAGTAAGAAAAACTTTATAAACTGGAATGTTAAATGTTGTGGATGTAGTGCGGCCATGACAAGTAAACAGATTGAATTGCTGATGTTATTGAATGTAAGAAGTAATGTATGTCTCTTGGCCCTAGTACGAAACAAGCTGTTAACGGGGGTAGTGAGAGTTTCAGTGGGGGGTGAAATAAATGGGATTACAATCTGGAATATCTGAGGAGAGTTAGAGCAAGGAAGGGTAGCAGTATATGGTTAAATGATCAGTTTGGAAGGGAGAAAGAAGAATATGAATGTGATAATTCAAGACTTATGTGGATTAAAGTAAAGGATTTGTGATGCGAGAGTGGGTCTAAGTAAGCTGTTGTTATGCATCCTTGAAGAAGAGAGATATGCAGAGGAAACAGAGTAGACAGAGATTTTTAAGGGCAGTGTTAATGTGAATGTATAGGAGCTCTTTTGAAACCGATCGTGAGAGAGTAATTGTAGGGTAGGGCGACCTGAATGTAAAAGTAGGAGAAAACTTTTAGGAGAGGGATTTGTGGTAGGTAAGTTGGGTGGTTGCAGGTTAAAATGATATGGGCGAGGCTCCTTTGGATTGAATCTTTGTATAGAGGGCGGCGTTTGTTTAAGGTCATACCTATTAGAAAAAGAAGGATAAAATAAGTATACAAGATTATGATGCTGGTCGAAATGCACAGTAGTTTGTTGGATTATGTATTGTGTAGATAAAAGACTCTTGGAGTAGACTCAGGATGTACAAAAGTTTATAGTTAGGAGCACAGATATATCAGATCACTTTCTTAGTTGTAGCTACACTTGAGAGTAAAAGCCGCAAGATGGTTGATTACAAAGAGAATAGAAGCATCAGGGGAAAGAGAGAAGGTGAAACGTTTATAACTCAAACGAGGAGGGCATGTTAGGGGTATAGATTAAACAGCTATTGGATAGGAATAGATTAGGGGCTAATGATGAGCTATAAGCAATGTGGGTGAAGCGTTATGGGCGTAGGTTTAAAATGTATGTTGTTAGAGTGTTCTAGCAGAAGTTTCAATGTGGATACAGGTAACGTGGGTAATGTGGGAGGGAAGAGGAGCGATTGTTGGAATGATGATGAATCGTTAAGAGAGTAGTAGATTAGAAAAGTTAGCATAATTGAGAAAGTTTTTACAAAAGATAGAAGTGTATGCTAAGGAAGGCGAAGAGTTATATGGAAGAACAAGAGAGTAGGTTAAGAGCATGTTGTCTGTTTGACGCAATGTAAAAAGAGAGCAAAATGAAGTAAGTGGGGTCTGAGTGTTATCAACAAATTTGTTGAAAATAAGAAAAACCCCCCCCCAGTTTTTGGAGTATCAGTGAGATTAAAGTATAGAAAGCCTAGAGAACAAATGGATTTGTCAGTTAAAAATAGGAGAGGAGAGTTATTAAATGGAAGATGTTTCAGAGTGTATGGGAAGTATGGAGGAATATTTTGAGAATTGTTATTAATGTTGATGGAAAGATAGAGGAAGCTGTGATTTCGTGTTGTATTAGGGCCAAGTGAGAATTACATCTTGTAGATGAAGTGATGGGAAGAGCAGTAGCTTAGTGTCGGGTGGGGCGCATTGGCAGTTCGTTAATTAGAGCATGTAGGTAACTGAAGGTGGAGAGGTAGGCAGACGGGAATTGATGGAGGATGTTAAAGATCGAAATGTCTAAAAGCAGGGGGGAACTAATAGTTTTGGATTTTTGTGTTGGTGCAATTATTTAATAAAATGAATAGAAGATTGTAAGGTACCTTAGGATGTCATGAGAGCATGCATATGTTCTTTGTATAAAGGCAAAGGGGGAATAAAGACGAGTGCAAAACTTATAGGGGAGGCATAAGTTGCCTGAGTATACCTGGTAAAGTGTATGGTAGAGTTATTATGAAAGAAATTAAGAGTAAGACGGAGAATAGAGATAGCAGTTAATGAACAAGGGGCTTCGTGGAAGGTAGCGGGGTGGTGTGGGACCAGTAGTGTTTTACAGTAGAAACATATAAGAATCTCCTAAGTGAACAGTATTTAGTAATAGGCTTAAAAGAGTTTTGGGCATTTTGTGATTTGGAAAAGGCGTATGACAGCGGTGGAATAGGGTAGGCAAATGTTAATGGCCAGATGTATTGCAAGTGTATGGTGTAGGAGTGTAGGTTACTGTAAAAGAGGATAGAGTTTTTACGAGGTATAGTTAGATTGAAGCTCAAGGTCGTAGTATGTAGGAAAGAGGGGCAAATTTTTCCCAGAAAAAGTAGGCTTCTTATGACAAGGATGATGTGAAGTTCACTGTGGTAGTTTAATATATTTTATAGCTGGGGTTGTAAGAGATGTAAATGCAAGTACTCTTTGCTGATGACACTGGTTGTCTTTGGGAGATTCTGAAGAGACGTTGAGAGATTCGAGTTTGGATGAATTTGGTTAGTGGTGTGCAAAAAGAATGAAAATTAAAGGTGAAAACAGTAAAGAGTTAGTGTTATGAGTTTGATAACAAAAAGATTAGGTGCATGTAAGACTTGATATCATATGATTGGCAGGAGTGAGTATGGGAGTGAGGTGAGATGTATTCAGATATTTGGGAATATCTCGTGCGACGTGTCAGCGGATGGGTCAATTATGAAAGATGAGGTGAATCATAGAATTGAATGAGGTGAAATAGACTTTCGTGAGTGGATGCATTAGGAGTTGGGAGACCAAAAACTTTGTCCTTGTGAGGCAAAGAGGGGAAATGTATGATTGAGTATTAGTTTTACCAACGCTCTTATATGGGTGTGAAGCATGGTGTATGAAAATGTTGCAGCGATGTGAGAAGGTCTGGTGAAAATTGCAGTGGAGATGTCATGTGAGGGCAATGTGTGGTGTGAATATTATGAAGAAGAAGAATTCGTAGTTTGGATAGTTAGATGGAGTAGTGTGGGTATTACCAAACTGTTGTTCCAGAGGGTCTGAGGAAGGGTTGATTGATGGCTGTGTTGTTGGAAATGTCTATTGAGAGATTGGAGGAAACAGAATGACTTCAAGAGTGTTATCAGTCTGTCAGATGCAGGAAGGGGGGTTTATAAGGGGGGTAAGGGTCGCTAGAAAGTGTTGGAGATTGAGGGGCTAAAGGAGCGTTTTTTATCCTTAGTTTTTAGTGCGGGCGCTTGGAATTCCTGCAGGTATGCATAGAGCTAGTGTTTGTAAGGATTGTGAATGAGACATAATGGTTGTTAATACTTGCCGATGTCTGTTGGAATGTTATTTACACTTTAGTGTGAGCCAAAGTAACATTTATGCAAGGGGTTCAGGGAAATGGTTCAGGCCTGGATTTAGTCCTGCGAGATGTGGAAAGTACAGTGCCTGCACTCTGAAGGTAATGTGTGTGTTAATTGTTTGCGTTTAAAAACTGTAGTGCTAAAGTCACCCTTCTGGCAAGACAGTGATGCGATGTGATTGATGGATTGAAGTTTTTCTTTTTCGAGGCCAACCCTGCCTGGTGGGATGCCATGTGTGCATAATAAAAAAAATAAAATAAATAATAAGTTAAGAATAGAGAAGATGATTTTGATTAGTTTCTAATATGAAAATAGGTTGTAAACTGTTGCTTAAAAGTCTGAAATGTTCGATTTTTGTTGATGTTCAAGAGTAAACAAATGAGTTCACCGTTCTATATACACTGTCTAGTGGATTGGATCTACTATACATTAACAAATATGTTGATATTATTTATAACAATAATTACAATATACATAGCAGTAAATTCAACTTTTTGGTGTATATAAAATTATTATGTGAATAAAAAAATCAAAATGGTTCATTCATCCTGAAAAGCCTCGGAATCATAATAGTAATCAGAGGAAATGTTATTTTAGTGCAGGAATGTATTTCATTTTTTTTTTTTTTAACTGCACTGTTTATCTAGACCATATTTTGAAACTACGGGAAATTTTGACCCTTTGTATGTGAAATTGACCAAATTATCTAATTTCTGATCACTTAATTGGGTGGTGAAATAGTTGGACTTATCTTGCGGCAGTTTCTTCGTGCTTCAATCGATAAAATAATACAGTAATACTATGCAAAATAGCCTAAGATTATTGCGTGAACGGGATATAATGTAATTGCGAAAATGAGAAATGTCAAACTGGGCAAATCGTTGATGCATAAATATTGCTGATGGTAGCAAAAATTGGCAAATAAGATAATTTCGTCAATTTTCCATCAGAATTTCGTACTTTTCTGATTTTATTACATTCAGAAAAAGATTATATATCTTATATTTCATAAGAATAAAAATTACAAATTTTTTTGAAAAATTCTTGGACCACTGTTTTTATGACAAGGCATAGAATAGTCTTCTTAGCTGGCCGCAAAATGGTTATTAATGAGATTTATTCCATATAAACAATATGCCACTCAATCGTATTAGTCATTCACCATAAACCTGTCCTCACCTTTATTAGTTTGTTGTGGCCTTGAAGTTTCCAGGCTCATGACTGGCAGATGTGTCAGATTAAAGGAACTTGATGACACGTAATCATCAACTTTCTGCATTGATTAACTTTCGTTCCATCTTGTCCTTCTTGAATAGTTCACCATAACTGTAAGCCTGAACATTATAAACACTATAATCAATAAAATGATGTAAAAGTGTAAGAGCCTTAGTTTTCACATAAATCATTTATATATAAATTTAAACTTTTAAGTTTTTTAGTACTGGAGGAGGGATTTGGGGGTCTGTGCCCCCGCCCAGTCCAGTTCTGTGTACAGGCGTCATGGTGGTTATCAGGCACTGATCAACCAGGATAGTTACTGTTGGGCGGCATCGCCACCTGACGTACGAAATACAGCCTGGTCCTATGGTATGGTACTGACAATTAGGTAGCCTGTCATGCCATCTTATACTATAGGACTTAACAATACTATCATTGGGATATCAAGCAATCGTGGGTTGTTTTAGCTTCAGTGACGGACATCTGAAATGTGATATCTGATGCATTCTGGCAAGACAGACATTGATGTGAGTGATGGCTGGAGAGTAATTACTGCGAAGGGTTTCTTCTTCGTGTCATCGATCTTTGGTGGCGAGCAGTTTGTGAGATGTTAAAGGGTTAAAAATTAAAGTGAGTTTAGCCAATTATTGAAGACATTATGAGGTTAGGTCATATTAATATGAGAATACTCTTTAGAAGTCAGCACTCTCTCACTCAATGAATACAGTATCCTATTCTACGAACGTTGGTAAATGAATCATCATGAGGAGATACCATAATGATGTAGTGGGTTTGTTTCACATCTTTAAATGTTGTTTTAATGATCACTCTGTACCCATTATAGTCATTTTCTGGTATTATTTTTCTATCGTGTATACAGTATTGTACTGTTGAAAAAATCCTAAAGGAGATTAGTTTCCAACTTGCAACACAAAAATCATTCCCTATGAAAGTAAAGATTGGCAATGTAACATCCCGCATCCAATGGAAAAGCAGGGGTGCGAATATGCGACTAGACATGATGTGAAGGCTGTACTCGGCCCTGTACATAAACCTTCAGACAGTATGTCCAAGCTGGCTCCCTCATAGAATATTAATGAATAAAATAAGAAATAATTAAACAGACAAACTTAAACACTTTATTATATAGAAGAAAATCATTAAATATTATAAACACTTCAATAAGAAATATTAATCTACATTTAAGAACACACATGATAAAAATAAATGATAACGAATTCAGCGCCTAATTTTAAACTTAGGGTGTTGTTGTTTGGGTGACATGTGTTGTTGAAATTTGAAATTGTAGCCGTGTGATGATAGGGGGGGTTAAATGGTGGGGTCGAAGGTGTGGTTACAACCCACCGCGTTCGTTCTTCACTGTATAGCCAGTGAGTATTATATCTCGATGACAGGATAAGAGGTTCTTTACCACTGCAATGATGCGTGGTACCGTTTACGTCTGCAATTTCATACCCGGTGCTACGATGGTTATTAAATCAAAAGGGGATAGTCTCAGGACGTTCGTTAGTCCATACTCCATCAGCTTTCGTTGATTGACAAGGTGTCCCTCTTCTGTCATCTAAGAGTAGGTTTGGGAGTCTCGTGAAGTCTAGTGATTACTGTTTGGACTGGAGGCCCCACACGGTCACCTTTCGGTGTGTAAAGGGGAGGACGAAGAAGGTAAGGGGAAGGGATAGGGCGGAGCTAGACTTACCCCTCCTTAACACGCAGTTTCCGGCAATCAAACTATCAATTTAGGGTTAGTGGGGGGGAGTGGGAAGAAATATGGCTGGGATAGGGAGAAGCTGGGACTTACCTACCTAACAATAGTAGCCGCTCAGGCAAACTTATCACTTTCGGGGAGTGGAGGGAAAAAAAAGGCGGGAAGATTAGCGGGAGCTTGACTTACCTACCTTAACAAGTAGGCATAGTCAAAGTATTTGTTAATTTATACTCCTCGTACTTCCTCCATCTATTGACTTTTCACAACTCACACTCCCCATACAAGACTTATAGTCAAGGAGTATAAGACGAATAGGCGTGGAAAAAAAGAAATTCTAACTATGGAAGTAGCGTAAAGGCAAGAAATCCTCCTCACTGAGCTGTCACGATCTTAACAGTAGAGAATAATTGGAATGAAAACATTGATATACACAATATGGAACCTTAAAAGCCTGGAGTGCCAATGTCCACTCAAGAGGCGACTGTTGGTCCTTAAAAGTTTTAGGTATATCAAAAGGGTTTGTGGTCCATTTCTAAAATGAATTCTTTTCAAGCAAATAAAATTTAAGTTTGGAGATACTCCCACTCAAGGCTAAATTCCTTTTACTATTGTGGAGTATCTTGTTTCTGCTGAAGCAGTTTCCGGCTTAGAGGAAGCATACCAGGGAAGGGAGTACATTATGGTATTGTAGTAACCCCGAACCCTAGCAGTATGCGCTTGGCATCAGTTCTTAAACAAAATGTTTTATTATAGTATCTGGAAATCTTAAGTATAGGGTCTTTCTGCATAAGTATACTTTTATATCCTCTCTTAAACTTTTCCCGAGTAGTACGTACAGAAAGTTCAATGAGGTTCCTTCAAGACTTTTTAAGGAAGTCTGTGATTTAAGATGCTAGTAAGTCAGGTAAGGTGGGGAATAACGGCATAAAATTTCAGAACAAAGAAAGCTACAATAGAGACTTCTTGGTTATTGGAATTTAATTTAATTAAAGCTTTGATCTTACTGGGGAGGACTGTTGAGAGTTATTAGAAAGTATCATTCCTAAGGATATCTATCTTGTTATTACCCAAAGAAGATTTCTTTTTTCTTTTTTTTTTTGTGTGTAGTGCGTGAGGCCATCGAGTGAGGTAAATACCGAAAAAACTGATTGTTAATGTTTGGATATGTTTTGCACCCTAGTGGATGTCATTCCATGATAAAAATTGTTATTCACAATAAACTGAAACATTTGGCATATTAACAAGACCTTTTCTCATCAGTCTCACGTAGTAGCACAGGCAGATTACCAAAACGAAGCGGCTAGTTCTATATTGAACTCAGTCCTTGGTTTGTAGGAAAAAAGGGGTGTACTGTCTTAGAAACATGGAAGGATCTAAATTTACGTGATGAATAGTGCCTGAGCATTATCAATCTTGAAAGACAGATCATGCGTCATAAAATTGTGTAGATCGATCTAATCTATTAAGGGCATAGTGCTCAGCATCTCCACCGAGTTATAGCATTAACGCCTCATGTAAGGTCAATAGCAACGTTCTATATTGACATTATCCTCTTCTAACTATGACTATGGTGAAGCAATATGAGATATGGAAGGTCAAGCATCTTTAGTTTTATAATTTGTTCTACTTCTCTCGGTCAAATGCATCCTAGGTGTAACTGGGCTGAGTTATAATTTTGTTTGATTAGGATTGTCGTACTGAAGTCAATCTTATGGACTACGTGGAGGATAATCCTGGATTTCAGTAAAGACGTTGAAAAGTTACTCACACATTGAAGTAGTTCATGTCTCTTTGGTCATCAAAAATTCATTAATGTTAAATGTTGAGATTCAGGTTAGGTTAGGTAAGGTTCGTAGGAAAGGACAAATGTTCATCCTGACGGGGTCTTAGGGGGGTTCAGATGATGACCCGCCTTATTGGATGCTTTTTGGTCATTCTGACCAAGGCCTTCCGCTGGCTTAACGGTCCTCCTTAAAATTATAGCGTCATTTATAACCATTAGTTCTTATTAATGTTTTGTGGTTTGCGCCAATCGAGTGACGTCAAGAGTCGAACCAAGTAATGTAGTTCTTATCATAGTATCTAAGTTAGAGGTGTCAATTACTCACATTTACATTCTTTCATTTGTTCTTATAAGTCGTGTGGAAAAACTAAGTCAAAGTATTTAAGCCAGTTTACCGAATTTCTTTCGCAGTAATATTTTCTTAAGGATGTTGTTAGATTGAAGCTTAGGTTTCCCTTGACTTCTAATGAGGTAGTTCAAACTTTCCACAAATTATTTTAATACTTTTATGGACCTTTCCATGTACTAATAATATTATTTGACTTGATAGGCCAAAGTACAAGAACTCATCCACCCATTCCCATTTTCTGACTTTGGAGTCCAAAAAATAGGTTTTGTCCTGGTCCATTGAAATACATTAATGTTTTTCGAAACTATGTCTAGGATGGTCCACTCTCAGTTCTGTGTCGATTAGGTCAAGGAGAAGAAACTGTAAGAAAGGATGCTGACACCTCAGCACACATCCTCTCATCTAGTCCTTGTAAAGGTCATTGAAGGTATATGGACAATGGCGTCTCTGGCCTGTCGTACCATCGAGACGTTAAATAGTCTGGACAACCACATGAGTCAACTGGTTTGAAACTTCCCTTATGCAACTAAAGCACGTGGATAGGTAACCGATGCCATCCTTAGGTTTAACAGGTAGCAAAAGTTTCTCAAAATGGACTTGAAGTAATCGGAAAATGCTGTGCGCTCAATCCTCCATTACAGCTGGGGTTGATTAGGGGTGTTGTGACGAGAGCTTCACTCCATGAAATTGGTATAGATGTTGATTAAGTCGATGTCAATTGTGTCCCACGGTTCAGACAAAATTCTTCTAGGGCTGCCCCTCTGGAGAAGGATGGACAAACGGGCTTCAGCCACTCTTTAGTGGATTATGGTCTTTAAGAGTATGGATCAGGAAACTCGAAGCATAATCAACTAATGTTAATATATATCTATGTCCCCTAGATGCAAGTGGGGAGGGATAAAGCGAACAACGATGTCAATAGCTACTCTTCAATACGGTACCCGTAATAGATTGCCATTTTGACCAATATGTGTACTCGCCTGGGCACCTCGGAGAGGATGACCAGTGGCAAACTTTACACGATCTACAAATAGTAGATTGACATCTGAGGACATTTTAGGTTCAAAAATAGGTTTCCCTAATTTTATATTTAGGTTTTTACGATGCTGAGATATGTTACCGGCCACTGGAGGTCTGAGCCATTTCGAATCAGTCTCTTGTCATTGACTTGAATTCAACTAAGAGGGATTAGTCTATTCTCCTCTGATTTAATTTGAATATGACTTTGTACAGAATACCTTTTATATATTCATAATTTATAATGAAAAGTTTTTCCTTTGGTAAACTTTGATCTTGTTTTTTAGCGGCATTATAGGCTTTCTGAAGAGCAAGGGCAATTACGTTGATAAACTGACAAGAGTCTTCTGGTATATCTAAAGGCTTAAAGTCAGGGAAAATACAAAAGGATAGACAGTAGTGATAGGAGAAGCCTGGGCTTTTGTCTGAAGCCCTAGTCAGACATTCTATCGGTATCCGTGTTTTTTTGGATGGTGATATCTTCACTTTCATCTAACAAAATCATTGTGATACAGGTGATCTATACCTCGTTTCGATGTGTAGCCATCACTGTGTTTTAATCCCACATGGATCTCACGAGATCATTGTCTCATTCTGAACTAATGGTCAGGGGCTCTCTGACTCTACAGGAAAGAGATCTTGATAAACTTTATGTCCACCTTTGGGTGATGCTAAGAGTCAACCTCAGAAGGAGAATGGCACCTTTTACATTATCCTATTCAGTATGGAGCATAGAATGTGATGGAGTCAGTACGACTTCAGACCATACCTGTGAACCATTTAGAACCTTAATGCAACACACGGATGTTTCCCGATGATAGGAAAGTGTTCGTACGGCCCAAGTAGTCTGACAGTATAGAAAGACGGAAAGATAGTTTTCTTTAAGGTTAGGAACGCTTATCAGAAATGACTATACATGTGCATCCAGTGCCTCGTAAATGGTAGATACATTAAGTCTTATTACTGTTCCTGACAGAAGGGTGCACTTTGGTCATTAACAGTCTTATATAAACATCTTACCAACTTTTGCCACCTTCTTATACGAAGCTGACAATCTGGACGTTCTGTCTTAACATCACATCAAATGACAAACAGGATATAAAGAAGTCATTTTACTTCCCACTAGCGCTTTGCTTATTTACGGTTGAATGAACCTTTGCCCTTTAGATGGTTCTGATCCCTTTAGGTCTTTATAGGAAATTGTGCAAGCTCTCCGCATTACATGGCTTTGTCAGTCAGCCCTCCAGCACTTCTCTCAACTTTTAATTCAGGTACGTTCTAGATGAATGTTCTTATTGGTGGGGAAGAGCTGTCATCGAAAGATCTGGTCAGCAAATGAGTTCTAAGAGATCCTAACTGTGCATCATATTTCTGAACTCTCTATCAAAGTTGAACAAACGAATTAGAGTAGTTACCTGTTAACTGCTTGAAAGTTTTGGCCAGCTGAAATGGTGGCATACCTGAATCTTTTCCTGTAATGAATTAGTGGTTTTTTGATATGCTTTAAGGATTGACCTTCTTTCGTTAGGTTATAATTAATATGTATCTCGCGAACATATTTTGCATAGATTTCAAGCATGTAGGAGAAAATAACATTCTCTAACTGGTCAGCCCAAGTGTACTGTCAGATGCCATTCAAGAGGGTATAGCGGTATTTTCAACCTGATAATGTATGATAGTTATAGTCTCCCCCTACCCCCATGTGAAGGGAGGTTATATTAGGTGTTTGGAATATGTGCATGACTGCACGCTGTTCCATTACTCCTTCCTCTAATTGTTGTTGTGTAAGAGGTTAATTTTTATTCTCTAATTCAAGGAGGAGCTTGCTCGGGCTTGTTTGATCCTTTTCTCTCTCCTTAACTCATATTCTCTATCCTTTGCTCTTTCCTCAAGTTCTTTATATTTAACTTAGTTCTCACGTACTTCAGCTCTTTCTCGCGTTCTCTAGTCTCTTCTCTCACGATCAAGGTTATTCACTCATTTTTTTTGTTTTCTCTTCTGATTCTCTCTCGATCTTTCCTTGGTCTTTCTCTTTCTGTTTCTCTTTTCTCTCAATTTAATCCTCTCTCATTCTTCCTTGGATCTTAGCACTAGATGAAAGATTCTAAATTTTTCCCTGTTATTCCTAACTTATTACCGGTCTCCCCCAAAATGTTTATTCGTCCATTTGAAGACATAATTAAACTACCAGAGAAAACTGAATCGGGTATCAAAAGAAAACGGAGGGTTTCAATTCCTGTACTAGCTCAACTGTAAATAAACAGAGGGTTCGATCCCTACTTCAATATTAAACAAAATGTAGTTAATTAAAACCGATTAGGGTTCTATGTCCCGGCTACCGAGCAAACAGTGAAGATAGTAATCGGGTGCACTTGACCATCCAATCTTCTCACCAAACAATCAAGAGTGTCCTATGACAATGTTCCCTTGATATTAATAAAGTAGCTCAATGAATTACTAAAGTGTCACTGTGAAAATCTCGGCGTCCTAGAGTCTAATCCTCCAAAGTGTTTCCAAGACGCCAGAAGGTGCAGAATTAACTAATTATTATCTGCCTGACTTGAATTACAATAAATTGAGACTATAACAATTCACCAAATCTTTTTTAAATATCTGTACCGTAGATCTACCCATAGAATATTGCATTAATCATGGTGGTTGTTGTAACCTTTTGTGGTATTGCTGCTATGAAGAAGTTCCAAATGAGATTCGAGATAGGGTATTGAATCTTGATTCTGTCGGACGTTGTATCTGGCTAAGGTGCCACTTAGTTGAAGCTTACTCAGGCTGTTAATAACTTCAGTACATGTCATTACAAGGTGGCTTCTCGGAAAATTAATGAATAGTATAGAAAGAAATAATAACAGACAAACCTAAAACACTTTATTATATCGAAAATATACATGTATATCAATAACACTTAAATATTGAAATATTATCCTAATTAAAGAAATGAAAAAATCGAAAATATTATAATGTACTGAATTCATCGATTATTTAAACTAACTTGGGTTGTCTGGTGTGTGACACTGTTTTGTATTGAATATTGTAGCCGTTGCTGATGATAGGAGGGGGGGGACTATTGGTCGCCCGGTGTGTTACACACACCGGTTCGTTCTTCAAGTATTCAGCCATGAGTATTTTATCTCCGATGACAGCGAAAGCAAGGGTTCTTTACCACTGCAATGATGAGAGGTACGTCCTGCAAATTTTCATACGAGGTGCACAGGTAATTAAATCCAAAATAGTGGAATGTCTCAGGATCGTTAGTCCATCTCCATCGTTCTTCTCGTAGATTGATAGAGTGTCCCTCTCTGCTCATCTAAAGAGATAGTGCTTGGAAGCTGTGAGTCTAGTCACCTCAATCTAGTGATTACTGTTGGACCGGAGCCCCACACGTCATCCTTTCAGGGTTTGGGAGGGGAGAAGAAGGAGTTAAGGGAAGTGCTATGCGGGAGTAGATCTGACCCTACCTTAAAGTTGCGCGCAAACTATCACTTTTCGGTGCAGAGGCGTATGGTGTGTGGTAAAAAAGGCATGCGGAATAGCTCGGGAGCTTAACTTACACTACCTTAACAAGTAGACGGCAATGCAAACTATTTGATAATGAGTGCACTATGTGTTGTATTGCTACTTTTTTATTGTTTTTGATGCTCTCGCGTTCTATTGCTAACATAATTTATGTTAAGTGTAAACTTGCTTATTAGTGTTTGTATGCATTTGTAGTGTGGAGAAAAAAAAGGGTGGTTCCACCTTTACGGCGGTTTCCGCGTCTATGGCGGTATTACCTGGAACCTAACCCGCGTATTAAGGGGCCCTCCTGCTATGTATTTTATATTCTAAATGCTTTTGTGAAATAAAAAGATTCAATTATCATTCCTGTCAACATGGATAAAAGGTTATGTGTATTGTTTCAGTTATGAATGTGGAGAGAGATAGTAAGTAAATGTTGTATGAGTATTTAGCATATTTAGTCTAGGGTGGATTAATAGTGTATCATTTTGAGAAGGATGTCTTAAATGATTTTTCAGGAATGGCATTACTTTTAATATCTTCTGGTATATGATGCCTTAGTAGAATTCCATATTTTGGGGCCCTTTATGTGCATAGAGCTTTTACACAGTGTGATATGGAACACTGAGGTATATCAAAAAGAGATCTGTGTCTTGTTGACTGCTGCGTCATGTATCTGTTATAGTGCTGTTTGAGGAAAGTATTGCATACGTGGGGGGTTATATTTGCATGTATTGTTCTGAGTATGTAGTAAGGACATGAAGAGTTTGCGTAGAGATTTTAGATTCGCAGCGATGGATACACACATAACCCGCACTATAGAAATGAGAGGAGTTTACGAACGACGTTTCGGTCCGAACTTGACCATTTACAAAGTCACACTATCAGAAGTGGAGCAGGATGGCTATATATAGGCAGGAAGAGGTAGTGATAATGTGCTAGGTTAATGGTTGATAGTAGTAGTCTGTCGTAAGAGTTAGGTATAGTCGTTCGAGTGTGTTGTAAGTAGTATAAGTAGTAGTGGTGTAAGCAGTGGTAGTAAGTGGGGAACTAAGAGGAGGAGGGAACATGCCAGATTAAATATAAAGAAAAGGGAGCACTGAAGGGAGTAGGTGCCACAGAGGTAGTGTCAAGTGCACAGATGGTGGGGGGAAGGAAGGGCGAAGTGTGAAATAAATAATGAAGAACAGACAACATGCAACAGAAAAAAATGAGACAAAAAAAAGGAAAGAAAAGAAGGTCGATTAAGTGGAATGAGTAGATAGCTCACTCCTGCCACATGCGGAATCAGGTTAAGTCACTAGTGGTGTCTGAAGTTTGGAGGATTTTACAATGTATGTGGGCAGAGGAAGGGCATCTAAGAGAGAAGTCCAGGACTAGATTCATACAAGGAAAGTTGTGTATTAGAGTGGATTTCACAAGACGGCGGACTGCTGAAGTTGGAAGTACGGAAGACAGTTTTATGCAGAAGCACAGTCTATAGGATGCTGTGATTCTGCGTGACAGATATAGAGTCTTGTGTGTTCAGTGTCGCTAAGCTAAACCCATATTTTGTGTCCTAAGTTCTGTCGAAAGAAGATCGTGTCAGGTTTCTCAAAGTATGTATTATAGAGTAGGACAGGAGGAGCAAGGAAATAGCGTAGAACACCAGGAACATACTAGTAGTAGGGAGAGAGCATTGGTTATGAACAGAGATTTAGTGCTGCGATAAGAGTGTTCTAAAGAGTGTTAGGTTCTGGCCGGAAAGTAAGCTTGATGTCTAAGGGAACGGCGAGAGAATTGTTGAATAGAAAGACGGATAAATGTAGGAAAGGCAGGAGGACAGAAGAGTTTTCAGGAGTAGAGAGTTTGGGATGAGTAAGCTAAATTATGTTAGCTCTTGTTGAGAGGCAGTAGTCTATGAAAGCGAGGGTAGCCTAAGACGGAGAAACAAATTATGAAGAGTGGAATTTCTGCTGGAGAATGAGGAATCACCAGATGTCGGCAGGGCTATGGAGAAGAAAGGAGTAAGAACACTTATTCTTGACAGGTAAGCCATATCACATTATCTTTTTCATTTTTACGAATTCATAGAAAAGTATGCTGAATGTACTGCCACTGTGGCATAGGTTTTCGTTGTAAACGAAAAGGAAACCTGTATCTGAGCTGGTGGACATGGACTATCAAAGGACAATGGTAAGCAAGCGAATTCAGATTCCATCAGCTTTAACTTAATGGAAAGGGGCAAAGTTATTAAGAGCTTCAAGTAAAAAGGTTGAAGATGATGCGCGTCATGAGGCTCAAGAGCAAGATGTCATTCAATATCGGAGCCAGAGTGAAGGTTGCACATCGATGGTACGATTAATTAGCTCTACCATATTTGCATTACTACTACTCATTAAACTTTTGATCCACTACTACTACTAATACTACCACTACCTACTAGTATTCGCCCACCTCACTTGAGCCTATATATACCCTTTGTGTCATGTATTGTACTGCTAATGCTTGATAAATAGCTCTTGGGTACGAGCAAAATGTTGCTCACAATAAAATGTCACATTAGTTGCACTTGCTCATTTTACTTTACTATTGCGTAATTTATTACAAATTCATTCCTACTGATGTCACTTAGGTTTCTAATCAAAAACTGTTATTTTTGATTCCAGATTATTACTAAAGCCAGAGAGATCGAACTAATAAAATATCTAATTTTTTTGTTTTCACTCTAACTCACCTTACGACCATATGTACAAATTCACTGCATGTTTATTGCTCTATTAAACTCATGTTAATCTTAACCCCGTATAGGTCCATCTACGTAGCTCACTGCCTTGAAGCAAGGTAGCGTCAGCGCTAGTTCTATGTCATGTGCTCAGCACACTCAGATAAACTGTATGCAGTAAATTTGGTGCCTAGATATGAGAGAATGCATCTATGTGGTAAGTGTGTACCACATAAAACAATCTGCAAGCACGCCGTTGCATAAGACGAATAAAATAAAAACTGTTGACCGTGTTTTGTGATTATAACAGCAGAATTTGTGTTATTTTCGTATTGTTTTTACGGTATGTAGTTCAGGTTTCTTTGGTCTCATTTATATAATGGTTGATTATTATCAGAAAATAAGGTAGTAAGGTGGTAGACAGCAACCACCATGGACGTATACGTCATGCAGTAAGTGATTTTGAGAAGAGACTTGATTTATAAACAGACAGTGTTTCTTTTATTTCACAAGTAATGAATTCCAGATTTTAGGGCCTTTATGTGCATTTGAGTTTTTGCATAGCGTGAGATGGCACGAGGAACATCAAAGAGTGATCTGTGCCTTGTGTTATGGTCATGTGCTCTGTTGAGGTTGGTAAGGAGACGTTTGAGGGGAGGGTTTATCAGATTTTAAGTGTTCTATGAATGTAGTAGGTGCAGTAATAACTATGGATGTTTTGTATGGTGAGTAGGTTTAGAGTTTTGAATATTGGTGGAGTGTGCTGCCTGTAGTGGGAATTTATCATCATTCTGACTGCAGGCTTTTGTTGGGTAATTAATGGTCTGAGATAGTTTTTGTTGTTTTGAGCCCCATGCACAAATTCCATAGGTAAGATAGGGGTAAATAAGTGAGTGACATAGGCCAGGAGGGCTGACTGTGGAACATAGTACCGTATCTTCGATAGTATGCCTACGGTATTGGAAATTTTTTTGGAAATTTGTTGTATATGTGTTTGAAATTTGAGTCTATTATCAAGGTGGATTCCTAAAAATTTTCCCTCTGTGAATTTTGTGATAGGTGATCTGTTTATCGTTATGTTAAGAGGGACGTCTGCAGCTCTGTTACCAAACTGAATGAAGTAGGTTTTGTCAATGTTTAGAGTAAGTTTGTTAGTACTCATCCAGGTAGATATTTTCTGTAATTCGGTATTTACAGTATTGGCTAGCGTGACTGAGCTCAGGTGAGAGAAGACGTATGTAGTGTCATCTGCAAATAGTGTGGGTTTGAGTAGTTGCGATGCATTTGGTAGGTCATTTATGAATATGAGAAAGAGAAGAGGGCCTAAGACACTTCCCTGTGGGACACCAACTGTAATTGGCTGTGCAGAAGAGTTTGCCCCATTTGTGTACACATATTGGCTTCTGTTGCTGAGGTAAGACTTTAGGTAGTTTAGGGAGTGCCCTTTTATACCATAGTGCGACAATTTTATATGAAGCAAGTCATGGTCAACTGTATCAAAAGCTTTACGTAAGTCAATGAAGATCCCAGTGGGACTTCTTTTTTCTCTATTGCAGTGTATATGTGTTCTAGCATGTGTATAATAGCATCATTAGTATTTTTATTAGGCCTGAACCCAAAATTGACAGGGGTTGAGTACGTTGTGGGAGATGAGGTAGGAATAGATTCGCTTTGAATTAATTTTTCGAAGATTTTAGAGAGAGGGTGTAAGTTGGATATTGGCCTATATTTATTCAAGTCTGTTTGGTCTCCTCCTTTATGGATCGGGGTGACCCTTGCTATTTTGAGAACTGTAGGGAAGGTAGAGGATTCTGTGGATTTGTTAAAGAGTGTTGCAATGATTGGTGATAGTACAGTGGACCCCGGTTAACGATATTTTTTCATTCCAGAAGTATGTTCAGGTGCCAGTAATGACCGAATTTGTTCCCATAAGGAATATTGTTAAGTAGATTAGTCCATTTCAGACCCCCAAACATACACGTACAAACGCACTTACATAAATACACTTACATAATTGGTCGCATTGGGAGGTGATCGTTAAGCGGGGGTCCCACTGTACTTGTGACGCTTTTTTGTATATAAAGGGTGGTAAGGTATTTTAATTTCCTGTATTGTTTTTTAGTGTGTTGATATTAAAGGGAGACTTCAGTAGGGTTAGTCGGAGCTAGGAACAGTGTGTTCGGGTAGTTGCCAGTGAGGTAGTCATTGGGTGGGGTATCTGAGCTTGGGATTTTATTGGCAAGGTTTTTTCCTATAGTGGAGAAGAAATTATCGAGTCTGTTTGCTGTTTCAGTTGGTGGGAGTTTGGGTTTATCTGGTTTTGTTAATTCAATTTCGCTATTTCGTGATATCTTTTTTGTTCCTAGTATTTCTGATAGGGTTTTCCAGGTCTTTTTTATATCACCTCGTAAGTTGGATAATCTGTTATCATAATACGGTTTTTTAGCCCTTCTTATCAGGCTGGTTAGGATTGACGAGTAACGTTTTGTTTGGTCTCTGGTTATGTGACCCATTCTGTACTGTTTTTCGTATAGGTGCTTTGTATTTATGGATTTGAGGATGCTGGGTGTTAGCCAGGGACTGTTCAGTCTCTTAGCTGTCATCTGTTTAGTTTTTTTGGGGCAGTGCTTGTTATAGAGGTATTGGGTCTTTTTTAGAAAATTATTAATACATTCGTCAATATCTGTATAGATTTCTAGCTCAGTGTACTCACCTAATTGTACTCACATAATTGTGGTTGCAGGGGTCGAGACTCAGCTCCTGGCCCCGCCTTTTCACTGATCGCTACTAGGTCCTCTCTCTCTCTGCTTCCTGAGCTGTATCATACCTCTTCTTAAAACTATGTATGGTTCCTGCCTCCACTACTTCACTTGCTAGGCTATTCCACTTCCTGACAACTCTATGACTGAAGAAATACTTCCTAACGTCCCTGTGACTCGTCTGAGTCTTCAGCTTCAGTTGTAAACCCCTTGTCCCTGTGTCCCCTCTCTGGAACATCCTATCTCTGTCCACCTTGTCTATTCCCCGCAGTATCTTGTATGTCGTTATCATGTCTCCCCTGACCCTTCTGTCCTCCAGTGTCGTCAGTCGATTCCCTCAACCTTTCTCGTACGACATTCCCCTGAGCTCTGGGACTAGCCTTGTTGCAAACCTTTGTACTTTCTTAACTTCTTGACGTGCTTGACCAGGTGTGGGTTCCAGACTGGTGCTGCATACTCCAGTATGGGCCTAAACATACACAGTATACAGTGTATTGAAACGATTCCTTATTAAGGTATCGGAACGCTATTCTCAGGTTTGCCAGGCACCCATATGCTGCGGCAGTTATTTGGTGATGTGTGCCTCCGGTGATGTGCTCGGTGTTATGGTCACCCCAAAGTCTTTCTCCCTGAGTGAGGTCTGTAGTCTTTGTCCACCTAGCCTATACTCTGTCTGCAGTCTTCTTTGCCCCTCCCCAATCTTCATGACTTTGCATTTGGCTGGATTGAATTCGAGAAGCCAGTTACTGGACCACATGTCCAGCCTGTCCAGGTCTCTTTGCAGTCCTGCTCATCCTCATCCGATTTAATTCTTCTCATCAACTTACATCATCTGCGAACAGGGACACTTCAGAGTCTATTCCTTCATCATGTCGTTCACATATATCAAAAATAGCACTGGTCCAAGAACTGACCCCTGTGGGACCCTGCTCGTCACAGGCGCCCACTGTGATACCTCTTCACGTACCATGACTCGTTGCTGCCCCTGTCAGGTGTGCCAGTCAATGTTTGTCACTGCTGCTGTGAAGTTATTAATGGCTGCCTCATTGTGAAGTCTGAAAGTGACTTTAGTGTGTCTTGGGGTAATTTGCCAAGATTTGTGATGAGGAAGGTAGGGTAATGATCTGTGGTATTATCTGTGATTATGCCTGATTTTAAAGGAGATATGGTGTTGGTCCAGATGTGGTCTAGTAGGGAAACACTAGTCTCTGTAACTCTTATAGGTTTTGTTACTGTTGGTAGCAACATGCAGTTACTCATTGTGTTTGTGAATTCAGTAACGTGTGGGTCCTGGTCTTGCAGGAGATTTATAATGAAGTCACCTGAGAGTAGTAAGTGATCTTTGTTCATGCGTGCATCAGTTATCATACTTCCTAGGTTTTCACTAAAACGGCTAATGTTTGACTGTGGTACTCTGTAGATGTTTATCAATGTGAGAGGTTTTGTAGGTATTTGGATTTGAATTTAGCTATTATATATTCCCCATGTTCATCCCTTGTGCAGGTATTAGTGATACATTCTAGTTGGTCTGAGTAGTATATAGCTGTGCCACCCCCTTGTTGATCTGGCCTACAGTTGTGTATGGCTGTGTAACCAGGAATGGCATAGACAACTGTAGTATCAGGCTTTAGCCAGGTTTTGGTGAGAGTAATGATGGATATATTGGCATGCAGGGAATTTAGTAATGCTATGAGGTCATCATAATGTTTACTTAAAGATCTGATATTGTAATTAAAGACAGTTATGTTTTTGTTGGCTCTGAGAAGTGCCTTTGATTGTTCTGCTGTGTAGTAATTACAGTTACTGTTTGATTCATTTAAGTCATTCAGTAAGAGGTTTGTATCAGGATCAATGCTTGTTATCAGAAGATTTATAGTGAATCTATAGTTAGAATTAAGTATAAGACAAAGTAAATATTCTAAAGCTATAAAATAGCACCTGAGTTATTTTAACAAATTCAAATTCAAATTCAAAGTTTATTCTCTATAAAGATTACAATGTTGAATTTACAGAATTTGGTTGTTGTGTGGTTTACATGTAGTTAAATAATGATTACAGAGTGTACCACTAGAACGCCTAGCATGGCTAGGCATTTCGGGCAGACTTAGTTTAATTCTTTATTTTAAAATATTACAAATTATGAGGTAAGTTGGTATTATGGCTAAGTGACTAAATACTAGTTTGTGAGTTTAGCAATGTGAATGCTTTTGTTTTGGCCAGTACATAGTTTCAGTTATTGGAGTATCATAGGATTCATTATTTTAAGATTGAGATTAATATTCTGTTTATGGTCAAATGGGTGGAGTGAGTGTAAGTGTGAACCACCAGGTGGTATTTGTGTAGTTAGTTGATGGGGTTTATCAGGGAGATAAGATGTTTTCTAGTGGTAGTTTTGAAGGTGATGAATGTGTCTGCAGTTCTAGAGTTCTCAGGTAGGGTGTTCCAGATTTTAGGGCCTTGACATACATTGAATTTTTGTAAAGGTTTAGTCGGACATCGGGAATGTCGTAGAGATGTTTGTGTCTGGTGTTATGCCTGTGGGTTCTGTCACAACTACAAGAAAGCGTTTAGGTAAGGTTGTTATTGGAGTTTAAGGCCTGTAGTTTTTAATTGCACAGAAAGTAATGTGGTTTTTATAAACGGGGGGAGAATTTTTAGACTATGAAGGGGGGGGGGGGGGTTTCCAGGGATGGGATTTAGTATTATTTTTACTGCGCTTTTTGTTGGGTTATTATTGGCTTTGGTGTTTTTTGCTGCAGTTGACCCCAAGACAAATAGATAGGTGAGGTATGGAAAATAAAAAAGGGGAAAGGGGATTTTTGGGGTTGGATTTTGGGGACAATTTTTTTGGGGGATAACTTTTTTGGTTATTTTTTTGGTTATGTTTGGTTTGGGTGCTAAAATTCAGGTTTTGTCAAGGTATGGGGCCTAGGAATTTGCCCTCATTATGTCTGGAAATTTTAAAAGGTTGTCGATCTTAATGTTAATTTGTGCATCCCCCTGCTTTACCAAACATAATATAGTGGTTTTGTCATTTAAGTGTAGTTTTTTGGCTGTCACCCAAAGCGATATTTTGTCAGCTCCTCGTTAACAATGGTGTTGGGGTGGCAAGTTTACGGGGGAAAATAAAACAAAAGTGTGTAATCAGAAAAGGAGAAGGGGTTTTTCAGGTTTTGGGGGATATTTTGGAAGATCATTGATTTTTTGGGGAGAGCAGGGGACCAAGGACACTTCCCTGCGGAACTCCAGTATCAAGGGGCCCGTGTTGTTATGCTGTGTTTTTAAATGGTAACTACTGCTACCTATTAGAAAAGGTGATTTGAAATAAGCAAGGCGGGCCCTTTTTAACCGAATGGTAATTTTGTGGTAGGAGTCATGGTTTTTCCTTTTTCAAAAGCTTTTTTAGGTCAAAAAAAATTCTAGTGGTTTTCTTATTTTCCAATTGTAAAAAGCGATCTGCATTTTTATGATTGCATCTTTTAGTGCTTTTATTTTTCCAAAATAAAAATTTGGAGGGGTTGAGTAGTTTTTTGCTGTTTAAATGAAAATAGTCCCTGTGCACGAGTTTTTTCAAAGATTTTGGATAGCAATGGTAAGTTTGTTTTGGGGCCTAATTTTTTTAAGTCTTAGGGTCACCCCTTCATGTTTTGGGTGTAACCCTTGCCATCTTGAGTAGTTTGGGGGAAGGTGCTAGTTTCTAGTGACTTTTTAAAAAAAAAAATAATGAAATAGCATGCGAAAGGATATGGGCCGCTCGCTTGTACAGTAATGGTGGGAATTGACAGTTCCCTGAGTTTTTTTTTTAAGTGACTTTATAATCTCGGTGATTCGGGGGCTATTTGGGTGAAAGATAGAAGGAATTTGGGAATTCCCATCGGTAGCCCCCCCGGCATGGGCATTAGTTTGGGGGATTTTATTGGCGGATTAGATCCTATGGTTGAAAAGAAGTCTTTTATTTGTTAGCTGTGTCAGTGGGATGTAGTGGTGTTTCATTAGGTTTATTGGGACAATTTTTTGGTTTTTTTTTTCATTTTGTGGGCCCCCTGAATCTGAGAGAGTGTTTTCGGGTTTTTTTTTATATCCCCTTAGTGTCTGTGAATTTATGGGAGTATAGTTGTTTGGCTTTCTTTTTATTTGGTGAGAACTGATGAATGTGTTTAAAGAATATTTTTGTGTATTAACCCTTGTCTATTTTGCTTTTCATATTGGTGTTTTTGTCAAGGGTTTTTCAGAATGGTGCTGGTTACCTGGGCAACCAAGCGTTTGTTTTGATTTTTGTTTTTATAGGAAAATGTTTGTTGTATAGTCTAATAATTTTTTAAGAAAATGCTTCCAGTCTAAGATAAGATAGATAAGATTTGTTGGTTTTAACCCCCGGGGGTTAGCCCCCGGAAACCCCAAGAAAGTCAGTGCGTCATCGAGGACTGTCTAACTTTTTCCCTTTGGGGGCCCCCTTAATCTTGCCCCCCGGGATGGACCCCACCGTGAAAACCCAGGTACCTATTTGCTGTAGGTGAACAGGAAATAGGTGAAAGGGAAAACGGTCAAAATTTTTTCCACCCGGGAATCAAAAACCGGGCCCCCCGTGTGTGAAGGGGGAGCTTTACCCACCAGCCAGGGGGCCCCCCACAATACCTTTGGGCCCTTGGAGAATTCTGTAGGCCAGTCAAAAAATCCTAGGTCAGTTTTGTGAATTCCTTATTGGGGCCTCGCCCTGGAGTCAAAATGGACTTTTTGTTTTAAGGGGTGGTTTATTAATGTTTGTCAGGGGGAAGGTAGGGTAGTGGTCTGAGTGCTTTTGTGATTATCCCTGTTTTAAGGGGGGCTAGTATTTTGGGCTATTAGGGTTGCACTTGTTCAGGGGCCCTGGTTGGTTTGTTATTTTTGGGTATGAGAAGTGTGTTGAAAATTTGTTGATAAAATCAGTTACAGGTGATCATCTGTAACCCAAGGGTTTGATGTTGAAGTCTCCAGTAGAAAAGGGTGGGTGCTTTTTTCATTTGTTGTTTGTTTTTAGTGACTTAATTTTCCACGAAATTTGGGATTTTTGTGTGAGGTATTTTGGGTAAATGGCACCGATTGTTTAGGTTTTTAAAGGGTTTTTTACAGAAAAATTTTAGAAAAAATGATTCCCATTTTTCATACAAAAAGCAAGTGGTGCTAAAAAAATAATTTGGGTTAGTAATAGTTGCAATCCCCCCCCCCAAAATTTGGGTTTGGTCTGCAGTTGTAAATTGCTGTGTATCCTTGTAGGGGGTAGATATCTATTGTGCCTATTTAAGCCAGGTCCGGTAAAAATAATGCAGGAGAAGGGTGTCTTTAGTGATTCGGGATGCCGGAGGATCATAGTGTTTGCTTAAGGGCCCTGATGTTTGTTAATTTGATAGGCTTTTAGCATTGTTTAGGAAGTGCTGGCTTGTGATGTGTGAAAAAAGGCAGTTACTTCCCAATGGGGTTTTGATTGGGTGTCAGATTAGGGAGGCTTGATCGGGGTAAAAAAGTGATAAATCATCTTCTGGGTTTTTAAATTAGGGTTTTTATACCCGAGTTATGTGTTGAGTTCTATACTGATTCGTAGGGGTGGAAGCTTGGATGTATTGCTAGGTATTTTGGTCATATAGAAAAGTCACTACTACACATAATGAAGTTGATGTTGTCTATGTGTTGTGCGGGAAATGAACTAAAGTCAACTGGGTAAAACTAGAAATAAAAAAATACAAATTTAAATAGAACAAGACTTCATTTGTAATTGCAAAAGGTCTAAAAAAAAGATTTGTGGGTCTATTTTTTTGAGCTAGAATGAGCTATGTACAACTGATTTAATCTAATAAATAAAAATAAAATTAAAAAAGCCCCAGTCTCTACTAAAATTTGAATATGGTCTAAAAATAAATTTGGTTTGATATATAAACTGAGTTTAATCTAAAAATAAAAAAAAAGGCCCCAAAAGATTCTCAATTGTAATTGGCACTAAGGTGTTATAAAAAGTTGTTTAAAGGGAATTAGGTAAAAATGATTAAAATTGACAAGAAAAAATTACAAGTTAAGGTAGCAAAAGAATAAAAAGAGAAAAAAAAATTATATATATGGGTATTTTGGTCTAGTAGCAAAAGTATTTTAAGGGGCCTTGAACAAAAATATAATTGAAAAAAACACAAATTGCACAACAATATAGTCACTAAGATAGAAAACAATCTTAGATTTAGGAATTATAATTAAAATTATAATTTAAAAAATAAAAAATTGAAAGGGTACTTGCAATTGCACTAGATCGGGTTTGGGTTTGTTAAACAAGATCAAGAGTAAACAAATTTAAATTGAAAAAATAAAATTCACAATTAAAGTACCAAAAAGAATAATGTAAAAAAAAAAACAAGGTAATTTTGGTTATAATATGATAGAAAGATGGTACACGGGTACACGGGTCACAGGTCAAAAGGATAATATAAAGGTTGGGTTGAATTCAAACGAAAATTTGGCAACAAAATGTTAGGGGAAGTATAAAAAATAATGTTTAATGTACAAAGTAAAAATTGATGGTATAAAAATGGTGTTTAAAAAAAAATTTAGTAAGTAATAATGATTACAAAAAAAGTGAAAAAGTAATGTTTTTTTTTTCATTCAATATTGCCTGGTATTTTAAAAGAGGTTATATGGCAGTATAAGGAAAATTAAGAGTACTCAAAGTAGTAAATGTGGTATTAAAAAACGGGTAAAGGAAATTTTAGACAAGTAATGGTTATTAAATGTAAAAAATGTTAAGAGTAAATTAAAATTAAGTAAAAATGTTAATTATTAATTTAGTAAGTAATATCAATTGATAGTTTTTAAAAAAAATATGAGGTATAATTGGACAGAGAAAGTTCTTCGTAATGTTTAAGAAACAATGTAATAAGAAAATTACAAAAGGTGATTTATGTTACTAGAAAAATCACAAAATGGGGTATTTGTTTATTTAATTAAAGAGTTTTTACATAAAAATTTGAACAATAAGGGAGCAAAATACATACATACGTAGGTTTTAATTGGACATTGTTTAGTTTTCTCTGTAAGATTAGTATCCTGAGAAATCGTGAAAGATCATTTCGTTCGTGATTGTGTACAGTTGACCACTTTTGTTTTTTAAAAAGAATTTTCCCATCCGTGTGAAGCTTTGGTGTATTGTTCATTATTCTCCCGCTTAAGTTTTGCTTAACAGGAGGTTCTGACGTTTTTTGGTGCCTCGTTTAGTATACCTCTTTCTTTACTTTAATGATGCAAAAATTAATTTTTTTCCGTCTGTGGTGGAATCTAAGCAAACCCTTTTTTCTACCATGGGACCCTAGAACCTGGCTTCTTTTATTTCGACCTGGTACAAAACATTTGTTTGGTCCTTTTGATTGCAGAGTAATTTCTTTTATGTTTTTTGGGTTCATATCACTGGGGAAAAAAGGGATTTTTAACTATTACGGTTCGATAGTTTATCTTGTTCAGTTTTATCTTCTTGGAGAGCAAAGTAGTCACTGAATGGTTATCAAAGTTGTTTTCCATTCTTTTCTTTTCTTCAACCTTTGTATTAAGAGATATTATTTTTTGGGTAGGGCTATCTAGACTGTTTGGGATGGTTTTGTCCCAGTTAGTCATTCCTGGTTTTGATAACTTTTGTTAAAGATGGGGATTGTGTTCTCGAGTTGTGTCATCCTGGTGTTTGTTTTTTTTGCGCTCTCGAAGATTCATATTTTCAACAAAAAAACAAATGTAAATATTGGCTAAGGTGTTTTTAAAGCTAAAATAAAAGGGGAAAAATAAAAAAGGGGAATAAAAAAAAATTTGTGGTGAAAAAATAAAGGTGATAAGTAAATGACAGGAATAAATGAAAAAATAGTGAACTTATTAACTTTAGCCCCTGAAATAGCCCCTTGATTTTTAAAAATTTGTGAATAATGAATAAGGTTTGTTATTAAACTTTTTTAAAAGCTAAAAAAAGGGAGAAAAAATGGGGACTAAATTAAATAATGGTAAAAAAAAGGTTAAATTGGCAGATGAACTAAAAATATTTTTATTTTTAAAAGAAAGATCTGATTTGTTATATAAAAAAGTTGAGAAATTTATTTTACTATAAAAAAGTAAAAACTATATGAGGTAGGGGGTGTGCAAAAAAGTATTTTTGGGGCCTTAAAACAATAATGTAATTGAAATATACAAATTGAAACCCCCAATTAGCACTAATTTTGAAAAAAATCTGGGGTTTGGGAATTGCCTTATAGATAAAATTTGAGCAGAAAAATTCACATAGGAAATTATTTGGGGTATTTTGACACTACTAGTGAGGGAAGGTTAAAGGTTTGCACAGTAGTGTAGTGGGAAATACCTAGTTTTTTTATTTGTAGTTTGGGAGAAAAGGGGGAAAATTAGGTATGATTATAAGGAATTTTCATTGCTTAAGTGGAAGAAAAAGGTAATAAATATTATTAAAGAGTAAGTACCTATTAAAAAAAAAAATTGAATTGGGAATCTGGGAAGATAACACAAATTAGGTCACACAAAAAAACTGTGGGGGACACCGGGGAAATAGGAAATTTTAAAATAAGTTCAGTTTTTAAACTTGTAGAGTATTAATGGATGTCTTCTTCAGTTTGTGTGTTTTAAAACCCCTTGACTGTGAAACCCCCAAATTGGGGTTTTCCCCTGGTGTTGAAAAAATTTAAAAAAAAAAAAAAAATTTTTTCTTATGAAAGATAGGGGAATTTTTTCCCGATTGTAAGACCCCAAAAAAAAAACGAAATTTGAGGAAAACTGAGGGATTACGCTCTGCGAATTAGCGACCTCGGCGTATTTAAAATTGGCGATTTCGCCCCTTTTTGAGCCCTATTTACAGCTAATTCCATTGTTCCAGTGACCAAACCCATAGAATTTTTAAAAAAACCCCCTTTTTTTTTTTCTAACGATTGGTACAAAAAAAGTATCTCGGTTGGAGTTTTTTTTTCTCATTTGCATGAGCTCAGGTTTTTTTTTTATATGGTGCACACTGACCACACAGCCCCATTCCTTCAATGTGGGCCTACCAATTTCTCCTTTTGTTTTTAAAACCCGCTAGAATTTATGAGTTTTTAAATATGTCAAACACGGTCCCCTTTAAGCGTTATACACGGCCGCAACATAAAAGGGTTTTAAAATAATATTTCTGCGGTAAATTTTTTTTTTTTTTTTTTACTTTGGGGTGTCTTGCACAGTTTAAATTTAATTTCCTTTTTTTCTTAAAAAATTTTTGGGATATGATAGCTTCGGGAAAACGGATTAAATATCGTGGGGGGGGGGTCCATGTATAACTTTGGGGGCACGGGTAAAAACATATTTTTTATATATGTTAGGACCTTTTTGGGTTAAAGGGACGCCAGAAACAGAGCCTCTGGACAGATTTTTGGTGACAGGGGCCCAGTGACTCCCAAGCCGGTCCAGTGGTTTTAAAAAAGACAGAAAAGGGGAAAGAAAACCCGGATAGGGCTTTGATATGAAGCCCCTATGGCAGGGTTTCCCCTCCAAACAAAAACCCTCTCCTCGCCTTTTTTTCCTCGCAACAAGTCTTTTCAATAAAGGATGAAATAGTGATTTAAATGTTCATTTATCCATTAAAATTGGTCTTTATATTTATTTCTCTTTTGTTTTTGTTATTTAATAAAATACTCTCTATAAAAATTATTTTTTGTTAATACTTTTGGGGGTTTGGGAAACGGTTTAAATTTGGGTTTTACATATTTCTTATGGGAAATTTTTTTACTTCGTTTTATCCTTTGGATTTAAACCCAACCTTCTAAAACGGTTTTAAGGGAAAAAACCGGGTTTCCATGTATTGGGGAAAAAAGGTTCTTTTTTTTAAGTGGTTTGAAGGGGCGGGGCGAAAAATGGGGCTCAGGAGATTTCTGGCAAGGAGCTCCAGATTTTGGGCCTTTTATACACATGAGTTTTTACTGATTAAATGGACATGCATATGTTATAGAGATTTTTGTGTCTAGTATTTTTAAAAATAATAATTTTAATTTTAATAATATCTTTATTTCTACAAGTACATATACAAAAGGGATCAGGCCTATGTGACATCAAAGCTATACTACATAGAAAGTCGCATGTTATGCAGAGCAAATTTTGGACAAATTAGGGGCAGTTTTTTTTCCCCGGATGAAATTACACCCGTCAATAACTCCCAGGTAAAACCCCTTTTATGATGGGAAACATAGACAAAAAGGTAAAAAAACATGCCCCAAAGTTTTACCCTCACCAGGAACGAACCTGGACCCTCACCATATGAAGCAAGGCTTTAGCCACCAAGGTTCCAAAATTTCAACTATCAGTGAAGTGCTCTAGGTCAGATTAATGTTGAAATTATTGTTTTGGGACCATGAGCACACAGTAGTAAGTGAATGTTTTTGTTAGTAAGTAGTTTAGGGTTTTAAGGTGGGGGTGTGGGGTTGTTAGCAGTAGACTCAGGATTTATTCATAAAGGCTTTTTGTTGGTTTTATTGGGTTGAGGGGATTTTTTGTTGTGGATCCCAGCACAAATAGCATAGGTGAGGAAGGGGAGATAGTGTGAGTTTTTTGTGAGATGCTGTTTCCCGGGAATAAAAATGTTCTTTGGGGATGAGCCAACTGTTTTGGACACTTTTTTTTGAATATGTTGAATATGGGCGTTTTAATTTAAGTTGCTATGTAGCAGTCCCGAAATTTTCCTTCAATATGTTTGCCAAAAGGAGTTTTTCTAATCTAATTTTTAGTTTTAACATACTCTCTCTGCTCCCCGAATAATGTAGAAAAGGGTTTGTCGTGTTAAGTGTGAGTTTATTGGTAGTCATCCAAGTTGATTTTTTTAGAGCACTTCATAAACAACATTGTTGAGGGATGCTAAATTTGGGTTTGGGGGATGACAAAAGTTTTTGTTGTCAGCAAAGAGAACAGGTCTAAGTTGCGGATCATTTGCAAGATCGCTGATGTAAAGAGGAAAACAGAAGGCCAAGGGGCATTTCCTATGGAACATCAATGTCCAAGGTCTTTCCCGAAGAGGTTGTCTGTTTATAGTGACATATTGGTGTCTGTTGGGAAGGTAAGACTTTTTTGTTGCAAGTGCATGACTTTGAACCATAATGATCAAGTTTGAGGTGAAGGATGTATGGTTACTGTGTCAAAATTTTCCCAAGGTTAACCCCTTAACATCCAAAAATAGATTTGTTCACTCGCCCAGGGCTCCCAATTTTTGAAAAAAAAAAAAAAAAATTGTTTTCTATTTTTTAAAAGAAGAGGACTTTTTTTACATTAAAATAAGTAAAAAAAAAAATTTTGAGTCAATACTTATGGAGCTTAAGGGGCCCCAAAAGTCAGCGTTGTTGCTCACTTGACGGCACATGATGCACTGCCCCGCTTGCGAAGAGTTCGAAAAACCTTTTTTTTCACATTTTTTTATTTGTTAATTTTTTTTTTTTGATAATTCAATTTGTAGTAGTTCTTGTGATTTCATAGATAATTTTGTTCTAAAACTAATTTTAGGTACTGAAATGTACTCAAAAAAGTCACAAAAAACAGTGACGGTGAAATTATTACCTACCTTGTCACATACTATTGTCTAGAAATATATACGCAGGGCCCCGCTTTACGGCGTTTTTCTTTACGGCGTTCCGCTAATACGGACATTTCAAATTATGACAAAAAATCCCTTTACGGCTCCCCCCAAAACCCGTCTTTCTAATACCGTCACGCTGCCCACCCCAGTTTTTTTTACATTCCCCCTGAGCAATCTCCTTTTTGTCTGGAAACTTTCCAAATTTCAAGTGTTTTTTAAAAATTTTTTTATTTTATTGTATTGTCTTGATAATTTAAAATTGTGTACCCTGTACCTAAATAAACTTACACACGTGCTGGGATGTGGTACACATTAAAATCACTAAGTCTCTCTACTCTTGATGCAATAATAAAAAAAATAATAATAATAAAATATAAAATAATCTCTTGGGGGGCATTAATGTCGCTATTACGTTAATATAGACATTTCCCTTTAAACATCTATGATATTTTTTTTAAAATTATTAAGAAAACACATTAGTAAAAACAAACTGATAATGACCCACAGTATAAAAATTTATAAAATTTATGAATTTTACCAAACAGTTTGAGAATTTCGGAAGAATTAGTTTTCTCTAGCCTCCCTGTTCTGGGGGTAAATGTAGAAAAAATATTCCTTTTTTATGCCTTCACTTTAAGCTTAATTCTGTATAATTGTACACAGTGTAAAAAGTTTTGTTTCGTGATTTAAATTTTTTTAAAAAAAATAAAAAAATTTAAGGAAAAGTTTTTTACAAACTCTTAAAAGTACATAATGAACAAAAATGGACACGTTTAATACCGTCTATTTCGCCTGACCGAGTGATCGTCCACAACCTGTTCAGTTTGTTTGTTTACGCGTCGAGCTCGGGGTATCATTAAATGTTTTATATTAGTTTTATACACATTTTCATTAATCCTCCGTGATTTTTTTTTTCAAAATTATATAATAAACACGATACATAACTAAAATACATAACAAATATGTTAGGAACCTGGTTAACCCAAAAAAAATCAATGACTTACTCCATTGCCTTCCTCGAGCACATTTCTTCTCAAAATGAGTTACATGAGAATGGGAGTGTTTTCTTTATTTATTCACCTACAATTAGAGACAACCTTACACAATTAAAATTTTACACAAACCCGACGTGTCCTGTTTACAAAACTTCCTTCGCCTGGGGTTTTTTTAAAACTCGCGCCCGTCCTCTCTCATGAAATTTTTTTTTTCTTGGTTTTTAGCCTGCCGACTACCATACATAACACTTGTTTTTTTTCAAAAAAATACTCATTACCCTATATTTTAAGGTAAGTAATGAGTGAATGTATATACATTTTATCGCTCTGGGATGTTAAATATCAAAGAATGTATGTTGGGTGGGTTGGGTGGTATGGTGCCTGGGGATACCATACATAACACTTTATTTTTACAATAAAACTATATCTCACCCTAATTTTAAGGTAAATAATGGTGAACTGTATATACATTTTATCGCTCTGGGATGCTTAAATATCATAGAATGTAGTGTGGGTGGGGTTTGGCCCGGTAGGTAGCCTGGGCTACCATACATCCCACTTGATTTTTTTACAATAAAAACTACTTGTCCCCACCCTAGATTAAAAAAATAAAAATATTTTAAAAATAAGTAAGAAGCACTATGGTGATTGTACTTTTTTTTTGTTTTTTTTTTGCCGGTTCTTTGCAACATAATATGGTTAGGTAAATTGTTATCTATGTTTTTATGCATTTGTAATGGAAAAAAAAGGTGTTCCATTTTTGGCGGTTTCCGCTTTACGGCGGTGCCCCGAAACCTAACCCGGTAAAAGTGGGGGCCCTCCTGTCATAGTATTTTTAGGTCCCCAAAGTTTTGGATCACAGGAGATATAATAATAATAATAATAATAATAATAATAAGCTCCCTTGAAACATGATGTAAGATGTGGTCACTCCACTGCCTGACTGTGCAGCTAATGGTGACATTTGATTTGCATACACTGCCTTTTCTTTATTTGTTTTCCTGTTACAAAAAAACATGTTTGCGTCTATCTGTCTGTCTAGCTCTCTTCTAGCTCTCTATCTGTGTGTGTCTGTCTTTTGTCTTGTGTCTGTTTTCTGTCTTGTGTCTTTGCTTTCGTCTGTCTGTCTTTGGGGTGCTGTGTTGTCTTTCTGTCTGTGTGTGTCTTACTGTCTGCTTGTCTCTCTTGTCTCAGAAAGTTTCTCCCCGAACCAACGGTTTAAACCCACATCACATCTGTTTCCGAACAAAATGAAAATACATATTACGACAGTTGCCCGCATGTTTATTATGCAAATTTTATCACAAACACAGTATAGACTTTTTCGGGTTTTTTGGGTCTTCCCCAGGTAATTTACACTTGTATAAATGTATTTAAATGTGTTTCTGTAAGAAAAGACAGAGATTGAGAAAAAGATGAAAAAGATAGATACCGCAGACAGAGGGGATAGAGCAGCCAAACAGCCAGCCCGCACGGCCAGCCCCAAAGGCCCCCGCTGCTGAACACATATTACCGTTCCTTTTTTTTTTTTACTTAGACATGTTATAAGACATTCGGCAGGATAAAAACCTTTTCCAAAAAAAAAACAAATTGGGGCCCCCCCCCCCCCCCCCCCAAATACTTTAACAAAAAAAAAATTCCCCCAAAAAAACCCCCAAGTGCCCAAAAAGGCCCCCACCCCCCCCAAAAGGGAAAAGGGGTGGACATGGGGTGCCCACAGTTATCAAAAGCAAAATTTACAAAGGGGGATTTTTGAACCCAAAAACACCCTGCCCCAACCCAATCATAAAAAAACTTTAAATCCAAAAAAAAGAAAACCCCATCAAAACCCTTTTCCAAAGGGAAAGGGGTTTTAAAAAGGGGGTTTTTTTTTTTGTTTCCCCCTATTAACACGACAGGGCCCCATAAACAAAAAAAAGGCAGTTAAAAAACAGAAGAAAAGCCCCAAGTTAAATCATACCCCAAAAAACTTAAAAGGTTAAAGGAAAATTGGCGGGGGCACAACCCTCTAAAAACCAAAAGTTCAAAAAAAACAGGGGACCCTGGGTTTAAAAACAAATTTTTGTCCCTTGTTCCCTTCTCAACTAAAAGGGGCAAATTCGACAAGGTCTTTTTTTTGCAGAAAAACCCCAATCGTGAATTCCATTGCAAAACCTTGAAAGGTCCCGGGGGAATAACCAAAAGGGTGCAAAAAAATAAAAAGAAAAAAGGAAAAAATCTCAAAGGAAAAAAAAAATTAAATTTTCTACAAAAAAAACCCCCAAAAAGAGCGAAAAAAAGTAAAAAGGGGGAGGCAGTCGGGGAAAATCTGCCAAACAAGTATCCTCCATCTGTGTCAATATAATTTAAACCCCAAAAAAGGGGGGCCAAACCCCAAGCACCTTGGTCCTTTTTCCCTTTAAATTTTACACCGCCCCCAAAGAAAATGTTTCCAAAAATTCAGGAAACCCCACGCGCACATCAAAAAAATCTTATGGGCTTTAGGAAAACATTCCCGGGAATCCAAAAAAAAAAAACATGGAAAAACAACTGAATGGCACAAAAAAATAAATCATCGAAACAAAAATTTGGGGGAAATAAATAAGAAAACAATGTCAAAGACTTTGGGAATAAAAAAATGTCGGGGCCCCAGACTTAAAAATGCCTCCCCGAAATAAGGGGATTTAAAAGACCCCCCTTTTTAACTGGAGGGGAAAACCCAAAAGTTTTACCCCCGGGGGGGTCACTTGGTTTCTACCAGCAGAAATTGTGGCACACCAGGGGGCCCCTTTAAAGGGGATTTAGGAAATTCTCCCCCAGAAATTTTTACCAGAGGGAACCCGACAAACGGGATAAAAAGGGGGAACCCTCATTTCTGGAACCCCTTGACCCAAAAATTGGGGGAAAAAAACCCTTCTTTTTTGGGGGGAAAGAAGAACATGAAATTTTTTCCCCCTGAAATTGGGCTAACTGAATTGCCCCCCAGGGGATAATCCCAAATTTTTTAAAAACGGAAAGGGAAAAACTTTTCTGACAAGGGGATCTCCATCTGAAAAGGCAGGGTGTCTACAGGGAAAAGCCTAAAAGGTTTTAGGCGAAAGGGGTTAAAAAGTCCAGGGGGAACATAATTTTTCAAGACTGGAAATTTTTTAAATTGGGTTTTAAAGGACCTTTAAATCTTCCCCGAAAACCAAGGGCTTGGGGAGGGGGTGGTTTTGTGATTTTAAAAAAAAACCTGGTATTAGTTTTCAAAACTGGAAAAACAAAAGTTTGGGGTTGCCCCTTTTTTTTCTTTGGAAAATTCATTTTGACCTGAAAAACGGGGAAAGTTCGGTTTTATATTGTTAAAAAAAGAATAAATGGGGTAAAAACATACTTCTTTTTTAAAAAAAAATATAGTATCCTTTTCCCAATTTTTTTTAAGTTTTTCCCCAAAAGGTCCCCAAAGTTTTAAGTTCCCTCTGCCCGTGCCCCAATTTTTTTGAAAAATTTAAAAAAAAAAAATTTTTTTTTTTTTTTTTTTTTTTAAAATAAAAAAAAAACATCCAATTTTTTCCCCAAAAAAAATTAAAAAATTTTTTTTTTTTTTCCCCTTTTTTTATTTTTTTTTTTTTTCTATTTTTTTTTTTTTTTTTTTTAAAAAATTTTTTTTTTTAAAACCTCCCCTTAACTTTTGTTTTTTTTTTTTTTTTTTTTTTTTTTCCTTTGAGGGAAAGAAAAATACGAGACATTTGAATACAGTAAAGAACTAGAAGACCCTTAAAAGGGGTAAAATTTTCCCCTTTATTTTCATTTAATTTAAGACTTGTTTAAGGGGGGGCCAAAATTTTTAAAAAAAAAAAAAAAAAAATTTTTTTTATGAAAAGAAGGGAAATTTTTTAAAATTTCCCAAAGTATAAAAATTGTGGAAATTTAAAAAATTCTCTTGAAGTTGGTTCATATGTTTTAAACCGGGTTTTCCCACTTTGGCCCCATTTTTCGGAAAATTTTCCAGTTATTGTAAAAAAAATAATATTTGTAAAAACAATTACCCGAAAACAAATTTCATTTTTTCAGCTTAAATTTCCCCTTTAATTTTTAAAAAATTAAAACCCAAAAGGGCCAAAATTTAAAAATTTTGGGCCAATCCCCCCAAAAATTTTAAAAAATAAAAAAAAAATTTTTTTTTTCCAATAAACCCAAA
>NC_069421.1:54737280-54939178 GCF_026875155.1 Cherax quadricarinatus
TTTTCTTTTTTAAAAAACCGTGCTGCAACACATGTGACCCATCATCCCCCCCCCCCCCATCAACCAAAATTGAAAACTAACCCCATCACCAACCTGAATAATCATGACATTAATTATCCTCAATTTAGGATTATTATGACACATGTCACTTGAGGAAACATTATTTACAACCATGAATGGTACAGGACTACCAAAATTACAGGCATGGCCGACGCGGCAGGTTGTGTAGCGGGCTAGCTGCGGGATTTTCAAGGATAGCTCCTGGTCAAAGAGGCTGACCAGGTCCCTACTTAACAGAACTCAGTGTGAATGCTTTGAGAAGATACCTGAGCAGCGAACGGACATCCCAGTGCATCGTTTCAGCGTAAATAGATGAAGTGTTGTGCAGTTTTAGAGGGTTTGGTGTCGTAGAGTCAGGACCAGTCAGCGCCTCCCCCCCTCTCCGCTGGGGGGAGGGGGAGGGCATGTGTAGTAAACAGTGACCCTCTCATAACGCCTCACCCCTGCGCATCTCCTCCGCCTCACCCACCCAACTCCCAGCGCCACCCCATCTGTAGAGGGTACTTCTCCCCTAACCCGCGATGACACTGCAGGGAGTGCCGGGCTCACAGGAACTTCCACTACAGGGACAGCATCGTGGAGTTCGACCGCGAGGCAGCTGCCAGGTGTGCCACAGGCAGTGTGTACTCAGTTCCTCAAGCTTCAACATCCGTGCACACGAGGGCCTGGGATCTTCAATCAACTTGGCGTCCACCAGGACGCTGACATGTCCCTAGGACAGCTCTTCATCGGGCTGCTAACGGAGTCACTGGCTTCTTGGACCTCTTGGGGAGGGTCGATGGTGCTCGTGCAAGCAGCAGATCCCTGGGCAACTTGCTGCTGTTTCCAATGGCTGTCTACCGAGGAGAGACAGGCACCTAGCAACATCTGTTGTTGGGGGCAATGGATGAATTCCCTACTATGTTTGTTAACTGCTCATTACTCTGTAATTTGTCTATGATTGTAATCATGTCATAATGTGTTTATCATTCATTACCTTTGAAACTTGTCATGATTTTGACCAGCTCTACCTGGAGCTCATTACCTTTGTAAATTCTCATGATTAATGTGTTTATGATTCATTACCTTTGCAATTATTCATGAGTGTGACCAGCTCAACCTGGAGCTCATTACCTTTGTAACTTGGTCATGATTATGACCAGATCTAGTTCATTACTTTTGTAACTTGCTCAGCTATCAAAACTTTGGAGTCCAGTCCCTGGACCAATTATGTACCTCTGTAATCTTTTGACTACCGCCCACAGGATGGGTATGGGGTGCATAATAAACATATTAAACTAACCTTAAATAAGAATAATAATAATAGGTAATTACGTCAAAACTGATGCTGGACCACGTTACAAAAAAAGGCAAAAATAACTCAGTGCTTCAAGGAAATAGTGAAAGGAAAACCCTCTCAAGAAAATTCAAATTCAATGCAATACCAGTGCAAGTGGAACATAATACTCTACAAAGAAATATACATTTATATAATTTATAGGTTATACATTAATACATGTTATATATTTAATCTGCTCCTTACACCTTCCCCATCAAGGGAACTAAGCAAAACTTATCTTGCACAACCTCTCATCTGGTCACACACTAGTACCTCCAATCACACCCAACCACATCACTGCATTCCCAAGGAGGTGAGCCCGTTGAAATCCCCTGAACCCCCCCCCCCTTTTACCAACCCACTCACCCCGGCAGTTAAAGCCCCTTATAACGCCAATAAATTCCCTATTGTTAGTCCTCTATAACCCTCAGAAAAATACTCTTCCCACCTTTTCCCAAAAATGTCTCTATTGCGACACAAAGTTCGATAAAACGTCGCCGCCAAAGTCCTTCTCAGCACATCCCCACCACCCTCCCCCTCATACCCCATAAAAAATATATGTATCCACGATGACATATGCTAAACCTCTTACCACACTCTCCTCCACACCACTCATATCAAGACTCAACGATCGCAATACCGCCCAAACCCTTGACCCCCCACCCTCACCACTACCTTACGCATCCATACCCTGATGCACTCCAAACCTTGACAAAAATAGACGACATGATACGCAGTCTCTTCCCCACTGCATCTGCCACACCCCCCACCCTCAATAACCCTCCTATCTCGGAGCATCGCTCCCGTTGGCAAAATCCCATGCAGGAAACGGTACATAACCTCACGCGCCCTAGGTCATATCCTTAATTTACTAAATCTTCGCCATATTACATCCCATGCATACATGGGGTAGATCCTTCAACCGGCGCCCCACTACATGTCTCTCTAACAATTTACACAAAGTTCCCACCTTTACTTTTCCTGGTTCCCTGGCTAACATTAAGGCGCATAACACTGTCTCACATTCCTTCATTTCCGCCCCTCCGTACCATTTCCTCAGGTGAGCATGTACCTTATCTAGCTGACCCTCCCTCCATCCACCTGCACTCATCACTTCCCTCTTAATAAACACACATTTCACGCGCTTTCTCAAGTCCAACAAACCCAACCCTCCCCTACATACCGGCAATGTCACTACCTCCCTTCGCAACCAGTTACACCCTGAACCCCACAAAAATTTGAACACCATTCTAAGAATACTCATGATCGCCGTTCCTGTAAACGGCATCACAGCCGAAACAAACCAGACTTTACTATATAGTAATACATTGATGACAATTGCACGTTGCCTAAGGGTTAAATGGTGAGGTCGCAGCATTCCCAACCGTCGCTGCACCTGTTCCACCATCCTATTCGAATTGCTAACCCTTGCAGCACTCAGGTCAGCCTCATACATGACACTGCAGATTTTCAGACTCCCGGTCCTCCGCTGCACAACATCACATCCCCAATCTAATCTCTCTGTCCACTCTCCCAGCCCCATGATCATTGACTTTTCCAGATTTACCTTCATCCCAGTAGCTCTCCCAAAAGTGTGTACAACTTCCCCCAAAAGTCCTAACCGTGTCTCCTCACTTGCCAAAATAGTGGTATCATCAACATAGCCCACCAAACCAGGCCACGGCTTCAGCTCACCATCCCTCCCCCCCATCCTTAGACGATCCTCCACCATCCTATAAAAGGGATCCTGAACACATGCAAACAATATTTGTGATAAAGGACATCCCTGCCGAAGACCCCGCTCCATGTTGACTCCCCCCCCCCACACACCCATTGATTTGCACCCTTACCTTCGCGTTTGAGTACAACGTATCCACCCACCCCACTATTTCTTCGCCAAACCCTGTCGTAGGAGAATATCCCTCAAAGCCTTTCTTTCCACCCTATCATAAGCCCCTTGCCAATCCAACGCCACCAACGCCCCTCTTCCCCTTTCCATGTCCTCCAGGAACCCCTTGATAATCCCGTGGCCCGCGCTCATTGACCTACCAGGTAAACCAAACTGAGACTCAAACACGACCCTCCCCACAACACATTTAAGCCGATTCCCAAGAATTTTCGCAAATAATTTATAATCAGCACAAAGCAACGAAATGGCTCGGTAATCCCGAAGGGTACTCTGCTGTTTGCCCTTTGGGACCAACACCACCACCGCCGTTGCCTGAGATTCTCCCATCTTACCTCCGTCTTTCATGGCATTCATTAACCTTACTAGGAAACCCCTAAGCAGACCCCAGTGCTGTACATAAAATTCGCTAGGTAAACCATCGATCCCAGGTTCCTTACCCTTCCTCATGTCCATAAGGGCTCTCCATATTTCCCCCTCCTCAATGACCCCACCCAGTGCCTCCCGATCACTCCTCCCAGTTTGCACGGCACATACTCACATACCTTCCCAAGAACCTCACCATCCACCCCACTACTTTTCCCGTATTCCTCAAACCATCTATCTGCATATGCACTCATCCCCTTGGTGTCCCTTAGTACCTGACCCTCTCTAAAACCCCCCACAGAAGATATGACTTGCAAACCCGTATGTAGTCGTTCGCTGTCGTACCTTCTGTCCTCGCAGCACACAAGCTGATGGCTTGTCGCCCCAGAGTACTTCGTCCAACCCCGCCTGTACCCGTACAGCTTCAAAACGTTCTTCTTGCAAATCCCGTATTCTGTCCTTCAACATGTGTATATCCTCCACCGGGTACACCCCGGCCACCGCCCCCCCCCTTGTAACAATTCCGTAATCTAGATTCTAAGTAATTTGACAAACCATACCTCAATTGATTAATGCGTTTGTCCTCCCTCACATAAAATTGACGTATTCGTAACTTAGCCACACTATCCCACCATCCTACCACATCTTCCTCAGTCCTTCTGTCGGCACAGAGCTGTTCCCAAAATATTGCAAACGCTTCCACTCCCTCCCTATCCCCCAAAACCATCGTGTTCAGTTTCTTAATTACACAATTCCAATCATCCCCCACAATCGCCACAGACGGTAACGTGCGTAGGTAATACACGAGCTCCTCCCGCACAAAATCCATCTTCACTTTCACGTCACTTTCTGCTGGGGCATACACACACACAAACGCAACTCTCTCTCCCATCCACCATCCTTCCACACGTAATATTCTCCCCCCTCCCCCCCTTCTTTCCTATGCAATACAAACGGGCTCGCCTCCCTGATCAACACACCCACTCCTCCTTTTAAACGCTCAGATGGCAACGCATAAGCCTGATACCCAGGCACCACTAATTCACGACCAAGCTTAAAATTGTGCTCCTGCACAAAAGCTACGTCAACCTTGTACCTATTCAAAAACATCCTGAAGCACTCCCGTTTCACACCATCACACAGACCATTAATATTTATTGTTACACACCTGAGGCCAGTTTAAGGTTTCCTTCCCCGCCTCATGTCAAGATTCTTCCCTTTCAGACCGTTCCCCTGGACTGTGCCTTTGCCACAGACTCCCCCCTCCTTCCCAACCATCCCCCCCCCTTCTGTTGTGGCCCTCTCGCAGAGTCACTCTGGGTACCATAACCCCATGTCTTTTCCCCGGCCTTTGCGCCGGCGTCAGAACATCGTCCGAATCTGACGCTGCTGCCCTTTTCCTTGTAGCTCCCTCAGTTTCCATATCTGAATCCTGGGAGCCAGCACAATGGACTTCCACCTCTACCACCCTTAATCCGCCTCCATGCCCTTCCCATGCCTCCGCACTGTCCACCACAGGTGCCACCTGATCCTCCCCTTCCCCACACACACCTTCTGCCCTGATCCCAGGGTCTTGTTCACTGTAACTCTCCACCTCCGTAGACTGTAACATAGCCTGTATCACCGTCTCCAACTCCTCCTCAATAGCCTTCACTGCTGCGCCCTCCTGTACCTCCTCACTTGACAACTGTACTGTTGATGGGCCAGGTGATTCATGGATCACCACTTCTTCCGATTCCACTGGATGAGCCACTACCTCTTCACTCCACATGCGACCACGCCCTCCTCCTTGCCCCCGTTCTTCCTTAGGCATCGGGTGCTCATGCGCAGGTGCTCCGCCCCTTGCCGGCCCAGGAGCCAGACTCCGCTTGCCACAGTCTGCCGCCATATGGTCCATATTCGCCACACAGTCGGCACGTACGTCTCTGCCCCTCATACGCTACCATTACCTGGGTTCTAAACTCTTCAAGATATACATACGAGGGTATAGGATGCCTAAGCGTCATCTTGAGATTAAAAGAACCCTCAGGAAATCCTGTGTAAGCACCTTTTACCCATTTGCCAGGTTGGGCCAGATGTACAGTTCCATAACGTTCGAAAACATTTCGAATATCTACCTCATCAGCCTCAAAAGGCACGTTGCGGAGCTTAACCCACGAATAATGTCGTGATACATCAATCAACTTGACCCTCACTGCCGGTGTTATGTTAATGCTGACATCTTGGTAACGATCAACCAAAGCCTCGTATACCTGAGCAGTTAGCACTTTCACGAAAATTCTATATACACCGTTCAGTGCCACTCCATATAAATCCTCGTCTCTGATGCCATATGTCTCTCGTATAATTTTGGGCAATAACACATCGGCTGACGTAGGCGTTAAAGCCCCACTAATAAGTTCAATGCCCACAGTATTCACTCTCCTGCGCACACCTGGCGCCATGTCGTTGACTGAGTAGCTCATCTGGGAAACAGTAGAGGGGTGCAAAGCACGACCGCACTCTACCTCATCCAGGCAGCGAATGCACAACACCCTCGTACCACTGCTGTCAGGTTACTGGGGGAGCGTCAGGCAAGGGGGTCTGCACGGCCCAAGAGCGATGCAGACAATATCTTTTTAGTGGGGTATCCAAAATTTGTTACCGCATAACGGTCATTTTAGGTCAACTTCGGGGGTGGCAAGTAAGTAAGTAAGTTTATTCAGGTATACACAAATACAGTTACATAGAATTATCAATGGCCGGCAGCGGCAGCGGCAGCGGCAGCGGCAGCAACGGTATCCTACCAGCTCTTCTTTCTCAAAAAAACATCGCCCATCAAAACTTGTGATGGCCTAAGTGAAAGTTCAACTACATGAACCCACGTAGACCACAACATGACCCAAGAATACTAAGAATGTAACCCAAATCTTGACAAAATTAGAAGATCTAAGGAAGACAGCCCTGCTAACCCAAACACTGCCTCCGCTGCCAGACAACCACTTAACCCAAGCTCCGAGAAAACAAGCCTTCTCCTCCATTGCTACACAGTATCTACTTCAGTGATACTATGAAAGGATATCGCGAAGCCCACAACACCAGTAATAAAAATAACAGCAAGGACCCTAGAACTCAACTTGGGTTTTACCCAGCAGGACGCAGTGTATCATCAACCCCCCTCACCGACGCCACCCAGGGAACAACAACAACAACAACAAACATGGCTGACTCCCCCTCCAACTCCACTCCCCTTTAAAAGGGTTCATCCATGATAACTCAGGTACGATTATTCCTGACAATATCAAGGACTACATCGTTGCTCTAGAAAATGAAATCAAAGATATCAAAGCGCACTCGAGCGAAAGAGATTCCAAGATAAACCCAAACCCCGAGAATAAAATCCAAAACCTTGAAGAGAAGATTCATCGGGAAGTGTTGACACAGAAAAATACTCTAAAAGCAGCTTAGCCAGTCACACGAGCAAATAACAACAATAAATATGAAGGTTGAAGAAGCAATCAAGGACTGGAATCAGAACATGCACACTCGACTAAATGAATACCTTGATTTCCAAGACGACAAAACTGAACAAGTTGTCTGATGCAGTTATAATAAACAGCCCCACACATTCCTAGGGGACATAAACAAGCTCAGTGCAAAGAAAACTGCTGTCAGGAAATACGGACTACGAAACAAGTCATCGTGCAAAACAATGAAATCAAAGAAACACGTTTTGTTGGGAAAAACCAGGAAGTAAACACAGTATAATGATCCGACTTCATTCATACATAAAAGAAAGGACCTATTAAATCAGCAATTCCCAATGAAAAATGGAGTGTACATAAATGAGTGTCTAACAAAAAAACATCAAAACCTTCTGTTCAGGCTGAAAAAACTTAAACAGGAAAAACAAAATACATCAGTGTTCACGCGAGATGGGAAAATACTAGTAAGGAAACATCAACGGGAAACAACAATATACCATCTCAAACGAACATGATTTCTCTCCCTTTCCCTTAGAAAAGCTGACATTTCTGTAACAGATTAGATAAGTGCCCTTAATACATATATACGTGTGGTGCATATAGTGTACGTTACTATTATATTGTACATTATTATTTTTATTATTTTTCATCACTAGCTAATGCCAACTACCTCCAATACTCTATAACTTTCTTACTGTATTAATTGCTCATAATTTTAAATTAAAAGTCAAATCTTACTCCAAATTAATAAAATTCATTTTTCTTACCTGTCCCTTTTAATTTTGTTTATCACTACTTGTTTTTTTTAGTCCCCTTTACATTGTGTATGCAATTAGTGTATATTTCCCAAATTTCTTTTTTGCAAGTACCAAAAATATCTTTTGCTAGCTAGTACCAACTACCTCCCTTTTTTTTTACTTTTATTGGGGCAATAAACTGCCCCAATTTATCTAATATTTACAAATCAGATCTTACTCCTAAACCAATATTATTTCATAGTGACCATCTGTCCATTTAACTTTGTTTACCATTACTTAATTTTAGTCCCTTATATTTTTTCTCCTTTATTTTAGCTTTTTTATAACTACCCAGCTTATACATTCACAATTGTTAAAATAATCAAGGTGCTATTCTCAGGTGCTAAAGTAGAACAAGTACAATTTTTGCCATTAATTCCAAAGCTCATTTATTTTATAGTACTACCTACTATCATATTCCCAAGCTCCATTATTTGATCATCACTTTATTTGTACTAGTCCCTTTTATATTGTCTCCTTTATTTTAGCTTAAAAAAAAAAAAAAAAAAAAAAAACTACCTTAGCTCATTATTTTACATTTGTTAAATAATTCAGGTGCTACTTTTTAGCTTAAGACTATTTACTTTGTTTTATACTTAATTCTAACTATAGATTCACTACAAATCTTATGATTACAAGCAGATCGACACCATGCCTAACCCTTCTAGGGTAGGGTAGGTGCCTGAGCCCGAGCCTTTAGCTCATAAGACTCATTCCCATTTGCCCCCTTGGGGCGGGGATGGCAGACCAGAGAGGCCTAGCTTGTGGCTAGGCCTGGGGACAGTTGGTCCCAAAGATGAGGAGGTACTTGTGCCTCCTCCCATGGGAGACTTCGGTCTCAGACACTCCCTAAAGAGGGAGCCAAGGCCGGGCCACCACTTGGACAAGGCCCGGGCCGGGAGAATACCGGCTAATCTTTAACTAACTAACTAACTAACTAAGATTACAAGCATTGATCCAGATACCAACCTCTTATTTAATGACTTAAATGAATCAAACAGTTACTGTAATTACTACACTGCAGAACAATCAAAGGCACTTCTCAGTGCCAACAACAACATAACTATCTTTAACTACAATATCAGATCTTTAAGCAAGCATTACGATGACCTCATAGCATTACTAAATTCCTTACATGCCAATATGTCCATCATTACACTAACTGAAACCTGGCTAAAGCCTGATAGTACAGATGTCTATGCCATTCCTGGTTACAAAGCCATACACAACTGTAGGCCAGACCAACAAGGGGGTGGCACAGCCATATACTACTCAGAAACCCAAATAGAATGTATCACTAATACTTGCACAAGAGATGAACATGGGGAATATATAAATAGCCAAATTCAAATCCAAATACCCACAAAAACCTCTCACATTGATAAACATCTACAGAGTTCCACAGTCAAACATTAGCCAATTTAGTCAAAACCTAGGAAGTATGATAACTGATGCACGCATGAACAAAGATCACTTACTACTCTCAGGTGACTTCAATATAAATCTCCTGCAAGACCAGGACCCACACGTTACTGAATTCACAAAACACAATGAGTAACTGTATGTTGCTACCAACAGTAACAAAACCTACAAGAGTTACAGAGACTAGTGTTTCCCTACTTGACCACATCTGGACCAACACCATATCCCCTTTAAAATCAGGCATAATTACAGATAAAACCACAGACCACTACCCTACTTTCCTCATAACAACTCTTGGTAAATTACCCCAAGACACTACTAAAGTCACCTTTTCAGACTTCAAAATGAGGCAGCCTTTTAATAACTTCACAACAGCAGTAGCAAACATTGACTGGCACACTGAGCAAAGAAAATCAATACAGATATTGACGAATGTAATAATAATTTTCTAAAAAAGACTCAATACCTCTATAACAAGCACTGCCCAAAAAAAACTAAGCAGATGACAGCTAAGAGACTGAACAGTCCCTGGCTAACACCCAGCATTCTCAAATCCCTAAATACAAAACACCAATATGAAAAACAGTACAGAATGGGTCACATAACCAGAGACCAAACAAAACGTTACTCGTCAATCCTAACCAGCCCGATAAGAAAAGGGGAAAAAAATTGTATTATGAGAACAGATTATCCAACTTACGAGGTGATATAAAAAAGACCTGGAAAACCCTATCAGAAATTCGGGGAAAAAAAAAGATATCACGAAATAGCAAAAAAAATTTTAGCAAAATCAGATGAACCCCAACCCCACCAACGAAACAGCAAACAGACTCAATGATTTCTCTCCAAAGGTCAAAACCTTCCCAATAAAATCCCAAGCTCGTACCCCCAAATGACTCCCTCACCGGAAAATCCCAAACCCAAAAAGTTCCTAGCTCCGACAAACCCAACGAAGTCTCCCTATTATAACGCACAAAAAAAAAAGGGCAGGAATTTAAATCCCTTCCCACCCTTTATATAAAAAAAAAGTGTCCAAGGTTTTCCCCAATCATTGCAACACTCTTTAAAAAATCCTTTAAATCCTCCCCCTTCCCCTACATACTCAAAAAGAAAGGGGTCCCCCCACCACAAAGGGGGAGCCCAAACAGAGTTAATAACATGGGCCAATATCCAACTTACACCCCCTCTCAAAAATCTTCGAAAAATTAATTCATAAACGAATTACTCACCTTATCCCCAAAAGCATACTAAACCCCCTCCCAATTTGGATTCGGGCCAAATAAAAATACTAAGGCTATTATAACATGCTGAACATATATACACTGAAATAGAGAAAAAGAATCCCACGGGGGATCTTCATTGATTTACTTAAAGCTTTTGATACAGTTGCCCATGACTTGCTCACGAAAAATTGTCACACTAGGTATAAGAGGGATCCCTCAACTACCTAAAGTCATACCTCAGAACAGAAGCCAATATGTGTACGCAAAGGGGGCAAACTCTTCTGCAAAAACCAAATTTACAGTTGGTGCCCCCCAAGGGAATTTCCTTTGGCCCCCTTTTCTTTTTCCCTATACAAAATCCTACCAAATGCTTCTCAATTATCAAACCCACCTATTTGCTGATGACAAAACATACGCTTCTCCCACCCAGCCCAGCCGCAGCCAAAAAGTAAATACCGAATTACAAAAAATATTTTTCCGGGATGAGTACTAACAAAATTACATAAACATTGAAAAACCTACTTCATCATTTGGTAACAGAGCTACAGATGCCCTCTTAACATAATATAAAGGATCACCATCACAAAACTAAAAGGGGAAAATTCTTTGGGAATCCCCTTGATAATCTCAAATTTCATACACATATACAACAAATTTCTAAGAAAATTTTCCCAAGACTGTAGGCATACTACGAAGATACGGTACTAGGGTCCACAGTCAGCCCTCCGCCCTATATCACTCTCTTATTTACCCTTCTCACCTATGGGAAATTTTTCATGGGGCTCAAAAACAAGTAACCATCTAGACCACTAATTACCCCAAAAAGGCTGCAGTTTAGAATGAAACAAAACTCATAAGCACACACTCCACCAATATTCAATCACCAAACCCACTCACCATACAAAAAATCCATACTTATTACTGCACCCTTACATACAAAGAACACTCAAATCTGATATTAACCCTCCCCCCAAAAATCTCCTTGCCCAAACCCCAACAAACACTGACCATAACACAAGGCACAGATCACTCTTTATATTCCCTGTCCATTCACTATCAAAAAACCCAAAGCACATAAAAGGCCCAAAATCTGGGAAACATTACCTGTAAAAATAAAAGAAAAACTACTGTTTATAAATTCAAGTCCTTCCCAAAGTCACTTACTACCCCAAAAACCAAAAAAATACTGAATAACTGAACCTATAAATTGTATTTCTTAAATGTTTCTCACAATTATATCACATAAATGTTAAACCTAAAACCCAATCTAACTTTATTATTTTTTAAATACACTACCTAACAGAATACTCCATTCTACTGAATTTATAACAATGCATGCAACCATATGACCTGTCTTTGTAATACTCACTTGTGCTTTATAGTAATCAGTTTACATTAATGTTTTTCACTGATTTCATCATTCATTGTCTGCATCGCTATTGGGCCGTGCAGACCCCCTTGCCTGACGCTCCTCAGTAACCTGACAGCAGTGGTACGAGGAGGTGTTGTGCATTCGCTGCCTGGATGAGGTAGAGTGCGGACGTGCTTTGCACCCCTCTACTGTTTCCCAGACGAGCTAATCAGTCAACGACATGGCGCCAGGTGTTCGCAGGAGAGTGAATACTGTGGGCATTGAACTTATTAGTGGGGCTTTAACACCTACGTCAGTCGATGTGTTATTGCCCAAAATTATACGAGAGACATATGGCATCAGAGACGAGGATTTATATGGAGTGGCACTGAACGGTGTATATAGAATTTTCGTGAAAGTGCTAACTGCTCAAGTATACGAGGCTTTGGTTGATCGTTACCAAGATGTCAGCATTACTGTAACACCGGCAGTGTGAGGGTCAAGTTGATTGATGTATCACGACATTATTCGTGGTTAAGCTCCGCAACGTGCCTTTTGAGGCTGATGAGGTAGATATTCGAAGTGTTTTCGAACGTTATGGAACTGTACATCTGGCCCAACCTGGCAAATGGGTAAAAGGTGCTTACACAGGATTTCCTGAGGGTTCTTTTAATCTCAAGATGACGCTTAGGCATCCTATACCCTCGTATGTATATCTCGAAGAGTTTAGAACCCAGGTAATGGTAGCGTATGCGGGACAGAGGCGTACGTGCCGACTGTGTGGCGAATTTGACCATATGGCGGCAGACTGTGGCAAGCGGAGTATGGCTCCTGGGCCGGCAAGGGGCGGAGCACCTGCGAATGAGCACCCGATGCCTAAGGAAGAACGGGGGCAAGGAGGAGGGCGTGGTCGCATGTGGAGTAAAGAGGTAGTGGCTCCTCCAGTGGAATCGGAAGAAGTGGTGATCCATGAATCACCTGGCCCATCAACAGTGGCTCCTGGGCCGGCAAGGGGCGGAGCACCTGCGCATGAGCACCCAATGCCTAAAGAAGAACGGGTGCAAGGAGGAGGGCGTGGTCGCATGTGGAGTGAAGTGGTGGCTCCTCCTGGGGAATCGGAAGAAGTGGTGATCCATGAATCACCTGGCCCATCAACAGTACAGTTGTCAAGTGAGGAGGTACAGGAGGGCGCAGCAGTGAAGGCTATTGAGGAGGAGTTGGAGACGGTGATACAGGCTATGTTACAGTCTACGGAGGTGGAGAGTTACAGCGAACAAGACACTGGGATCAGGGTAGAAGGTGTGTGTGGGGAAGGGGAGGATCAGGTGGCACCTGTGGTGGACAGTGCGAGTGCCATGGAGGGGCATGGAGGCGGATTAAGGGTGGTAGAGGTGGAAGTCCATTGTGCTGGCTCCCAGGACTCAGATATGGAAACTGAGGGAGCTACAAGGAAAAGGGCAGCAGCGTCAGATTCGGACGATGTTCTGACACCGGCGCAAAGGCCGGGGAAAAAGACATGGGGTTCTGGTACCCAGAGTGACTCTGCGAGAGGGCCACAACAGAAGGGGGGGGATGGTTGGGAAGGAGGGGGAAACTGTGGCAAAGGCACAGTCCAGGGGAACAGTCTGAAAGGGAAGAATCTTGACATGAGGCGGGGAAGGAAACCTTAAGCTGGCCTCAGGTGTGTAACAATAAATATTAATGGTCTGTGTGATGGTGTTAAACGGGAGTGCTTCAGGATGTTTTTGAATAGGTTATAAGGTTGACGTAGCTTTTGTGCAGGAGCACAGTTTTAAGCTTGGTCGTGAATTAGTGGTCCCTGGGTATCAGCTTATGTGTTGCCGTCTGAGCGTTTAAAAGGAGGAGTGGGTGTGTTGATCAGGAGGCGGGCCCGTTTGTATTGCATAGGAAAGAGGGGGGGGAGGGGGGAGAGTATTACGTGTGGGAAGGATGGTGGATGGGAGAGAGAGTGGCGTTTGTGTGTGTGTATGCCCCAGCAGAAGTGACGTGAAAGTGAAGATGGATTTTTGTGCGGAGGAGCTCGTGTATTACCTACGCACGTTACCGTCTGTTGCGATTGTGGGGGGGGATTGGAATTGTGTAATTAAGAAGACAGACGTGGAACCCAGAGGAGCGGGATATTTTTCCTCAGTCTTGGGGGGCCTGCTTAGAGATCTTCAGTTACGTGATGCTTTCGGGGGAGGTCTGTGGGAGGTGGAACATACGTTTATAAGAAGGGGATATGCGGCTCGTTTGGACAGGTTATATTATCTCGGAGGGTTTTGGTAGAGTCTTTTAAAACTATAGAGATGGTGTCTTCCGATCATAGGGCGGTATTAGTGGAGGTGGGATGGGATGCTTTGGCTCGTAGGCAGGAAAGTTATTGGAAACTGAACACGATGGTTTTGGGGGATAGGGAGGGAGTGGAAGCGTTTGCAATATTTTGGGAACAGCTCTGTGCCGACAGAAGAACTGAGGAAGACGGGTAGGATGGTGGGATAGTGTGGCTAAGTACGAATACGTCATTTTTATGTGAGGGAGGGCAAACGCATTAATCAATTGCGGTATGGTTTGTCAAATTACTTATGAATCTAGATTACGGAATTGTTACGGGGGGGGGCGGTGGCCGGGTGTACCCGGTGGAGGATATACACATGTTGAAGGACAGAATACGGGATTTGCAAGAAGAACGTTTTGCAGCTGTACGGTACAGGCGGGGTTAGACGAAGTACTCTGGGGCGACAAGCCATCAGCTGTGTGCTGCGAGGACAGAAGGTACGACAGCGAACGACTACAATACCAGGTTTGCAAGTCATATCTTCTGTGGGGGGTTTTAGAGAGGGTCAGGTATTAAGGGACACCAAGGGGATGAGTGCATATGCAGATAGATGGTTTGAGGATACGGGAAAAGTAGTGGGGTGGATGGTGAGGTTTCTTGGGAAGGTATGTGAGTATGTGCCGTGCAAAACTGGGGAGGAGTGATCGGGAGGCACTGGGTGGGGTCATTGAGGAGGGGGAAATATATGGAGAGCCCTTATGGACATGAGGAAGGGTAAGGCACCCGGGATCGATGGTTTACCTAGCGAATTTTATGTACAGCACTGGGGTCTGCTTAGGGGTTTCCTAGTAAGGTTAATGAATGCCATGAAAGACGGAGGTAAGATGGGAGAATCTCAGGCAACGGCGGTGGTGGTGTTGGTCCAAAGGTAAAACAGCAGAGTACCCTTCGGGATTATCGAGCCATTTCATTGCTTTGTGCTGATTATAAATTATTTGCAAAAATTCTTGGGAATCGGCTTAAATGTGTTGTGGGGAGGGTCGTGTTTGAGTCTCAGTTTGGTTTACCTGGTAGGTCAATGAGCGTGGGCCACGGGATTATCAGGGGTTCCTGGAGGACATGGAAAGGGAAAGAGGAGCGTTGGTGGCGTTGGATTGGCAAGGGGCTTATGATAGGGTGGAAAGAAAGGCTTTGAGGGATATTTTCCTACGACAGGGGTTTGGCGAAGAAATAGTGGGGTGGGTGGATACGCTGTACTCAAATGCGAAGGTAAGGGTGCAAATCATGGGTGTGTGGGGGGGGTGTCAGCATGGAGCGGGTCTTCGGCAGGGATGTCCTTTATCACAAATATGTTTGCATGTGTTCAGGATCCCTTTTATAGGATGGTGGAGGATCGTCTAAGGACGGGGGGAGGGATGGTGAGCTGAAGCCGTGGCCTGGTTTGGTGGGCTATGTTGATGATACCACTATTTTGGCAAGTGAGGAGACACGGTTAGGACTTTTGGGGGAAGTTGTACACACTTTTGGGAGAGCTACTGGGATGAAGGTGAATCTGAAAAGTCAATGATCATGGGGCTGGGAGAGTGGACAGAGAGATTAGAGTGGGGATGTGATGTTGTGCAGCGGAGGACCGGGAGTCTGAAAATCTGCGGTGTCATGTATGAGGCTGACCTGAGTGCTGCAAGGGTTAGCAATTCGAATAGGATGGTGGAACAGGTGCAGCGACGGTTGGGAATGCTGCGACCTCACCATTTAACCCTTAGCAGCGTGTAATTGTCATCAATGTATTACTATATAGTAAAGTCTGGTTTGTTTCGGCTGTGATGCCGTTAACAGGAACGGCGATCACGAGTATTCTTAGAATGGTGTTCAAATTTTTGTGGGGTTCAGGGTGCAACTGGTTGCGAAGGGAGGTAGTGACATTGCCGGTATGTAGGGGAGGGTTGGGTTTGTTGGACTTGAGAAAGCGCGTGAAATGTGTGTTTATTAAGAGGGAAGTGATGAGTGGCAGGTGGATGGAGGGAGGGTCAGCTAGATAAGGTACATGCTCACCTGAGGAAATGGTATGGAGGGACGGAAATGAAGGAATGCGAGACAGTGTTATGCGCCTTAATGTTAGCCAGGGAACCAGGAAAAGTAAAGGTGGGAACTTTGTGTAAATTGTTAGAGAGACATGTAGTGGCGCCGGTTGAAGGGATCTACCCATGTATGCATGGGATGTAATATGGCGAAGGTTTAGTAAATTAAGGATACGACCTAGGGCGCGTGAGGTTATGTACCGTTTCCTGCATGGGATTTTGCCAACGGGAGCGATGCTCCAAGACAGGAGGGTTATTGAGGGTGGGGGGTGTGGCAGATGCAGTGGGGAAGAGACTGCGTATCATGTCGTCTATTTTTGTGAAGTTTGGAGTGCATCAGGGTATGGATGCGTAAGGTAGTGGTGAGGGTGGGGGGCCAAGGTGTGGAGGTATTGCGAGCGTTGAGTCTTGATATGAGTGGTGTGGAGGAGAGTGTGGTAAGAGGTTTAGCATATGTCATCGTGGACTACATATATGTTTTATGGGGTATGAGGGGGAAGGTGGGTGGGGATGTGCTGAGAAGGACTTTGGCGGCGACGTTTTATCGAACTTTGTGTCGCAACAGAGACATTTTTGGGAAAAGGTGGGAAGAGTATTTTTCTGAAGGTTATAGAGGACTAACAATAGGGTTTTTATTGGCGTTATAAGGGGCTTTAACTGCCGGGGTGAGTGGGTTGGTAAAAGGGGGGGGGGGGTTCAGGGGATTTCAACGGGCTCACCTCCTTGGGAATGCAGTGATGTGGTTGGGTGTGATTGGAGGTACTAGTGTGTGACCAGATGAGAGGTTGTTGCAAGATAATTTTGCTTTAGTTCCCTTGATGGAAAGGTGTAAGAGCAGATTAAATATATAACATGTATTAATGTATAACCTATAAATTATATAACATGATTTTCTTTGGTAGCGTATTATGTTCCACTTACACTGGTATTGCAATTGAATTTGAATTTTCTTGAGAGGGTTTTCCTTTCACTATTTCCTTGAAGCACTGAGTTTATTTTGTTTATTGTAAACGTGGTCCAGCATCAGTTTTGGTAGTAATTACCTATTATTATTGTTCTTATTTTAAGGTATTGTAATTTTGGTAGTCCTGTACCATTCATGGTTGTAAATAATGCTTCCTCAAGTGACATGTGTCATAATAATCCTAAATTGAGGATAATTAATGTCATGATTATTCAGGTTGGTGATAGGGTTAGTTTTCAATGTGTGTGTGTGAGTGGGGGGGGGATGAATGGGTCACCTGTGTTGCAGCACGGTTTCTTAATAAGGCATATGGTAGGTCTGGTGTATTTGTTGAGAGTGGTATTATGGGTGATTGTCATTAAGCTTGGAGCATTATTGTGTTGAGGTTGTAATTTTAGGAGTTTTATTAATAGCCATTTTGTGGCCTTTGTTATTATAACTTTATTCCTTCTTAAATTGTGATATGTTATAAAAACTTGTATATAGTAGACTGTCAGATGTTGCCTGGATTGTTTTGTGTTTATATATTGTTTTACTGATGTTGTCCTTGATCATTTTTTTATATATGTACCTATTAATATCTGTACATGAAGTTTTTAAATAAAATATAAAAAAAAAAATTTCATCATTGCTTAGTTAATCTTAAGTTAATTTTAAGCCAGCCCGTAATGCTATGCATAGTATAAGTGGCTTTGGCATGCTGCTCTTATCTGTATTTTTTTGTACCTCTGTAAGTGTGCTCAAATTATAAATAAATAAATAAATAAATAAATAAATCATACATAGCAGCATATGTGTAGAGAACCTAGGATAACCCAAAAAAGTCAGAGTGACTTATTTCCATTGGCAGGGGAATATGCTTCAATATAACGCTATTATAGCTTCTACGGCTTATTTATCTATCACAATTGATCTAATATGACATAATAAACAATATAAATAACAATGAAATATGGTAAATACTCCAGAATGAATAATATATGGCATATTCTCAGAGCGTTCCCTCGGGAATAAAAGATTCCCATCCTCAGGGACGGGCTTCCATTCTCCTTCTTTCACCTCCAGGGTCCTTATATTAAAGAAAACGAACATGGGGTAACTATGATATACACTCGAAATGCTGGGAAAATTGCTATTTTCTCGAAAAAAAAAATCGGTGGTCTGGCTGTTTCGCGGATTATCTCGGAAGTAAGTTATTCACATATATGAGCCAGTATATTCGCTAATAATAGCAGGAATGTAATGAAATTTACAGAGAACATAAAGGAAAGATTGTTTTACAAGCAAATGGACAGTTTTTTGAGATATAATTTGTTTTTGATTTTTGTGAGGGCAAAAGTCAGATATTTGGCTGAATGTCAAAACCATACAAACTTTATTTTTTTTAAGAATGAAGAAAGGATAAATTACAGTTTGGACGTCCATTTGAAATACAGTTTAGCATTGTTTTATGCGTAGATAATGCCAAAACAGCTTCTCCAAGTCCCATTACGAAAATACTGTTCAATATGTATGATTATTAGTAAATTATTTTTTTCTCAGTTGTTTTTTGAGCTATCTTATTGAAACTTGGTCACATTACTATTGAAAGGTGCTTCTTTACGTACAAAAAAAATGAAAGAAATCGAATGAAAAATAAAAAAGTTCAGTTGCGAACGTTACATTCTCCCTAAAACGTCAGGGCAATCTTGCCCTAATTGCCACCAGAGATGTTCATAAAGCTTTTGATAGCTTATGGCATGATGGCCTTATATACAAACTCATTGACCTACCAGACCATAACTGGACTTTTCTCAGATTAATATATAATTTCTTAACTCAAAGAAAAATCATTCCCACCTTTCATGGCAGGTCGACAGAGCCTTTTATACCGACAGCTGGTGTCCCACAAGGTTCTTGTGTTAGTCCATTTCTCTTCAACATTTAAGTGAATGACCTTCCTCAACCAGAGTTTAATGATACAATTGTGACACAGTTTGCAGATGATGTTATTCATGTCGTCTCATCAACTCCGGTAACAGGAAAATACAAGTATGAGAGAGTCATAGAAAAAAATGAATATTGAACTTCGTCGAACATCTAATTGGGAAAAGAAATGAAGAATTACGACTAATCCTGACAAAGTCCTTGTTAGCACGATAGGATGTTTTGCATCAACAATCGAAGATAATGCGGGTATCTCCATCAGAGGTACACCTGTAGCCATTAGAAACCCTAACAAGATCTTGGGATATGAAATAGACAGGCTGCTCCACTCAACATCTCATGTAACTAAAAAGATCAACATAGCCAAAGCCGGTCTTAGCAGTCTCTTTCGATTCAATCAATCCCCTCCACATGTCAAAAAACATCTGTATAAAATTATAATAAGACCTATACTCGAATACCCATGTGTCCCAATGTCATTAACAACAAAGACCAATATGCTACGGTTGCAACTGGTCCAGAATAGAGCTCTTCGCTTCATTACGGGCACCAGGAGGAGAGACAGAGTTAAAATGGCAGATTTACACGAACAACAAGATATTACTGCCTTAAATGTACACCTTGACACCCTGAAAAAGAAACAACTCTATACAATGCAAGAACTATACATGCCAGATAGAGAACATCCTATACAAGTTGTAAATACCACGGATTATATCATCAATACTCCTCCTCACAGGACTCAAAGAATGACTCTCCAACAGAGGGTCCGTCGTTTTATCCATAAGGATGATTACCATCGACCCATGATATTGAGCAACCTCCCTGATGAAGATGATTGGGTACCACCAGAACCCTTCTATGTATACTAAGAACATCATCGCCCCCAATTAGGGAGACATCTTATATAACAATCTAATGTAAAAATTATGCTATTTACTATGGCGGGACACCACCTGCAAGAAGCCATTGTCAAGTAATTTTACAAACTGGCCAGAAAATTATTGCCTTCATTGTCGCTTAAATATCCGTTGTGCAATCGCAAAAAAAAAAAATTGCAACTTGTATAAATACTACCAATTCAGAGTCATGTACTTATATATCTGTTGTATCTATGTGACTCTGATGGGTTAGTATTATACCCCTTAAAGAATATCTTATCATTTCACATACACTTTTTAAATTACACCAAAGTGGTTGGGCCACTTACCTTTTATATCCTACCTCTCTCCCCCCTCCCACCCTTTTCCAATATTTCTATCCTTACCCATCCTTCTTCCTTACCCATCTTACCAAAGCTCTGGTCATAAGAAGAAGAAGGAGTAACTCAGACCAATGTCTGCCATGGGAGGAGGTACAAGTACCCCCTCATCTTAGGGACCAACTGTCCCCAGGCCTAGCCACATTCCCCACTCTCACGGGGCTCGTAGGGAGAAGCTAGGCCTCTCTGGTCTGCCATCCCCTCCTCAATGGGGCTAATGGGGAATGGCAGTCTTGTGAGCAGCAAACTCTGGCTCAGGCACCTACCTTGCCCTAGAAGGGCTGGGTGTGCAAAATTGCATTGATCTGGATGTAACTCATAATGTACATACCAGTAAATGGTAACAAAGATAATTATTATTTATCAAAGTTAAAGACAAGTAGGAATTTGGGACACCTAGGTCGCAAAAAAATGTCCCCCTTCGATACCTACCACTGTCATATCCACAAGTTACTCTAGACCTATTAATTACAACTGAAATATGCATCACCAGGAATTCTGGTAAATATTTAAGTTTGTGGACTGTATATTAAAATTAATAAATGATTGTATATACACACATTTATATAACAGAAGGAGAATATATATTAATATCACTCACCAATTTGACTGAAGATTAATGTGTATCATACTCAAAAACCTCATTCTAACCAAATTTAAGAAGATAATGCTGGCCAGAATTATAACACAAATTTAGATAGCTTATCTGAGGTTCCTGGAGCTGTCTTGTCCAGTCGCCTGATATCTCAAGTTATGCAGGAATGCACATCCAACAATTTCGGCTCCTATTTGAGAGGTGTCAGCCCAATTTAATCTCTAGAGCGACGAAAATTCTTCCGGTTATTCACTAACGTTTCTTGTCCAATTCAAACAACAATGGCGAGTCTCTTCTGCACAGGCGCAGAATTTCCCATTTTTTATAACATAAATTTTATTAAATGCAATGTATTACACTAATTTGCATAAAAAATACACTATTTTTTCCGGAAAATATATCATTTTCCACACTGGGCATGGTGTAGATCGAATGTTACAGGTTAGGTTAAGTAAGGTTCGTCAGGAAACAGGACAATTGTTTCCTGACGCGGGTCTTAGTCAGATGATGACTCGCCTTTGGAGCTTTTGGTCATCTGACCGAGGCCTTCCGCTGGCTTACCGGTCCACCCGTTTAAAAATTATGGTCATGTAGAACCATTTTTTTTTACAATATGATGTAAGGCATTATAGTTTTGTGTAGGTATTTATATTACAATGTAGTATTAAGTTAAGTATGAACTTTGAGTATTTAAATTTTTAAGTGTTAAGATTTAGGTAATTGGGAGATATTTTGGCAAATTTAAATATTGAATATTTATGTAAAGTAAAAGGACACAAGCGCAACTAATGTGACATTTATTGTGGCAACGTTTCGCTCTCCAGGAGCTTTATCAAGCCATTACCATAAATGTCACATTAGTTGCACTTGTCCTTTTACTTTACATATTGTCGGTAATTCTACCAACTTTATTGAATATTTAGTCTAGGGTGAGTAGATGGTTTTTGAGAAGTGTCTTAATTTGATTTTCAGACCGGGTTACTTTAGTATTTACTGGTAATGAATTCCAAATTTTGAGGCCTTATTAATTTTACCTTATTCCTAGTAATGATCCTCGTATTGTAGTCTTAATAACCCTCGTGTAGTAGATAGTCTTTTTAGTAAGATAATAAGATGTTATCTTCATTATAGAATAATAAGAAAATATTTTAACCTTCGTGTTATAATAATAATGTAAAAGGACTCCAATGTAAATAAGTTACTCTGGTTTTTTTTTTATTCGCCGGTATTCTCCCGGCCCGGGTCTTTTCCAAGTAGTGGTGACCCAGCCTTGGTTCCCTATCTGGGGAATGTCTCGAGACGTAAGTCTCCCATGGGAGGAGGTACAGGTGCCCCCTCATCTTTGGGACCAAGTGTCCCCAGGCCTAGCCACATTCCCCGCCCTCACGGGGCTCGTAGGGAGAAGCTAGGCCTCTGGTCTGCCATCTGCCCCGCCCCAAAGGGGCTCGTGGGGATGGCAGTCTTATGTCTGACTTTTTTGGGTTATCCCAGGTTCTCTCCACATATGCTGCTATGTATGATAACCTATGTAAATGTATTTGTATATACCTGAATAAACTTACTTATAGAGTACTTACACAGTGTATAAATGGAGTCCATCTTTAGTGCAAATCTGTGGATTAAGAACTATTCCAAAAAAAAATATTTGGATTTCTTGACTGGTTTCAAACGGATTCGTTGGACAATAAAGCAGACTGTAAACGGATGGGGTTGTAGGCGCCCTTATCAAACACAAACAATAAATATAAATCAAGAACGTACACGGTAAGCTGTCCTAATATACAAGTACAGTTAGAAATAGAAATACAAATAGCTAGAGCTTCATTTAAGGAGGTTATTAATAGAGTATTCAAGAAGTTGCTAGTAGAATTACAGTAAATCAACCATTCAAATCATTATGAAGCTCTGTGTAGTCTGCAGTCAATCAAACAAACGGGCTTCCACATGGATAAATTGTCATTTTTGTGGAAATTGGTGTCACGCCCCTTGTGCAGATATCCAACAACTAGCTACAAGCAGTATTAAAACAGGGAAGTGTTTCTGGGTATGCCCAAATGAGATAAATCTGTGGACTAAAATCACAAGGGTATTAAAAGAGGATAACATCAAAGCTGCTTTCATAGACAACCTGGAAGCTTTCTACAACAGATGGGAACATAAAAAGTCTGGCTGAATGGTACTGCCCTTGATACTGGCCATGTAGTCAGAAACTGTAAGGCTGGAGGTGATGTCCTGGTAGTCAGTAAATGTGGGGCTGATAGTGCTGTCCTGGGAGACAGTAATGGTGAAGCTGGAGGTGCTGTCCTGGGAGACAGTAATGGGGAAGCTGGAGGTGCTGTCCTGGGAGACAGTAATGGTGAAGCTGGAGGTGCTGTCCTGGGAGACAGTAATGGTTAAGCTGGAGGTGCTGTCCTGGGAGACAGTAATGGTGAAGCTGGAGGTGCTGTCCTGGGAGACAGTAATAGTAAAGCTGGAGGTGCTGTCCTGGGAGACAGTAATGGTGAAGCAGGAGGTGCTGTCCTGGGAGACAGTAATGGTGAAGCTGGAGATTTTATCCAGGAAGTCGGGAATTTTACGCATGAAGGAATACATATAAATGACCTCATAGGGGACAGGAGCCGTAGTGGGGAAACAAGTGTAGTCAAAGATAAGATAAAACCAATATTGCAAACTAGAAATACCACGGGAAATAGCAAAAAAAGAGGACTCCACTAGCAATAGTGGGGAAATATATTACCAAAAACAACTGGTGGGAGCTCCATTTTTGGGTGCTAGGGGAATAGGAATAAGACAGGGAAAAACATGCACCAACAGGGAATACAGTCACAGAAACCCAAGGCAAACGGAAACCAAGCCTGTGACATACTTTTGCACTTGGTATCTGCGGGCATGGGAAATCTGGAAAAACAGAGGGGACGTGCAACTTTGACCACCCTAGAAAATCCCGTGCCCATATGACAACGGGAAAATCAAACTCCCTTCCTGTAAGCTTTTTCACCCTGAACTGTGAAACCTCTTCAGTACGGGGAAAGACTGTGCTAAACTTAAATTGCCAGGCACACCATCTAAAGGGACAAAAAGATACAAAACATCCAACCCCATGGGAAAACCTGGGTAGCCACAGCCACTCAAGAGGGAGGTTTTTTAGTGCCAGGAAGGAAAAATAACTGGCAGGAAATGGCAGAAATCGTACACCAAATTCCATCATTCCTGGAGTGGAACCACAGTCGATGGCCTCCACTCCAAACCAACAGTACAGATACTAATGCCGGAAAAAAAATCCCCCCCCCCAGTACCAACAATACCACCAGTCTGATGACATTCTTCTTTGCAAATATACAGGGTCTAAAGCCAGCAACAAACAACAAAATACCTTTCATCCATGGGCTCTTGCGAGGCAAAGGGAATGTTCGTGGCTTTCACTGAGACCCATAAAAAGGATCACTTGGACAAAAGAAATATGGTTCCCAGGTTACAAACTTACAGATGTGACAGAGTGAACAGGCAAAAGGGGGAGGTTGGCCTGTACATTGCAGAGTCACTTGTTTGCACAGAACTGCTTAATGCCTTTAAAAGATGTAGTGGAGTTTAGCAGTAAAGGTCGAGAACCAAAACCTAGTCATTGTGATAGTCTACAAGCCTCCGGAAGCAAAATCCAGCAAAATTTCCCGGAACAGTGCTAAAAATTGACCACTGTCTGGAAAATCTCCCCGCTCCTGCACCCAACATCTTGCTCCTGGGGGATTTCAACTTAAGGCACCTAAAATGGAGGAATATAGCAAATAATATTGTTGCAGTAATAACACTAGGAGGTAGCTCTGATGAAAACTCACACTCACACGAGCTTTTAAATCTCTGCACAAAATTCAATTTAAACCAGCAAATAATAGAGCCTACTAGACTGGGAATACACTAGACCTCATCTTCACTAACAATGATGATCTGATAAGAAATGTCACCATATCAAAAACAATATACTCAGGTCACAACATAATTGAGGTTCAGACATGTATGCGTGGAGCCCCAGACCGACATAATGAGATTAGTCACGAGGGAGCATTCACCAAATTCAACTTCAATAACAAAAACATAAAGTGGGACCAAGTAAACCAAGTCCTAACCGATATAAGCTGGGAAGATATACTAAGCAACACAGACCCCAACTTATGCCTAGAACAGATTAACTTGGTGGCACTCGATGCATGCACAAGGCTTATTCCTCTAAGATAAAGGAGGAGTAGATGTAAAATAGAAAGAGACAGGCGCTCCCTTTACAGGCGACGGAAAAGAATAACAGAGCGGCTAAAAGAGGTCAATATATCTGAAATGCTAAAGGAATCTTATAGGAGTCAGGAATCGCGGGAAGAACTAAAAGCCATAAATGAAATCGAAAGAAACCCAAAGTATTTCTTCTCCTATGCCAAATCAAAGTCGAGAACAACGTCCAGTATTGGGCCCCTACTTAAACAAGATGGGTCCTACACAGATGACAACAAGGAAATGAGTGAGCTACTCAAGTCCCAATATGACTCAGTTTTTAGCAAGCCGCTAACCAGACTGAGAGTCGAAGATCAAAATGAATTTTTTATGAGAGAGCCACAGAATTTGATTAACACAAGCCTATCCGATGTTATCCTGACGCCAAATAACTTCGAACTGGCGATAAATGATATGCCCATGCACTCTGCCCCAGGGCCAGACTCATGGAACTCCGTGTTCATCAAGAACTGCAAGAAGCCCCTATCACGAGCCTTTCCATCCTATGGAGAGGGAGCATGGACACGGGGGTCGTCCCACAGTTACTAAAAACAACAGACATAGCCCCACTCCACAAAGGGGGCAGTAAAGCAACAGCAAAGAACTACAGACCGATAGCACTAACATCCCATATCATAAAAATCTTTGAAAGGGTCCTAAGAAGCAAGATCACCACCCATCTAGAAACCCATCAGTTACACAACCCAGGGCAACATGGGTTTCGAACAGGTCGCTCCTGTCTGTCTCAACTATTGGATCACTATGACAAGGTCCTAGATGCACTAGAAGACAAAAAGAATGCAGATGTAATATATACAGACTTTGCAAAAGCCTTCGACAAGTGTGACCATGGCGTAATAGCACACAAAATGCGTGCTAAAGGAATAACAGGAAAAGTCGGTCGATGGATCTATAATTTCCTCACTAACAGAACACAGAGAATAGTCGTCAACAGAGTAAAGTCCGAGGCAGCTACGGTGAAAAGCTCTGTTCCACAAGGCACAGTGTTCGCTCCCATCTTGTTCCTCATCCTCATATCCGACATAGACAAGGATGTCAGCCACAGCACCGTGTCTTCCTTTGCAGATGACACCCGAATCTGCATGACAGTGTCCTCCATTGCAGACACTGCAAGGCTCCAGGCGAACATCAACCAAATCTTTCAGTGGGCTGCAGAAAACAATATGAAGTTCAACGATGAGAAATTTAAATTACTCAGATATGGTAAACACGAGGAAATTAAATCTTCATCAGAGTACAAAGCAAATTCTGGCCACAAAATAGAGCGAAACACCAACGTCAAAGACCTGGGAGTGATCATGTCGGAGGATCTCACCTTCAAGGACCATAACATGTATCAATCGCATCTGCTAGAAAAATGACAGGATGGATATGAGAACCTTCAAAACTAGGGAGGCCAGCCCATGATGACACTCTTCAGGTCACTTGTTCTATCTAGGCTGGAATATGCTGCACACTAACAGCACCTTTCAAGGCAGGTGAAATTGCTGACCTAGAAAATGTACAGAGAACCTCACGGCGCGCATAACGGAGATAAAACACCTCAATTACTGGGAGCGCTTGAGATTCCTAAACCTGTATTTGCTGGAACGCAGGCGGGAGAGATACATGATTATATACACCTGGAAAATCCTAGAGGGACTAGTACCGAACTTGCACACGAAAATCACTCACTACGAAAGAAAAAGACTTGGCAGACGATGCAACATCCCCCAATGAAAAGCAGGGGTGTCACTAGCACATTAAGAGACCATACAATAAGTGTCAGGGGCCCGAGACTATTCAACTGCCTCCCAGCATACATAAGGGGGATTACCAACAGACCCCTGGCAGTCTTCAAGCTGGCACTGGACAAGCACCTAAAGTCGGTTCCTGACCAGCCGGGCTGTGGCTCGTACGTTGGTTTGCGTGCAGCCAGCAGCAACAGCCTGGTTGATAAGGCTCTGATCCACCAGGAGGCCTGGTCACAGACCGGGCCGCGGGGGCGTTGACCCCCGGAACTCTCTCCAGGTAAACTCCAGGTGGCCCGTGGCCTGGTGGCAAAAGCTCTCGCTTCACACGGTGAGGGTCTGGGTTCGATTCCCAGCGAAGGGGTGGAAACATTGGACGTGTTTCCTTACGCCGGATGTCCATGTTCGCTCATCAGTAAAATGGGTACCTGGGTGTTAGTGGACTGGTGTGGGTCGCATCCTGGGACAAATCTGACCTAATTTGCCCGAAATGCTCAGCATAACAAGCGGCTTTTTCTATTGATATTACAATGTCGGGTTTACATATTATAAATATTATTGCATATTATAAATTATTTCTATTACAAAAAAGGCCACTAGTATGCCTAGGTGTGCCTAGGCATTTCGGGCAAATTAATATTATTTCTTACTCTATATTGACACAGATTAGGGATCATACTGAGTGAGGTAGCTGTAGTGAGTAACTAGATTTACAAAAGTGAGGTAGTTCAAAATATTTTAAAAAATAACAATTAGTTTATCTGTTAATGGGAATGGTGTCGTCTTGGGATGATGCAGTTTCTGTTAAGCTCCTATAATGGAGAGTCGTAGACAACCTTATGACTAGCTTAAGAATTATGTAGCAAAAGCTATATTCAGAATTTTATGTTGACAGTCATTAGTGGGATGTGTTAGCTACAGGTGGGGTGTGTTAGTTACCGGTGGAGTATGTTAGCTACCGGTGGGGTATGTTAGCTATGGGTGGGGTGTGTTAACTACCTTTGGGGTGTTAGCTACCGGTGGGGTGTGTGTGTTAGCTACCACTGGGGTGTGTTAGCTACCGGTGGGGTGTGTTAGCTACAGGTAGGGTGTGTGTTAGCTACCAGTGGGGTGTGTTAGCTACCTGTGGAATGTGTTAGCTACCTGTGGGGTTACCTGGAGGTTACCTGGAGGTTATTCCGGGGATCAACGCCCCCGCGGCCCGGTCCACGACCAGGCCTCCCGATGGATCAGGGCCTGATCAACTAGGCTGTTACTGCTGGCCGCACGCAGTCCGACGTACGAGCCACAGCCCGGCTGATCCGGCACCGACTTTAGGTATCTGTCCAGCTCTCTCTTGAAGGCAGCCAGGGGTTTATTGGCAATTCCCCTAATGCTTGATGGGAGGCTGTTGAACAGTTTTGGGCCCCGGACACTTATGGTGTTTTCTCTTAGTGTACCAATGGCGCCCCTACTTTTTATTGGCGGCATTTTGCATCGCCTGCCCAGTCTTTTACTTTCGTAGGGAGTGATTTCTGTGTGTCAGATTTGGGACCATTCCTTCCAAGATTTTCCAAGTGTAGATTATGATATATCTCCCCCTCCTGCGTTCCAACGAGTACAAGTCAAGTGCTTCCAAGCGTTCCCAGTAGTTAAGGTGCTTGACAGAACTTATACGTGCAGTAAAGGATCTCTGTACACTCTCTAGATCTGCGATTTCACCTGCTTTGTATGGAGATGTTAATGTACAGCAGTATTCCAGCCTAGAGAAAAAAAGTGATTTGAAAGGATCATCATGGGTTTGGCATCTCTCGTTTTGAAAGTTCTCATTATCCATCCTATCATTTTCTTTGCACGTGCGATCGTGGCACTGTTGTGATCCTTGAAAGTGAGATCCTCAGACATTACTACTCCCAGGTCCCTTACATTATTTTTCCGCTCTATTGTATGGCCGGAGTCAGTAGTATACTCTGTTCTAGTTATTATCTCCTCCAGTTTTCCATAACGGAGTAGTTGGAATTTGTCCTCATTGAACATCATATTGTTTACCGTTGCCCACTGGAAAACTTTGTTTATATCTTCTTGGAGGTTAACCGCGTCCTCAGCAGATGACAGCCTCATGCAGATCCTAGTATCATCCGCAAAGGATGATACGGTACTGTTTACCTGGAGTTTACCTGGAGAGAGTTCCGGGGGTCAACGCCCCCGCGGCCCGGTCTGAGACCAGGCCTCCTGGTGGATCAGAGCCTGATCAACCAGGCTGTTGCTGCTGGCTGCACGCAAACCAACATACGAGCCACAGCCCGGCTGATCCGGAACTGACTTTAGGTGCTTGTCCAGTGCCAGCTTGAAGACTGCCAGGGGTCTGTTGGTAATCCCCCTTATGTGTGCTGGGAGGCAGTTGAACAGTCTCGGGGCCCTGACACTTATTGTATGGTCTCTTAACGTGCTAGTGACACCCCTGCTTTTCATTGGGGGGATGGTGCATCGTCTGCCAAGTCTTTTGCTTTCGTAGTGGGTGATTTTCGTGTGCAAGTTCGGTACTAGTCCCTCTAGGATTTTCCAGGTGTATATAATCATGTATCTCTCCCTCCTGCGTTCCAGGGAATACAGGTTTAGGAACCTCAAGCGCTCCCAATAATTGAGGTGTTTTATCTCCGTTATGCGTGCCGTGAAAGTTCTCTGTACATTTTCTAGGTCGGCAATTTCACCTGCCTTGAAAGGTGCTGTTAGTGTGCAGCAATATTCCAGCCTAGATAGAACAAGTGACCTGAAGAGTGTCATCATGGGCTTGGCCTCCCTAGTTTGAAGGTTCTCATTATCCATCCTGTCATTTTTCTAGCAGATGCGATTGATACAATGTTATGGTCCTTGAGGTGAGATCCTCCGACATGATCACCCCCAGGTCTTTGACGTTGGTGTTTCGCTCTATTTTGTGGCCAGAATTTGTTTTGTACTCTGATGAAGATTTAATTTCCTCATGTTTACCATATCTGAGTAATTGAAATTTCTCATCGTTGAACTTCATATTGTTTTCTGCAGCCCACTGAAAGATTTGGTTGATGTCTGCCTGGAGCTTTGCAGTGTCTGCAATGGAAGACACTGTCATGCAGATTCGGGTGTTTATCTGCAAAGGAAGACACGGTGCTGTGGCTGACATCCTTGTCTATGTCGGATATAAGGATGAGGAACAAGATGGGAGCGAGTACTGTGCCTTGTGGAACAGAGCTTTTCACCGTAGCTGCCTCGGACTTTACTCTGTTGACGACTACTCTCTGTGTTCTGTTAGTGAGGAAATTATAGATCCATCGACCGACTTTTCCTGTTATTCCTTTAGCACGCATTTTGTTCGCTATTACGCCATGGTCACACTTGTCGAAGGCTTTTGCAAAGTCTGTATATATTACATCTGCATTCTTTTTGTCTTCTAGTGCATTTAGGACCTTGTCGTAGTGGTCCAATAGTTGAGACAGACAGGAGCGACCTGTTCTAAACCCATGTTGCCCTGGGTTGTGTAACTGATGGGTTTCTAGATGGGTGGTGATCTTGCTTCTTAGGACCCTTTCAAAGATTTTTATGATATGGGATGTTAGTGCTATTGGTCTGTAGTTCTTTGCTGTTGCTTTACTGCCCCCTTTGTGGAGTGGGGCTATGTCTGTTGTTTTTAGTAACTGTGGACGACCCCCGTGTCCATGCTCCCTCTCCATAGGATGGAAAAGGCTCGTGATAGGGGCTTCTTGCAGTTCTTGATGAACACAGAGTTCCATGAGTCTGGCCCTGGGGCAGAGTGCATGGGCATGTCATTTATCGCCTGTTCGAAGTCATTTGGCGTCAGGATAACATCGGATAGGCTTGTGTTAATCAAATTTTGTGGCTCTCTCATAAAAAATTCATTTTGATCTTCGACTCTCAGTCTGGTTAGCGGCTTGCTAAAAACTGAGTCATATTGGGACTTGAGTAGCTCACTCATTTCCTTGTTGTCATCTGTGTAGGACCCATCTTGTTTAAGTAGGGGCCCAATACTGGACGTTGTTCTCGATTTTGATTTGGCATAGGAGAAGAAAATACTTTGGGTTTCTTTCGATTTCATTTATGGCTTTTAGTTCTTCCCGCGATTCCTGACTCCTAAAGGATTCTTTTAGCTTAAGTTCGATGCTTGCTATTTCTCTGACAAGTGTCTCCCTACGCATTTCAGATATATTGACCTCTTTTAGCCGCTCTGTTATTCTTTTCCGTCGCCTGTAAAGGAGCGCCTGTCTCTTCTGTTTTACATCTACTCCTCCTTTTTCTTAGAGGAATAAGCCTTGTGCATACATCGAGTGCTACCGAGTTAATCTGTTCTAGGCATAAGTTGGGGTCTGTGTTGCTTAGTATATCTTCCCAGCTTATATCGGTTAGGACTTGGTTTACTTGGTCCCACTTTATGTTTTTGTTATTGAAGTTGAATTTGGTGAATGCTCCCTCGTGACTAATCTCCTTATGTCGGTCTGGGGCTCCGGCATACATGACTGAACCTCAATTATGTTGTGATCTGAGTATATTGTTTTTGATATGGTGATATTTCTTATCAGATCATCATTGTTAGTGAAGATGAGGTCTAGTGTATTCTCCAGTCTAGTAGGCTCTATTATTTGCTGGTTTAAATTGAATTTTGTGCAGAGATTTAAAGCTTGCGTGAGTGTGAGTTTTCATCAGAGCTGCCTCCTGGTGTTATTACTGCAACAATATTATTTGCTATATTCCTCCATTTTAGGTGCCTTAAGTTGAAATCCCCCAGGAGCAAGATGTTGGTGCAGGAGCTGGAAGGTTTTCCAGACAGTGGTCAATTTTTAACAGCTGTTCCTGGAATTGCTGGGATGTTGCATCCGGAGGTTTGTAGACTATCACAATGACTAGGTTTTGGTTCTCGACCTTTACTGCTAAAACTTCCACTACATCATTTGAGGCATTTAGCAGTTCTGTGCAAACAAGTGGACTCTGAAATTTGTACAGGCCAAAACCCCCCCCTTTTGCCTGTTCACTCTGTCACATCTGTATAGGTTGTAACCTGGGATCCATATTTCGTTGTCCAAGTGATCCTTTTATGTGGGTCTCAGTGAAAGCAGCGAACTTTTGCCTTTGCCTCTGCAAGCAGTCCACGGATGAAAGGTATTTTGTTGTTTGTTGCTGCTTTAGACCCCGTATATTTGCAAAGAGGAATGTTATCGGACTGGTGGTATTGTTGGGACTGGGGGGGATTTTTTCCGGCATTAGTATCTGTATCTGTTGGTTTGGAGTGGAGGCCATCGACTGTGGTTCCACTCCAGGAATGACTGGATTTGGTGTACGATTTCTGCCATTTCCTGCCAGTTTTTTTTCCTTCCTGGCACTAAAAAACCTCTCCCTCTTGAGTGGCTGTGGCTACCCAGGTTTTCCCATGGCCTGGATGTTTTGTATCTTTTTGTCCCCTTTAGATGGTATGCCTGGCAATTTAAGTTATAGCACAGTCTTTCCTGTACTGTTTATGTCTGATATGAGGATAAGGAATAAGATGGGGGCGAGTACTGTGCCTTGTGGAACAGAGCTCTTCACTATGGCAACCTCCGATTTAACTCTGTTGACCACTACTCTTTGTGTTCGATTTGTTAGGAAGTTGAAGATCCATCTCCCCACTTTCCCAGTTATTCCTTTAGCACGTATTTTATGGGCTATTACGCCATGATCGCATTTGTCAAATGCTTTTGCAAAGTCTGTGTATATTACATCTGCATTCTGTTTTTCTTCCAGTGGCATCCAAGGCCATGTCATAGTGATCCATAGTTGTGAGAGGCGGGAGCGACCTGCCCTGAAGGCCATGTTGCCCTGGATTGTGCAGATTTTGGGAATCCGGGTGATTTGCAATCCTGCTTCTTACACTCTTTCAAAGATTTTTATGATGTGGGATGTCAGAGCTATTGGTCTATAGTTCTTAGCTAATGCTTTGCTGCCACCTTTATGGAGGGGGGCTATATCCGTTGTTTTAAGTGACTGTGGAATTTCCCCCCATGTCCAAGCTCCTCCCCCATAGTGTACTTAGGGCACGCGAGGGGGTTTCTTGCAGTTCTTAATGAAAACAGAGTTCCACGAGTCTGGGCCCGGGGCTGAGTGCATAGGCATGTTTTTCAATGGCTTTTTCGAAATCTATTGGAGTTAGGGTAATGTCGGAAATCTGGCATACATTTATGGAGTTTGAGGCTCATTCATGAAGAAATCATTTGGGTCGTCGATCCTCAGACCGATTAGTGGTTCACTAAACACAGAGTCGTACTGGGATTTCAATATTTCACTCATTTCCTTGTTGCCCGTCGTGTAAGTCCCATCCTGTCTGAGTAAGGGCCCGATACTAGATGTGGTATTTGCCTTGTTTTTGGCATATAAAAAAGAAATATTTGAATTTTTTCTTTCAATTTCACTAATAGCTTTAAGCCCTCCTGCCTCTCCTGGTTCCTGTAAGAGTCATTTTAGCTTAAGTTCGATAGTTTTCCACTTCCCGGGTCAGCGCCTCCCTTCGTGTATCAGATTTTCCCTAGCACTCCTGAGGACTCAGTGACTCTTCGTCGTCTTCTGTAAGGGAGCGCTTTTTCTCTCCAGTTTACTCCTCCCTCTTCTTCTTTCTTAGGGAATATCCTAGAACATGCTTCGGCTACCAGGCAGTTGACCCTTTCAAGGCACTGGTTTGGGTCCATGTCATTTAAGACATTTTTCCCAACATGTTTCGTTTAGGACATGGTTTACCTGGTCCCCCGTTGATGTTCTTGTTGTTGAAATTGTATTTTGTGAAGACACCTTTACAGTACATGCATTCTGTTGTTCAGACCCCTATGCATGTACGTCTGGACTTCGATTAGATTGTGATCGGAATTATTGTTTTTGATATTCTATGTCTCTTATCAGGTCCTCATTATTTGTGAAGATAAGGGCAAGTGTGTTTTCTAGTCTTGTTGGCTCCACTATCTGCTGCTTAAGGTGTGTTTTCGCAGAGACTTAGTAGCTCTGTGTGTGTGACCTTTTATCTGCGCTACCTCCGGGGATTGTTTCAGCTATAACATTATTTGCTACTTCTTCCATTTTGTATGCCTTAGGTTGAAATCACCAAGCAGTAAGATGTTTGGGGGTGGAGCTGGAAGGTTTTCCAAAAATAATCGATTTTCATAGCTGTTCCTTGAACTGTTGGGAGGTTTTCATCTGGTGGCTTGTATACAACCACAATGACTAGGTTTGGGGTGTTAGCTACCTGTTTTCCTGGAGAGAGTTTCGGGGTCAACGCCCCCGCGGCCCGGGCTGTGACCAGGCCTCCTGGTGGATCAGCGCCTGATCAAACCAGGCTGTTGCTGCTGGCTGCACGCAAACCAACGTACGAGCCACAGCCCGGCTGATCAAAACTGACTTTAGGTGCTTGTCCAGTGCCAGTGGGGTGTGTTAGCTACTGGTGGGTGTGTTAGCTACCGGTGGTTGTTAGCTACCTGTGGGGGGGTGTTAGCTACCTGTGGGGGTGTGTTAGCTACTGGGGGGGTTGTGTTTTGCTACCGGTGGGGTGTGTTAGCTACCGGTAGGGTGTGTTTTGCTACCGGTGGTGTTTTGCTACTTGTGGGTATGTTAGCTACCGTTGGGTGTGTTACCGGTGGGGTGTGTTAGCTACCGGTGGGGGGGTGTTAGCTACCGGTGGAGTGTGTTTAGCTACCGTGAGGTGTGTGTGTTAGCTACCGGTGGAGTGTGTTAGCTACCGGTGGGGTGTGTTAGCTACGGGTGGGGTGTGTTAACTACCTTTTGGGTGTTAGCTATCGGTGGGGTGTGTGTGTTAGCTACCGGTGGGGTTTGTTAGCTACCGGTAGGGTGTGTGTGTTAGCTACCGGTGGGGTGTGTTAGCTACCGGTGGGATGTGTTAGCTACCTGTGGGGGGTGTTAGCTACCGGTGGGGTGTGTTAGCTACCTGTGGGGTGTGTTAGCTACTGGTGGGGTGTGTGTGTTAGCTACCGGTGGGGTGTGTTAGCTACCGGTGGGGTGTGTTAGCTACCTGTGGGGTGTGTTAGCTACTGGTGGGGTGTGTGTGTTAGCTACCGGTGGGGTGTGTTAATTACCGGTGGGGTGTGTTAACTATCTTTTTTTTTTTAAATATATATATTATTTAAAACATTACAATACAAGGTGGAATTATAATTAAAAGGTACACAAAATGAGTTAAAACACAAATTCCCAATTCACCCTTACAAAAATGATTACAACAGACAAAAGTGTTCTGAAGCCCTAATACCACACACCATATACACCCAGTTATACCAGAGTTATATATATACCTGTGAAGCTGAAACTTTTGCCAAAATTTCACCCCCGCAGGAGGTACGCAGGAGGGAGAGATACATGATTATATACACCGGAAAATCCTAGAGGGACTAGTACTGAACTTGCACACGAAAATCACTCACTACGAAAGCAAAAGACTTGGCAGACGATGCACCATCCCCCCAATGAAAAGCAGGGTGTCACTAGCACGTTAAGAGACCATACAATAAGTGTCAGGGCCCGAGACTGTTCAACTGCCTCCCAGCACACATAAGGGGGATTACCAACAGACCCCTGGCAGTCTTCAAGCTGGCACTGGACAAGCACCTAAAGTCAGTTCCGGATCAGCCGGGCTGTGGCTCGTACGTTGGTTTGCGTGCAGCCAGCAGCAACAGCCTGGTTGATCAGGCTCTGATCCACCAGGAGGCCTGGTCACAGACCGGGCCGCGGGGGCGTTGACCCCCGGAACTCTCTCCAGTAAACTCCAGGTTCCCCCCTCCCGCAAATATAACCATCACCAAACCTGAATTGCATCTTCAAAGTTTATTCTCTATAAGGATTACAATGCTGAGTTTACAGAAATTTGGTTATGTTTGGTTTACATGTAGTAAAATTGTGATTACAGAGTGTACCACTAGAACGCTAGCATGGCTAGGCATTTCGGGCATACTTAGTTTTATTCTTAATTGTAAAATATTACAAATTATGAGGTAAGTTGGTATTATGGCTAAGTGACTAAATACTAGTTTATGAGTTTAGCAATGTGAATGCTTTTGTTTTGGCACAGTATATAGTTTCAGTATTGGAGTATCACAGGATTCATTATTTTAAGACTGAGATTAATATTTATGTTTATGGTCAAATGAGTGAGCGAGTGTAAGTGTGAACCACCAGGTGGTATTCGTGTAGTTAGTTGACGGGGTATCAGGGAGATAAGATGTTTTCTAATGGTAGTTTTTGAAAGTGATGAATGTGTCTGCAGTTCTAGAGTTCTCAGGTAGGGTATTCCAGATTTTAGGGCCTTTGACATACATTGAATTTTTGTAAAGGATACATAGGAATTACACTATCATGAGTGATGTAGTAACATCTGTGACACAAAAATATTAATAACAATTAAATGGGATACATGTCATTACTTAACACAATGACACCTCAACCTGGTGAAAAAAAAAAAAAAGTTTAATTTTTCTAAGAAGGTTGCAACAATGAATGTCAACTCCCAAAGGCAACTTATGTGCATTTATCTTAGCATGTAAACCCTATTCATGCAACATAGTATATAAATAAAACTTTATATTATGAAAAACATCACATAATACAAAGGTATAAAGTACAAACCCCAGCCACGTAGCGGCTACACGCAAAAAATTCCACATACTTCCCCAACACACATAAAACAAAACTTTTGCGACGACTTCACCTAAACACAACTCACATCATATGACTTAAGACTGCTATGTACATAGATAACAACATAATAATATGACTGAGACTGCTATGTACATAGATAACAACATAATAATATGACTTAAGACTGCTATGTACATAGATAACAACATAATAATATGACTTAAGACTGCTATGTACATAGATAACAACATAATAATATGACTTAAGACTGCTATGTACATAGATAACAACATAATAATATGACTTAAGACTGCTATGTACATAGATAACAACATAATAATATGACTTAAGACTGCTATGTACATAGATAACAACATAATAATATGACTTAAGACTGCTATGTACATAGATAACAACATAATAATATGACTTAAGACTGCTATGTACATAGATAACAACATAACAATATGACTTAAGACTGCTATGTACATAGATAACAACATAACAATATGACTTAAGACTGCTATGTACATAGATAACAACATAATAATATGACTTAAGACTGCTATGTACATAGATAACAACATAATAATATGACTAAGACTGCTATGTACATAGATAACAACATAATAATAATATGACTTAAGACTGCTATGTACATAGATAACAACATAAAATATGACTTAAGACTGCTATGTACATAGATAACAACATAACAATATGACTTAAGACTGCTATGTACATAGATAACAACATAATAATATGACTTAAGACTGCTATGTACATAGATAACAACATAATAATATGACTTAAGACTGCTATGTACATAGATAACAACATAATAAATATGACTTAAGACTGCTATGTACATAGATAACAACATAACAATATGACTTAAGACTGCTATGTACATAGATAACAACATAATAATATGACTTAAGACTGCAAGTACATAGATAACAACATAATAATATGACTTAAGACTGCTATGTACATAGATAACAACATAATAATATGACTTAAGACTGCAAGTACATAGATAACAACATAATAATATGACTTATGACTGCAAGTACATAGATAACACCATAATAAATCTAATTTGAATGGATCACAGTTGATCAATCAGCCTTCACATATCAGGCGTTAGAGAGTAATTCTCATAGTACAAGTCCAAGTCCAACTTGCGTGTAGTCCCATCTTGCTACATACAACAATATGCGTGTTATCTACACAAAATCGGTAGGGTGTATTAGCTACTGGTGGGGTGTGTTAGCTAGCGGTGGGGTGTGTTAGCTACCAGTGGGGTGTGTTAGCTACCGGTGGAGTGTGTTAGCTACCGGTTAGGTGTGCTAGCTACCGGTGGGGTGTGTTAGGGAGATAAGGTGTTTTTTAACGGTGTTTTTGAAAATGGTGGTTGAGTAGGCAGTTCTATAGTTTCCAGGCAGGGAGTTTCAGATTTTAAGCCCTTTTATGTACATTGAATTTTTGTATAGATTTAGCCGGACACGGGGAATGTCATAGAGATGTTTGTGTCTGGTATTATGCCTATGGGTCCTGTCACAACTATCAAGACAGTGTTTTAGTTCAGGGTTAATATTGAATTTGTGGTTCTGTAATGTAGACTGCAGAATATTAAGTGTGAATGTTTCTGAACAGTAAGTTTAGGCCTTTGAAGATGGGACGGGGGGGGGTGTTGCCAGCATTGGATTGTGTGATAACTCTTACTGCGGCTTTTTGTTGGGTTATTATTTGCTTTAGGTGGGTAATTGCTGTTGATCCCCAAGCGCAAATGGCATATGTCATTCGCTGCCTGACTGTGGTGGGGTGCAGTTGTGCTTTGCACCCCTCTGCTGTTCATTCAGGCTAGCCACCTTGATTCAAAATGGCACTCAGTGTGAAATGTTGTGTCAACACCGTGGGGATTGAGCTACTCCGTGGGGTGATAACGCCTACTTCTGCACAAGTGTTACTCCCTGTCATCATTTGGGAGGCGTATGGAATCCTGGACGAGGTGGTGTACAATGTTGCACTGAATGGGGCATACAGGATTTTTGTGAAACTGAACTCAGCCACAGCGTAGGAGTCATTAGTGTCTCGTTTTCAGGACGTCAGTATCGATGCCTTACTGGCTATATGCATGAGGATGATTGGCATCTCATGTCATTTCACATGGGTCAAGCTCCACAACATCCCATTTGAGGCAGATGAAGCAGACATCCGATGTGTCATTGAAGCTTATGGGACTGTGCATATGGCCTAACAGGACAAGTGGACATCTGATGCTTATGCGGGCCTCCAGGAAGGTACCTTTACCCTGAAGATGACTCTGCGGCACCCCATCCCACCCTACCTACATTTGGATGATTTTAAAACACAGGTAATAGTGTCATACACTTGGCAGAGGCGTACCTGCCACCTCTGTGGGGCTTATGATCACACGACAGCAGTGTGTGGGAAGCAGAGACAGGTGCATGTATCATATGGGAGTTCGAACACGTGGATTGGGTAAAAATACTCACGTAGGCTGGAAGTACGTATATTGTAACTGAAGTATGTGGAAGGGCGCCACAGCCGAACCTGCCTCTCTTGCTCACTCTTGTATAACTGACTGGCCGCCCACAGTACCCATATGTGAGGGGGTCTTTGAATACTGCTGTGGTCAGCACAATATGAATACAGACAGTGACTCAGGCAGAGATGGTTGGTAGTGAGTCATCTACTGGTACACTGGTTACTGGTAACTGCTTACTACTACTGAGACATGAACCGGCTGGTGAGGCACCTGCTCACGAGATGGAGGTGGTCATTGAGGCCCCACAGCACACAGGACAGCATGGTCGTCTGTGGAGTGAAATGGTCAAGGAGACCCTGGCTAAGTCAGGCAAGGGCGAGGCATGTCAAGACTTAACAGGCCCCATGACTTTACTGGTGGCAAGTGAAGAGGCACAGGTACAGGCTGAGGTGCAGGCAACTCAGGAGGAACTAGTTACGGTGATGCAGACCTTGTTCCAGCCAGCTGGGGAGGTGGGTGCACCTGAGCCAGGGGCAGAGTTGGAGCAGTCAACTGTGGTGAGTGCAAGGCAGGAACACTTTGAGGAGCCTGTGACTACAAGTGAGCCTGCAACGATGGCTGGCACAATGGGACATTGTAAGGTGGAGGTGGAGGTCCATTGGTGGCCCCCCCCGGACAATGACATGGGGAAAGAGGTCCTTAAAAAGGGAAGCGGGCCGCTGCATCGGTTTCCCGGGTGATTTTTCTAAATTTTGGGAAACCTGTGGCCTGGGAGGAAGTCCTGGATGGAAAAGGCCCAGCAACACCAGAAAAAAGGGGGGGGGTTTGGGGAAAGGAAAGTGGTTTGAGAGGAGAAAAAAAGGACCCCCAAAAGGCCCCTGGTGGGGCTGGGAAAAGTGTTGACGGGAGGCGGGGGGTTGGAAACATTAAGCAGGACCCCGTTAGGGACATTTAAATGTTAATGGGTTGTGAAACCCAGTGTGAAGAGAGGGGGTTTCGGATTTTTTTTTGAATAAATATAGGGTGGATGTGGTTTTTTTTTAAAAAGGAACAAAATTTCGGGAGGGTTTAAAGTTTTGGGTGGAGAAGGAAAATCAGGGGTTGGGCACACCCATTAGGGGGTTTTTAAAGGTGGGTTGGTGCTTAAATCTGGGAAAAAGTCTTTTTGTTTTTGCAGGGGCATGAGGGAGGGGGCAAGGGGGGGGGGTTTCCTTGCGAGTGGATGGTTGGGGGATGGGGGAGAGAGTGGCGTTTGTAGTTGTTGCCCCGGGCCGGGAAAGTGATGTGAAAAGTGAAGACGGCTTTTGTGAGATAAGTTAAGATAAGATAAATTTCTTTGGGGTTTTTTTTAAACCCCGGAGGGTTACCCCCACCCGGGAAATAACCCAAAAAAAAGTAAAGGGGGCGTATCGAGGACTGCCCTAACTTATTTCCTTTTCGGGTTTCCTTTAAAACTTGTCCCCCGGGATGCGCCCCCACACCAGTCGACTAAAAACCCGGGAAACCTATTTGCTGTTTTAAACGGGGCAACAGGTTAAAGGGAAAACGTGTGGGAAAATTTTCCACCCCCGGGGGAATCAAACCCCGGGGGCCCTCCGGGGTGTAAAAGCGGGGCTTTACCCAAACCAGCCCCACCGGGCCCGGAAAGATATATTTTTTCATTGCACCCTTTTCCCTTTCCCTGTGGCTATTATTTTGGGTGGTGCGGGGGAAAGGGGTTTTTGTGGCGGTATGATTTGAAAGGGGGTAGGGAAAGAATGTTAGGGGTGATCGCCATTGGAATGCAGGGTTGAAACCAACAGAAAAAGAAAGCAACAGGTCACTGCTACCCCAATTTCTTGGCAGTCCAGTTTTTGGGGGGGGGTTTTCGGGGGGGGTCGCCTTTAAGGTTTTTATAAAGGTTGAGTGGGGTAAACAAAATGGTATGGGGCCCGGAAATTGGAATAGTTGTGGGGGGGAAAGGAAAGGCTTTAGAGTAATTTCAAAAGTTTTGGGGGCCACGAAAACCCGGGGGGAGGGGATAGGAAGCATTGGGGGGGGGTTTCCTTCCCCAAAACAGAGGGGGAAATATGGGGACATTAAGCGAGATGGGGTAAGGGGAAAGTCCCAAGGGATTGATGGTCTACTGTGTGAAATTTTACTCCCAAAACTGGGGGGCTGTGAGGGGTTTTTTGGGTTTTCCTCCAAAAATTTCCCCAGCCCAAACTAAAAGGATAATATAGAAATTTTTTTTGTGGGGGAGATGGAAAAAACCTAGAAAAGCAATACAGTGATCATAAAAAAGGGTTTGGGGCCCTAAACCGTTCGTTATTTTTAGCAGCTGCCAGCAAATCACCATTTTCTTCAACACCCAGGTTATACTTTTGTATCAATCAATACATATTACTGGGTTAGAAAATTTCCCCAGAGTTCTTTCATGTGTTTCCCAAAAATCACCGACCAGTATGTTTTTAAAATTTAAAGTGCCCCAAACTGACAATCCAAATGGTTCCAAACCCTTTGGGACGGGTTTCCAAAACCCTTGACCTTAAAAAGGGAAATTGGGTTGGGGGAAAAATTTAAAGGACTGTAAACAGTTTTTTAAAGGCGCCCTTATCAAACACAGACAAAAAAATTTTTTAAAAACAGGAACGAAAACCCCGGTAAGCTGTCCAAATTTATAAAGTACAGTTAGAAATAGAAATACAAAAAAGCAAGAGTTCACTTTAAGGAATTTATTAGTAGAATTTTCAAGAGGTTACTAGTAAAATTTACAGTAAATAAACCCATTCAGATAAACATTAGAAGCTTATTAGTCTGCTTTCAATCAAAAAAACGGGCTTCTGCATGGTAAATTGCCTTTTTTTTGAAAAAAAAGGGTTTTGCCCACGCCCCTTGTCAGATTTTCCAAAAACTATCTACAAGCAGTATTAAAATCAGGGAAGTTTTTTTGGGGTTCCCCAAATGGGGATCAAATCTGTGGATTTAAAATCACTTTTGGGTATTAAAAGAGGATAAAAAAAAGCAGCCTTCATAGAAAACGGAAAGCTTTCTAAAACAGATGGGAAAATAAAAAGTCTGGGCTGGATGGTATCCCCCCTTGGTGCTAGCCATGTAGCCAGAAACTGTAAAGTTGGGGTGCGGGCCATGGTAGCCCAAAAAATATGGGGCTGGGAATTTGCGGGCCTGGTAGACGTAATAGTGAAGCGGGAAGGTGCTGTCCTGGGAGACAGAAATGGTAAGCGGGAAAGGTACTGCCCGGGGGAGAAAAAAATGGTGGGATGGAGGTGTGTCCTGGGGACAAAATGGGTAGGAGGAAAGGTGCTGTTCAGGTAGTCAAAAAATGTACGCGGGGGGAATGCTTTAAAAATGCCCTCGAGGGAGACGGAGCTGTAGTAAAGGGAAACAATTTGTAGTAAAAAGACAAGAAAAAAACCCAAATTTTTACAAACAAAGTAATATAAACGGGAAAAAACAGCAAACAAGGGGACCCCCACACTTAGTAAAGGAAAAACATTACAAAAACAATGGTAAAGCCCCCCTTTTGTTTAGTGCTAGTGAGGATGGGAAAAGGACACAGGTAAACTTTGCCCAACAGGGAATACAGTCACGGAACCCCAAGGAAAAAACCGGAAAAAAAAGCCTGGGCACATACTTGCACTTGGGTTTTTCTGGGGCAGGGAAAAATTTCGGGAAAAACAGATGGGATCTGAAACCTTTGACCCCCTAGAAAATGCCGGGGCCCATGGGGAAAACAGGAAAATGCAAACTCCCTTCCTGAAAGGCTTTTTCCCCCCTGAAATGTTTCCCTCTTCGTAAAAGGAAAGCCTGTGCTAAAATTTTTTAAATTTGCCGGGCCACACCATCTAAAGGGGACAAAAAGATACAAAACATCCAGACCAGGGGAAAACCCGGGGTTTACCGCAGCCACTCAAGGGGGAGAGATTTTTATTTTCCGGGAAAGGAAAAAAAAAAACTGGCGGGAAAAGGGAAAGAAAACGAAACACCAAATCCAGTAATTCCGGGGAGTGGAACCACAGTCGAGGGCCCTCCCCCCAAAAACCAAACAGATACAGATTTAAATCCCCCGGAAAAAAAAAAGTCCCCCCCCCCAGAAAACCACCAATCCCAAACCAGTCCGATGACAGTCTTCTTTGCAAAATTCGGGGTTTTAAAAGCCAAAAACGAACAAAAAAATATTTTTCCCAATCCTTTGGAAACTGTTTTGCAGAGGCAAATGCAATTTTCGCGGTTTTCACAGAGACCCACAAAAAGGAAACCCATTTGGGAAAAAACGAAATATGGACCCGGGTTATAACCGACACAGTTTGCGACAGAGTAAAAGGAAAAAGGGGGGGGGGGGTTAGCCTGTATATCGCAGTCACTTGTTTCACGGAACCGTTTAATGCCTCAAATGAATTGTATTTATTTATTTAAAAAGGGTTTTTTTAATTAATATGTTTATTATGCACCCCAAAACCCCCCTGTGGGGGGGAGTCAAAAGATTACAGAGGTACATAATGGGTCCAGGGACTGGGCCTAAAAAGTTTTGATCTGGGGCAATTTTACAGAGGCAATAAATTCCCAAAATTTTTAACAAAGGTAATGAACTCCAATTTACAAAGGTAATGAACTCCGGTAGGTCTATTTCAAAATTTCATTACAAGTTACAAAGGTATTTACAGATTAAGGGGTTCCAAAAGGGGCCCAGGGGCCCGGGCCCCAAAGTTTTGAGGGCTGAACTGGGTAAAAGGGTAATGAACTCACAAGTTAAAAAGGGAATGAACTCACAAGTTCCCAAAGGGTAAAAAATTTACTGTAAGAAGGGTTACTTACGTTTTAAAAAGGCTCCCAATCATGAAAAAATTTTAGAGTAATGAGCAATTCACCCCTTCCAAAACCCGGTTTCAAAAAACTGTAGTGAGTTTTTGGGGGTTGAAAAGTTATTTTTTGAGCCCTCTCTCTCTCTCACCACACACACACACCCCACACCACCCCATAAAAAATTCATCCCAACACACAAAATTAAACACACACAACCACACACACAAAAACTCATACACACACGCACACACATCATAACTCACACACACTATACACACATCCCCCCATACACACACCCCACTCATTTTCCACACACACACACACACACACACACACCACCCCACCACAAACACACACATCACACAGGGGTTTTAATGTTTTATTTACAGCTAGAAAAGTCGGGGTATTTCCCCCAAAGGGTTTCTGTAATATCCCCACTGGGGAAATAAAATACTTAGCCATTTTTTTGAACACTTTTTAGTGGTTGTTTCAAAATTCTTTAAATTTTTATCGCCTCCAGTACATAAGGGACGCAGGGGGGACAAAACCCAAACTGGCAAAGTTTACATTTCGTTTGGTTTCATCTGGTGGTGGTGATTTAACCTGCCAAAAAACTTGTAACCCACCCGGAGCCGGGGGTAGTGGAATCCCAAGGGTTTTTCCTCTTTTTTTTTTGGGGAAATGCACCATAGAAATGTGGCCCCTCCTCCCTTTTTGGATAAGAATGATGAAAATGGACTCACTGGTGCCCAATTTCCCCCCTGACCCTTTAAGTCCATAAAATTCAGCTGAAGTTTTTTTCGTATTATTTTTTCTCAAACTACAAACCTGACAAACCAAAATTTTGTAATCTACCCCCCTCTTTAAAAGCAAACACCCTTACCCTTTTTTTCAGTTCTTTCATGCATTTTGAAGACCAATGTGAGAGGGGAATTCCACGCATGTGCACCCCGACTCCACTGCCCCAATTCCTTTTACCATATTTGTGTCTGGCTTCTGACACAAGCTTTTTCCCCCAATTTTGTTTAATGTTTTGAGAGCTTTTAATGGATGACAGGGGAATCAGTTACAATTAAATTTGTCAACCCTTTGGATACATAAAATGCATTTCAGTGAAAGGGAGTATGGCAAAACAGTTCTGTCTGAAGGGTAAAAGGCCCCAAATTTTATTGATGCGTGCCCCCAATTTTTTTTAAAAAGAGACCATCACTCTGTACGCAACGCAAAAAACTACCAGCTGCCCCAGTGGTTTTGGTGAACAAAACCCCAATCAACGTAAATAATTTGCGAGAGGGGTTTTCCCTTTTTGTGATTTAAATTTATCAATACAGTTTAAAGGCCCTCATTTTTTGGGTTTAAAGGGGCGAATTTTTGGGTTTTGTGATTTAAGATTTTATTTGGGGGGGGAAATGGGGGAAAATTGGTATTTTGGGAATTTGGGGTAAAAATTCCATGGACCCGGAGAAGTGCCGCTTTTGCCTTTACTTGCCCAAGATCATGTATCTGTTTAAAGCGGAGGTGGGGTTCCCCAAGTCTTTTCGATCCATCTGGAGGAGTTTTCCCCCCCATGCTGGGGAAAATTTTTTGGAGGGCTTCTGTGCGGGGGGTTTTGAATGAGCTTCCCCGGGAGCATATTAACCCCAATTAGGATTTTTCTTTCAGTAACCGATTTTGGATGCTTGGAATACCCAAGTTTTTTTTTGGCTTTTTTAAAATTTTGGCATACGAGGGCACCCTAGGATGATCCTCATTGCTTTCCGTTCTGCTTTTTTTTTTTCCAGCCCCCCCAAAAGTTTCCAGTCAGAAAAAAGAGCAAAGTAGTGGGCAGCAAAATTTCAACCCAATGTTTCTAATAAAACCAATACATCATTTTCAAAATTTTTTAACATTAGCCCATACCGGGGGGTTAAGGGCCCTTTGCCACAACTCTAAGTGTCTTAGTCTTTCTTTGTTTTGGGCCCGACAAAGTTTTTGGTTCCAAGGTCCCGTAGTGGAACCCTCAAAGCCTAGATCCCCGTATCTGCTTACATATTCTAAAAGGGGACCCCCCCATGCAATTGGACCCTAAACCAAACTGGGGCCTCTCTGGCGAGGAGGACGCCTATTGAGTATCTTTTTTTTTATCGTTTGGAAATTTTCAACCCAGGGCCTGAACGAGGGTAGTACATGATAAGAAAGTTTTGGGTGTTTGGGGAATCCCCCGGGGGTGTGAATTTATTATAAACACGAAAACTAATCACATTAAATTTTGGGGGGTGACTCTTAAAAACCCCAATAGCATTTTAAATTTAAAGCATTAATTGAAAATTTTTAACAGTTGGGGACTGAGGGACACCTCCCTGTGGGGTTCCCTAATTCCCAAAATCTTTTTGGGTTTTTACTTCTATGTCCCCGGGAAAAACAAAAGACGAATTTTTTGTTGGACAGGTAGCCTTTAAAACCAGCGGAGAAGCCATCCTCCCCCTTTCCCTTTTGGCAAGTTCACTTAAATTTTTACATGTCGGTTGGGTACATCGAAAGCGGATTTAAGGTCAAGGAAGGAGTGTAGGAAATTTTCAGTGTGCAGGGGGGAGGAAAAAGGGGGCTATGCCCCAAAGAGCACGCTCCTTTTTCCCTGCAAAACCATGTAACCCCGGGGACAAAAAAATTTTTTGATTTGACATGAGAGATTTAAAAATTTATTCTCCCCAAAAAGTTTTACACAAACACTAGTTAAAAAGATATTGGGGCGAAAGGGTTTTGTTGATTGGGCTTAGGGAATTGGGAATGATTTAAAGGGTTGGGGCCCAAAATTGAGGGGGCCCCCAGTTACATAGCTCATGTTATATAATTCAATAAAGGATTACCCGGTAAATTTTGACACAGCAAATTTTGTATGTTGTAAGTAAACCAACCTCCCAGGCGGAAAGTGGGGGTTTTCCCTTTGTTTTGCGCTGCTTTAAGTTCATTTAAATTTGTGAAAAGGGGAAAGTTGGGAAACATTTCCCCGCCTTAATGAGCATAAAAGCAAAAAGTCTCTCCCTTGCATCATATTTATCATTTAATTTTTTCCTGTGTGGGACTGGGAAGTTTTTCATAGTTTGTGTTGCAGCCCCAAACACTTACTAATCATTCGCCCCCAAAGCAAGGGGGGGAAAGGGGCGCCGGGTCTGCCCATTTTGTTTACCCCTTTAAATTTTATTTTTTTTGTCCCTTTCCAAAGGCCCCGGGTAAGGGGGGGGTGTGAGCATTAAGACCGTTGACAAATTTTTTCCCCAGTCGGTTTTCCGCAGCTCTGTCCCTACGCCCCCTGGCAGCAGCAAGGGCAGTTTGGAAAAGCCTCAGCATTTTCCGGGGTACGATGTTTTTTTATAGGCTAGGCCCGTCGCGGGGCGTACGTTTTTAGTGTAATGAATTTAGAAAACATTTTTAATAAGTTTTGGTTTTTTTAAAGGAAGGGATGATTATTACCCGGGAAATTTGTTGGGGGTTTAGAGTACCCAAAAGGTTGCAAAATGGCGGCTCTAAATATTCTGAATACTTTTCTCACAAAAAATCATTGTTTAAAAGGGCTTACAGAGGAACACTTTATAGGGAATTTTAAAAACCCTCAGTCACTTTTGCAAAAAGTCAAACTTTTTGAAAACTGTGGGAACATTAAAACGTTTTTCCCTTTGAATTTCCCACCAGGAAGGGGTAGTATTTCCAAAATTAGAGGGTTAGCCTAGGGAAATGGGTCCGACGCTTATCTGTTACAAAGGAAAAACTCACAAATTCAGAAGTAATGTTGAAGCCCCGGGACAAACTTAAGGGGCGCCTCCATAGTATGTGGGGTTTCAAAAGGTCACCTACAATTTGGGCCTTATTTGTGACTGTTTAAGATTTACAACAGTTGATTTTCCTTTCGATTAACCCAAAATGGGGATTTCCAAAGCTTTTTTTGTCTCGCATTTTAATCCGGGCCCAAAAATAAGAGTAGGCTCAGAATAGCCAAGTTGGGGAGTCCAAGTAATTAAATTTATCAGCAGGAGCATACAAGTTAAATATGTTGGAGCAGAGTTCCCTATATTTTTTCCTAAAAAACCGTGTATTTTGCCCCCGTTTTCTTGTGTGCAAGAAGTTTATGGGGAAGTGATTTTTTTTAAAATATAGAAAAAACAAGATTAGTAGATTTGAGGTTATAGGGAACAAATGATGGGAATTTTGGGGGGGTTTGGGTTTTTTTCAGGGGGCCCCTGCACCCCTTGTAGACACCAAAACAATGGGTTTTTGGGGGTTACTTTATGATGAAGTTCAGGAAGCCTTTTTCTAATATGCAATATTCCGCTTAAAAATAGAAAGTTTTTTTACAGTTTTTTATCCCCTTATAGTAGTCCTGGGGGGTCATCTTTTAGTTTCTTTAGGCATAATGAAAAAAATTGTTTTTAAAATAAATAGCAGAACCCCTTTTCAATTTCAACAGTGCTTAACCCTTGTCATGAGTTTTGCAAGTGCACCTCCAGTTGTAAGGCCCCGTGGGGGTTTTTCGTAAACCCAGGCATGGCGCTGTTTATGTGTAATGTTTGATAGGTGACCCCCCCACCACCACTAAAAATTTCCCCCCTCCCCCCTAAAATTACCCCGCAAACACTACAAACTGTCATCACCAGCGCCACTACCAAATTTTTTGTTCATTCATTTTTCAACCATAAATTTTATTCAACAATTTAAATTTTATGTGACTAAAACCCCATCACACTCTGCACCACCAATTTAATTATCTCCCCACTATTACTAACATTATAGACACCACCCCTCTCATCAAACCCCCTTTTTCCCCCAACCACTTAAATTATGCCATTTACTATTTCTAACATTATAGACACCACCCCCTCTCATCCACACTCTTAAACCCCCACTTAAATTTATGCTCATTCCCCTATTTTCTAACATTTTAGGGCACCTAGCCCTCTCACTCTTTTCAAACCCCCAAAATTATTTTTTACGGGGATCACTATTACTAAACATCATTGAAAACCCTAGCCTTCGTTATGATGCTTTACTACCCATTATCAAAAACCCAAGGGATTTTTAATTTTGTCCCTTACTGGGGATTAAGAACACCACCACCACCTTGTTCAGCAGCCTTACACTTGCTTTCACAAAATTTTGGGCAATCTTTTTTTATTGGGGAAAACTCTACACCTTTTTTTTCCTTGTGTTGTTCAAAATTGTTGGTTTTAGGAGTAACTGTTGTGTTTCCAGTATTTTTATGCGCCCAACCCTCCCGGTTTTTTAAACCACAGAGGCAAGACTTTGGAAACCCTCTGGAGCGTGGGAAATCCCCCGGTTTAGCTGAGCTATTTGGCTTTACTGGGCACTGACTCAGCTAGGCTGGGGATTGACAGCCATGTGATGGGGGTCCCTGTTGACGTGGGGTCCCCCGGGTGGGGGCCAAAACCCCAAATTTCTGAGGGAAAGGCATGAGCCAGTATTTAGAAACCCCAAAGGGACCTGGTAGTCCTGGGGGGCCATTAAAAGGGGTACAGGGTGAAGTTTCGGTTGGCTGCGATGCGATTTAGGCCCCCCCACGCAGTCAGCATGAGCTGCTGTGACCCTGAGGTCTTACAATTGATACATTGTTTTGCAACAAATCTGTTGCCCGTTTGATCAATTTGCTAACACCCTTCAGAAAGGAAAGAGCATTGGCACAAAACTGCACAACCAGTGTGACTTAGATGGGCATTTTCCTGGCGAATTTTGGCCCGCGGGGGTTTAAACTTAAAAACAAACGACGGGGTTTGGGGGGGTCTGTACAATGAATGTAATAGCGTTTGTTTTAGGGGTGCACGGGGTTTAATATACGTGGCAGAGTCCCCTGGCCCGTCCACCCCAGTTTAAAATCAGACCGTTGGAAAGTCGAAAAGAGGGCTTGCAATTGCTCTGACGCCGATATTGAGGTTTTAAGTGCTTGTTGACTTTTTAATGACAAAAACAAATTTTGGGGCCCTTGGTGGGGCAGTCGGGGTTTTTATGTTGGATTTTTCGTGAGTGAGAAGTTTTTTTTCTATAAATGCTGAAACATTAGGCACAAAGACGTAAATTTTCCCCTCACCCCGGACAAACTTTACCCTTTTCTCTTTTTTTGTTTTTCACTAGCTTTGAAAACTTAAAAACCAGTTTTAAAATTGGTTTTGATCAGTGTTGGGAGGGGGAAAAGCTAACCCGACAGCTTTGGGAGGGGTGTCGCCCACTTTTTTTGGGTTTCAGCGGGTTTCCCCTGGAAGCCTCTTCTTTTTTTCCGAGCCTGTTTACTAAAAATATGTTTTTAAATCTTTCCTTCACCCTCATCTACGTCAACACCATCAGCTTTACTCATAGGTGACAGGGGGTTTCAACAATGGCGAGGGCCCAAAGGAAAAACCCGGGAATAGAAGGGACAAAGGGGAAGGATTTTCACCTCCCCTTGACACAGGCAATGTGGGTGTAGTGGCCCCGCGGGGGGCGCAGTGGGGGATTTTCAAGGTTTATTCACGGGGCCACCGTGTCTCGAGAGTTACCAATATTGCACCACTCATTAATTAAATCGAAAAACCCCCAGCCTTAAAAACAGCTAGCACAAAGTTTTTCTGGGAATGACAGACAAATTTTCAAATCTTTTTGGGGCAAATAATTTTAGCACAAACTTAATTTGTTTAAATTAACCCCTGGCTTGTTACAGTTAAAAAGCTGTTTTAAACCTGGATCGGTTAAACTCGCCCTTTATCTCATATTTGAAAAAGGCGCCGGGGCTAAGGGGTACCGGTGAATAGGAAAAATTGAGGAAAGGGGCATTTACCTCACTGGGGCCACGCCCGTTTTGGGTGAATGGCATGCGAGTCTTTTTAAATGGGCCCTTTTCCAAAAGGGCACCCAGCAGGCCAAAACATTCCTCACTCAATTTTTTAAGCCTTTCGTTGGTACTGATGGTAGCACAATGTCCTAAGTCAGTGAAATCCACTCGTGAAAAAAGTTACAACAAAACTGGGAGCAATTAACACAAAACCCCTAGGATATTTGCTTTTTAGGGGAGGCAGGTAGGCCCCACAGGAGCTTCGTAAGGGGGGGTTTTTGGAGGGGGGCCCGGGACAGAGGACCCCCAAAACGGCACTAAGCCCTTTTTTGTGGTTTTTGGGGAAAAAAGCCTCTAGACCATAAGTAAATAGAGGCGAATGGCTGAGTTCCAAAACGAGGAGGGAGGGGGAGGGGGCAAAGGGGGAGGGGGAAGGGTTAGCCTCCCCAAAAGCCACTTCAAATCAAGATTTTTTGTGTTTCCAAATTTTGGTAATTTACTAGTCAAAGTTTTTCCCCATAAGAGTTCCCAGCAGCAATTTAACTTGCGCCCCCAAAAGATATTGTTGCCCTGATGGGGTTATTTAGTCGGGAGTTTAAAGGGGTTCCCGATATAGAAGGCCCCAGGACTTCCCTCTACCACACAAATTCCTCTCCCCTCAAACCCCTCAGGCCCAACTGTTCCCAAATTTATGTAAATGGAAATTTTTTAAAAAGTAAAAATAGAAAAACCAAAACCTAGTCATTGTTTGGGAGTCTACAAGCCCCCGGGTGCAACGTCCCCGAATTCCAGGAAAAAGCTGTTAAAATTGACCACTGTTTTGGAAAATTCCCGCCCCAGCTCCTGCCCCCAAACATCTTGCTCCTGGGGGGTTTTAACTTAAGGTCACCTTTAAAATTTGGGGTAAACAGCAAATAAAAAAGATTAAGGGTAAAAGATTTAAAATAAGATTTCGTTCGGGTTTTTAACCCCGGGGGGTTAGCCACCCCGGATAACCCAAAAAGTCAGTGGTCATCGAGGGGCTTTTCAAAATTATTTCCATTGGGGGGCCTTAATCTTGCCCCCCAGGATTTCGACCCCACCCGTCGACTAAAAACCCCCGGTGCCTATTTTCTGCTTAGTGAACAGGAATAAAGGTTGGGAAGGAAACCCTGGGGCGGAATTTTTCCCCCCGCCGGGGAAAAAGAACCCGGGGCCCTCCGTGTGTGAAGCGGGAGCTTTAGCCACCAGACCACCAGGAGCCAGCTCTGACGAAAACTCACACACACACGAGCTTTTAAATCTCTGAACAAAATTCAACTTAAACCAGCAAATAATAGAGCCTACTAGGCTGGAGAATACACTAGACCTCATCTTCACTAACAATGATGATCTGATACGAAATGTCACCATATCAAAAACAATATACTCAGACCACAACATAATCGAGGTTGACATGTATGCGCGGAGCCCCAGACTGACATAATGAGATTAGTTATGAGGGAGCCTTCACCAAATTCAACTTCAATAACAAGAACATAAAGTAGGGACCAAGTAAACCAAGTCCTAACCGATATAAGCTGGGAAGATAGACTAAGCAACACAGACCCCAACTTATGCCTAGAACAGATTAACTAGGTGGCACTCGATGTATGCTCAAGGCTTATTCCTTTAACAAAAAGGAGGAGTAGATGTAAAATAGAAAGAGACAGGCGCTCCCTTTACAGGCGACGAAAAAGAATAACAGAGCGGCTAAAAGAGGCCAATTTTATCTGAAATGCGTAGGGAGTCACTGGTCAGAGAAATAGCAAACATCGAACTTAAGCTAAAGGAATCTTATAGGAGTCAGGAATCGCGGGAAGAACTAATTAAAACCATAAATGAAATCGAAAGAAACCCAAAGTATTTCTTTTCCTATGCCAAATCAAAGTCGAGAACAACGTCCAGTATTGGGCCCCTACTTAAACAAGATGGGTCCTATACAGATGACAGCAAGGAAATGAGTGAGATACTCAAGTCTCAATATGACTCAGTTTTTAGCAAGCCGCTAACTGAGAGTCGAAGATCAAAATGGATTTTTTATGAGCCACAGAATTTGGTTAACACAAGCCTATCTGATGTTATCCTGATGCCAAATGACTTCGAACAGGCGATAAATGACATGCCCATGCACTCTGCCCCAGGGCCAGACTCATGGAACTCCGTGTTCATCAAGAACTGCAAGAAGCCCCTATCACGAGCTTTTACCATCCTATGGAGAGGGAGCATGGACACGGGGGTCGTCCCACGGCTACTAAAAACAACAGACATAGCCCCACTCCACAAAGGGGGAAGTAAAGCAATAACAAAGAACTACAGACCGATGGCACTAACATCCCATATCATAAAAATCTTTGAAAGGGTCCTAAGAAGCAAGACCGCCACCCATCTAGAAACCCATCAATTACACAACCCAGGGCAACATGGGTTTAGAGCAGGTCACTCCTGTATGTCTCAACTATTGGATCACTACGACAAGGTCCTAGATGCACTAGAAGTCAAAAAGAATGCAGATGTAAAAATATACCCGACTTTGCAAAAGCCTTCGACAAGTGTGACCATGACGTAATAGCGCACAAAATGCATGCTAAAGGAATAACAGGAAAAGTTGGTAGATGGAGTTTACCTGGAGTTTACCTGGAGAGAGTTCCGGGGGTCAACGCCCCCGCGGCCCGGTCTGTGACCGGCCTCCTGGAGGATCAGAGCCACTGATCAACCAGTGTTACTGCTGGCTGCAATGTCAAACCAAACGTAACGAGCCACAGCCCGGCTGGTCAGGAACCGACTTAGGTGCTTGTTCCAGGCAAGCTTGAGGTACTGCAGGGGTCTGTTGGCACTCCCCCTTATGTAAGCTGGGAGGCAGTTGAACAGTTACGGGCCCTGGACACTACTGTATGGTATCTTAACGTGATAGTGACACCCGCTTTTCATTGGGGGGATGTTGCTCGTTTGCCAAGTCTTTTGCTTTCGTAGTGAGTGATTTTCGTGGCAAGTTCGGTACTAGTCCACTCTAGGCTTTTCCATGTGTATATAATCATGTCTCTCTTCCCGCCTGCATTCCATGAATACAGAAGTTTAGGAGCTAAATCACTCCCAGTAATTGAGGTGTTTTATCTCCGTTATGCACGCCTGAAGGTTCTCTGTACATTTTCTAGCGTCAGCAATTTACTGCCTTGAAAGGTGTGTTAGAGTGCAGCCATATTCCTGCCTAGAGATAGAAACATAGGATGGATCTATAATTTCCACACAATTAGAAACACAAGAAGTAGTAGTGAACTGAGTTAAAAGTCCGAGGCGGCGGCTACGGCGAAAAGCTCTGATTCCAACGGCACAGTACTAGCTTCCCATCTTGATTCTCTCCTCATATCTGACACAGACACGGATGTCGGCCACAGCACCATGACTTTCTTTGCAGATGACACCCGAATCTGCATGACAGTGTCTTCCGTTGCAGACACTGCAAGGCTCCAGGTGGACATCAACCAAATCTTTCAATGGGCTTGCAGAAAACAATATGAAGTTCAACGATGAGAAATTTCAATTACTCCAATATGGTAAACATGAGGAAATTAAAACTTCATCAGAGTACAAACAAATTCCGGCCACAAAATAGAGCGAAACACCAACGTTAAAGACCTGGGAGTGATCATGTCAGAGGATCTCACCTTCAAGGACCATAACATTGTATCAGTCGCATCTGCTAGAAAAATGACAGGATGGATAATGAGAACCTTCAAAACTAGGGAGGCCAAGCCCATGATGACACTCTTCAGGTCACTTGTTCTATCTAGGCTGGAATATTGCTGCACACTAACAGCACCTTTCAAGGCAGGTGAAATTGCTGACCTAGAAAATGTACAGAGAACCTTCACGGCGCGCATAACGGAGATAAAACACCTCAATTACTGGGAGCGCTTGAGGTTCCTAAACCTGTATTCCCTGGAACCCAGGTGGGAGGGATACATGATTATATACACCTGGAAAATCCTAGAGGGACTAGTACCGAACTTGCACACGAAATCACTCACTACGAAAGCAAAAGACTTGGCAGACGATGCAACATCCCCCAATGAAAAGCAGGGGTGTCACTAGCACGTTAAGAGACGATACAATAAGTGTCAGGGGCCCGAGACTGTTCAACTGCCTCCCAGCATACATAAGGGGGATTACCAACAGACCCCTGGCAGTCTTCAAGCTGGCACTGGACAAGCACCTAAAGTCGGTTCCTGACCAGCCGGGCTGTGGCTCGTACGTTGGTTTGCGTGCAGCCAGCAGTAACAGCCTGGTTGATCAGGCTCTGATCCACCAGGAGGCCTGGTCACAGACCGGGCCGCGGGGGCGTTGACCCCCGGAACTCTCTCCAGGTAAACAGCTACTCAAACCCATATTATTTGCAGATGACACTACATATGTCATTTCCCACCCAAACACAGTCATACTAGCAAACACTGTCAGCCGAGCTCTCAGTAGTAGTACCAGTTCCTAGTAACCAGTTACCAGTAACCAGTGTACCAGTAGATGACTCACTACCAACCGTCTGTGTGAATCATTGACTGTATTCATATTGCTGCTGACCATAGCAGGATTTCAAACACCCTCACCGTAGGCACTCATGGGTCAGTCAAGATAGGGAGCAGAGGGAGGCAGGTCGGCTGTTGGCACTTTCCATACTTCCCGTTATATATTATACGTACTACCAGCCTACGTGAGTATTTTTACCCATCCACATATCGAAAACCCACATGACAAGGAGGCCTGGTCACAGACCGGGCCGCGGGGGCGTTGACCCCCGGAACTCTCTCCAGGTAAACTCCAGGTAAACAGTCATACTAGCAAACACTGTCAATGCCGAATTACAGAAAATATCTGCCTGGATGATGACTAACAAACTTACCCTGAACACTGATAAAACCTATTTCATTCAGGTTGGAAACAAACTTGCAAATGATCCAATTAACGTAACGCTAAACAAATCATCAGTCACAAGACTCACAGAGGGAAAATTCCTAGGTATCCACCTTGACTGTAGCCTTAAGTTCCGGACACACATACAACAAATCACCAAGAAAATCTCCAAGACTGTAGGCATACTATCAAAGATAAGGTACTACGTTCCACAATCAGCTCTCCTGGCACTGTACCATTCACTCATATACCCTTATCTTACATATGGAATTTGTGCATGGGGATCAACAACATCCAATCACCTGAAAACTCTAGAACTGCAGACACATTCATCACCTTCTAAACTACCGTTAGAAAACATCGTATCTCCCTGATACACCCCGTCAACTAACTACATAAAAACCACCTGGTGGTTCACACTTACACTCACTCACTCACCCATTTGACTATAAGCACAGAAATACGTATCTTAATCTTAAAATAATGATTCCTAACTAGTCACAAGTTTGCCTGTGATACTCCAATATAGAAACTATGTATTGTGCCAAAACAAAAGCATTCACATTGCTAAACTCACAAACTAGTATTTAGTCACTTAGTATGTAGCCACTTACTATTTAGTCAACTTACTCCACAATTTGTAATAATTTAGGGTTAAGAATTAATCTAAGTTTGCCCGAAATGCCTAGCCATGCTAGGTGTTCTAGTGGCCCCCTCTGTAATTAGTATTTTATTACATGTAAACCACACAATAACCAGAATCTGTAAACCCCGCATTGTAATCCTTATAGAGAATAAACTTTGATTTGATTTGATAAAACCCCTAATAACCCAGCAAAAGGCAGCAGTAAGAATGATAAATTCCCACTTCCTCCAGCATACTCCACCAGTTTTCAGAAGTCTGAATCTGCTCACCATTAAGAACATCCATACTTATTCATGTGCCTACTACATACACAGAACAATACACGCAAATATAAACCCTCCACTCAAACTTCTCCTCACAAGCCAAAACAGGACACATGACCACAACACAAGACACATATCACTTTTTTATATACCTTCTGTCTATATCACACTGTGTAAAAACTCTATGCACATAAAGGGCCCCAAAATATGGAATTCATTACCAGAAGATATTAAAGTAACCCAGTCTGAAAATCAATTTAAGACTCTTCTCAAAAGCCACTTAATCACCCTAGACTAAATGCTAAATACTCAGTACACACATACTCACTTATGTACTCCCACATCATAACTTCAACAAACACTTTGAACCTTTTATCCATTGTTGACAAATATAACTGAATCATTGTTTTCACAAAAAAGCATTTTCGAATATGTGAATGTCTTTTGTCTTATACAAATTTTGATTCATTTATAATTAATAATCTACTGTACAACTATGAAATAATTACTATCCTACTGTACAACTATGATATAATTTTTAGTGTTAAGTAGACTGTAAGTCAATAATGTTAAGTTGGCCTATAATGCCTAGGCATAATAGAGGCTCTCTTGGCATTGCAACCCACTATTGTAAATACAAAATCTCAATGTACTGTTTGCAAAGACATAAAATAAATAAAATAAAATATAATATGATTGTAGTATATTACCCATGCCATAAATTTTATTCTAGGTCTAGATTTAAGTAGTTAGAAAGCCTTATGATTAGTTTGCCTGAAATGTATTTGTATAATTAGTGGCTTTCTCACCTGGAGTTTACCTGGAGAGAGTTTCGGGGGTCAACGCCCCCGCGGCCCGGTCTGTGACCAGGCCTCCTGGTGGATCAGCGCCTGATCAACCAGGCTGTTGCTGCTGGCTGCACGCAAACCAACGTACGAGCCACAGCCCGGCTGATCAGGAACTGCCTTTAGGTGCTTGTCCAGTGCCAGCTTGAAGACTGCCAGGGGTCTGTTGGTAATCCCCCTTATGTGCGCTGGGAGGCAGTTGAACAGTCTCGGTCCCCTGACACTTATTGTATGGTCTCTTAACGTGCTAGTGACACCCCTGCTTTTCATTGGGGGGATGGTGCATCGTCTCCCAAGTCTTTTGCTTTCGTAGTGAGTGATTTTCGTGTGCAAGTTCGGTACTAGTCCCTTAGGATTTTCCAGGTGTATATAATCATGTATCTCTCCCTCCTGCGTTCCCGGGGAATACAGGTTTAGAAACCTCAAGCGCTCCCAGTAATTGAGGTGTTTTATCTCCGTTATGCGCGCCGTGAAAGTTCTCTGTACATTTTCTAGGTCGGCAATTTCACCTGCCTTGAAAAGGGGCTGTTAGAGTGCAGCAATATTCAGCCTAGATAGAACAAGTGACCTGAAGAGTGTCATCATGGGCTTGGCCTCCCCAGTTTTGAAGGTTCTCATTATCCATCCTGTCATTTTTCTAGCAGATGCCGATTGATACAATGTTATGGTCCTTGAAGGTGAGATCCTCCGGACATAATCACTCCCCGGTCTTTGAGTTGGTGTTTCGCTCTATTTTGTGGCCAGAATTTGTTTTGTACTCTGATGAAAATTTAATTTCCTCATGTTTACCATATCTGAGTAATTGAAATTTCTCATCGTTTGAAAATTCATATTGTTTTCTGCAGCCCACTGAAAAATTTGGTTGATGTCCGCCTGGAGCCTTGCAGTGTCTGCAATGGAAGACCTGTCATGCAGATTCGGGGGTCATCTGCAAAGGAAGACACGGTGCTGTGGCTGACATCCTTGTCTATGTCGGATATGAGGATGAGGAACAAGATGGGAGCTAGTACTGTGCCTTGTGGAACAGAGCTTTTCACCGTAGCTGCCTCGGACTTTACTCTGTTGACGACTACTCTCTGTGTTCTGTTAGTGAGGAAATTATAGATCCATCGACCAACTTTTCCTGTTATTCCTTTAGCGCGCATTTTGTGCGCTATTACGCCATGGTCACACTTGTCGAAGGCTTTTGCAAAGTCTGTATATATTACATCTGCATTTCTTTTTGTCTTCTAGTGCATTTAGGACCTTGTCGTAGTGATCCAGTAGTTGAGACAGACAGGAGCGACCTGTCTAAACCCATGTTGCCCTGGGTTGTGTAACTGATGGGTTTCTAGATGGGTGGTGATCTTGCTTCTTAGGACCCTTTCAAAGATTTTTATGATATGGGATGTTAGTGCTATTGGTCTGTAGTTCTTTGCTGTTGCTTTACTGCCCCCTTTGTGGAGTGGGGCTATGTCTGTTGTTTTTAGTAACTGAGGGACGACCCCCGTGTCCATGCTCCCTCTCCATAGGATGGAAAAGGCTCGTGATAGGGGCTTCTTGCAGTTCTTGATGAACACAGAGTTCCATGAGTCTGCCCCTGGGGCAGAGTGCATGGGCATGTCATTTATCGCCTGTTCGAAGTCATTTGCGTCAGGATAACATCGGATAGGCTTGTGTTAATCAAATTTTGTGGCTCTCTCATAAAAAATTCATTTTGATCTTCGACTCTCAGTCTGGTTAGCGGCTTGCTAAAAACTGAGTCATTTTTGGGACTTGAGTAGCTCACTCATTTCCTTGCTGTCATCTGTGTAGGACCCATCTTGTTTAAGTAGGGGCCCAAAACTGGACGTTGTTCTCGATTTTGATTTGGCATAGGAGAAGAAATACTTTGGGTTTCTTTCGATTTCATTTATGGCTTTTAGTTCTTCCGCGATTCCTGACTCCTAAAGGATTCTTTTAGCTTAAGTTCGATGCTTGCTATTTCTCTGACCAGTGTCTCCCTGCGCATTTCTGATATATTGACCTCTTTTAGCCGCTCTGTTATTCTTTTCCGTCGCCTGTAAAGGGAGCGCATCTGTCTCTTTCTATTTTACATCTACTCTCCTTTTTCTTAGAGGAATAAGCCTTGTGCATACATCGAGTGCCACCGAGTTAATCTGTTCTAGGCATAAGTTTGGGTCTGTGTTCCCTTAGTATATCTTCCCAGCTTATATCGGTTAGGACTTGGTTTACTTGGTCCCACTTTATGTTTTTGTTATTGAAGTTGAATTTGGTGAATGCTCCCTCGTGACTAGTCTCATTTTGTCGGTCTGAGGCTCCACGCATACATGTCTGAACCTCAATTATGTTGTGATCTGAGTATATTGTTTTTGATATGGTGACATTTCTTATCAGATCATCATTTTTAGTGAAGATGAGGTCTAGTGTATTCTCCAGTCTAGTAGGCTCTATTATTTGCTGGTTTAAATTGAATTTTGTGCAGAGATTTAAAAGCTCGTGTGAGTGTGAGTTTTCATCAGAGCTGCCTCCTGGTGTTATTACTGCAACAATATTATTTGCTATATTCCTCCATTTTAGGTGCCTTAAGTTGAAATCCCCCAGGAGCAAGATGTTGGGTGCAGGAGCTGGAAGATTTTCCAGACAGTGGTCAATTTTTTAACAGCTGTTCTGGAATTGCTGGGATGTTGCATCCGGGGCTTGTAGACTACCACAATGACTAGGTTTTGGTTCTCGACCTTTACTGCTAAAACTTCCACTACGTCATTTGAGGCATTAAGCAGTTCTGTGCAAACAAGTGACTCTGCAATGTACAGGCCAACCCCCCCCTTTTGCCTGTTCACTCTGTCACATCTGTATAGGTTGTAACCTGGGATCCATATTTCGTTGTCCAAGTGATCCTTTATGTGGGTCTCAGTGAAAGCCGCGAACATTGCCTTTGCCTCTGCAAGCAGTTCCACGGATGAAAGGTATTTTGTTGTTTATTGCTGGCTTTAGACCCTGTATATTTGCAAAGAAGAATGTTATCGGACTGGGTGGTATTTTTTGGTACTGGGGGGGGATTTTTTTTCCGGGGATTAGTATCTGTATCTTTTGGTTTGGAGTGGAGGCCATCGACTGTGGTTCCACTCCAGGAATGACTGGATTTGGTGTACGATTTCTGCCATTTCCTGCCAGTTTTTTTTCCTTCCTGGCACTAAAAAACCTCTCCCTCTTGAGTGGCTGTGGCTACCCAGGTTTTCCCATGGCCTGGATGTTTTGTATCTTTTTGTCCCCTTTAGATGGTATGCCTGGCAATTTAAGTTATAGCACAGTCTTTCCTGTACTGAAGAGGTACACATTTCAGGGTGAAAAAGCTTACAGGAAGGGAGTTTGCATTTTCCTGTTGTCATATGGGCATGACATTTTCTAGGGTGGTCATAGTTGCATGTCCGTCTGTTTTTCCAGATTTCCCATGCCAGCAGATACCAAGTGCATAGTATGTGCACAGGCTTGGTTTCCGTTTGCCTTGGGTTTCTGTGACTGTATTCCCTGTTGGTGCATGTTTCCCTGTCTTATTCCTATCCTCCTTAGCACCAACAATGGAGCTCCCACCAGTTGTTTTTGGTAATTTTATCCTCACTATTGCTATTGGAGTCCTCTTGTTTGCTATTTCCTGCGGTATTTCTGGTTTGCAATATTGGTTTTATCTTATCTTTGACTACACTTGTTTCCCTACTATGGCTCCTGTCCTCTATGAGGTCATTTTATATGTATTCCTTCCTGCGTATAATTCCCGACTACCTGGACAAAATCTCCAGCTTCACCATTACTGTCTACCAGGACAGTATCTCCAGCTTCACCATTTCTGTCTCCAGGACAGCACCTCCAGCTTCACCATTACTGTCTCCCAGGACAGTATCTCCAGCTTCACCATTACTGTCTCCCAGGGACAGCACCTCCAGCTTCACCATTACTGTCTCCCAGGACAGCACTATCAGCCCTACATTACTGACTACCAGGACATCACCTCCAGCCTTACAGTTTGTGACTACATGGCCAGTATCAAGGGCAGTACCATTCAGCCCGGACTTTTTATGTTCCCATCTGTTGTAGAAAGCTTCCAGGTTTTCTATGAAAGCAGCTTTGATGTTATCCTCTTTTAATACCCTTGTGATTTTAGTCCACAGATTTTCCTCATTTGGGCATACCCAAAAACACTTCTCTGTTTTAATACTGCTTGTAGCTAGTTCTGGGATATCTGCACAAGGAGCGTGACACCAATTTCACAAAAATGACAATTTATCCATGTGGTAGCCCGTTTGTTTGACTGACCACAGACTACACACAGCTTCATAATGATTTGAATGGTTGATTTACTGCAAGTCTACTAGCAACCTCTTGAATATTATATTAATAACCTTAAATGAAGCTCTAGCTATTTGTATTTCTGTTTCTAACTCTTTTTGTATATTGGACAGCTTACCGTCACGTTCCTGATTTTTAATGTTTGTGTTTATAAGGGCGCCTACAAACCCATCCGTTTACAGTCTGCTTTATTGTCCAACGAAACTGTTTGAAACCAGTCCCGGGTTCGGACCAGTCAAGGGTTCGGACCAGTCAAGGGTTCGGACCAGTCGATCTGCTCTGATCAGTGGGTCACTTATTTAAAACATACTGGTCGGTGATTTGAGCTAACACATGAAGGATCTACTGGAAATTATCTACCCGAGTAATATGTGATTTGACTGATACAAAAGTATAACTTGCGTGTTGAAGAGCCGGTGATATCTGGCAGCTCCTACAGGAGTCTTATATTGTATCATATTTTGTCTCTATTACATTATGATCAAAGGCATTATATAATATTTTCCTGTGTAAAACTCTTTTAAAATAAATCATTTGAATTTCGTTGTGTGTACAAGTTGTGCAACTTTACTAACAAGTTGTGTATTATTAACAAGTTTTGTAAGTTTATTAACAAGTTGTGTAAGTTTATTGTGTAAGTATATTAATAAGTATATTAACAAGTTGTGTAAGTTTGTTCACACGTATAAGTCTATAAGTCTATTAGCAAGTTGTAAGGCGGGCTGAGGGTCTTGGCCGTCTAGGCCGGGAGGGCGTTCTTGGCCGGCCAGGTGAGCGGGCTTGGCCGGGTGGTTGAGTGATGTAGGGCGGGCTCGGCCGGGTGGTTGGACTGACTTGGCCGGGTGGTTGGGCGGACTTGGCCTGGTGGTTTTGCGGTTTAGGGCGGGCTTGGCCGAGTGGTTGGACGGTCTAGGGCGGACTAGGCCTGATGGTTGGGCGGGTTTGGCCGGGTGGTCGGACGGTGTAGGGCGGACTTGGCCTGGTGGTTTTGCGATTTAGGGCGGGCTTGGCCGAGTGGTTGAACGGTCTAGGGCGGACTAGGCCTGATGATTGGGCGGGTTTGGCCGGGTGGTCGGACGGTGTAGGGCGGACTTGGCCTGGTGGTTTTGCGGTTTAGGGCGGGCTTGGCCGAGTGGCTGGACGGTCTAGGCCTGGTGGTTGGGCGGGTTTGGCCGGGTGGTCGGACGGTGTAGGGCGGACTTGGCCTGGTGGTTGGGCGGGCTTGGCCGGGTGGAAGGGCGGGCTTGGCCAGGTAGTTGGGCGGACTGGGCCGGGTGGAAGGGTCACCTGGCGGCCAGCCTCGGCACTAAGGGTGATACAGTAAACAAGACAGGTTGGTGGTTGTTGTTGTGTAAGTGAACTGTACCTAGCGAGTTCTGCCTCAACCTTCGTCGGTATGGACGTCTCTCTTTCGCCTGAGTATCACTGATAAATTTCCCCCGTTCTCTCTGGGATACTTGTCCTCATGTATTTTGGCCGCGGGACACACTACAGGAGGGGCACCTGGTCATCGACTTACTTATAGCCAGCTCCATTTTTTCCGCTCTGCGGATAATTCTTCAACGGTGGTTATGGGAGGCCGGTTACTGTACTCAGGTGGGGGTGTGGGCGTCCTGCTCTGTTGGAGCGGCAAGGACGTCCACTGGATCTAATTGCAAACTTCAAGTTTTTATCTCTATTTACAAAGGAACTTTTTGTTCCTTTTTCTCTAGTGTTCCAGCTTTGAGGAACAAATCTTCCAGGTGCCATCCAGAAGTCGAGCTCGATACAGCTTACTGTGTCAGTGGCCCTGAGAAACCCAACAAAGAAAGAACTACCTAGCATCAAGAAGTGTTCATGGTGTACACTGTACCTAGCATCAAGCAGTGTTCATGGTGTACACTGCACCTAGCATCAAGAAGTGTTCATGGTGTACACTGCACCTAGCATCAAGAAGTGTTCACGGTGTACACTGTACCTAGCATCAAGAAGTGTTCACGGTGTACACTGTACCTAGCATCAAGAAGTGTTCACGGTGTACACTGTACCTAGCATCAAGAAGTGTTCACGGTGTACACTGTACCTAGCATCAAGAAGTGTTCACGGTGTACACTGTACCTATCATCAAGAAGTGTTCACGGTGTACACTGCACCTAGCATCAAGAAGTGTTCATGGTGTACACTGTACCTAGCATCAAGAAGTGTTCACGGTGTACACTGCACCTAGCATCAAGAAGTGTTCATGGTGTACACTGTACCTAGCATCAAGAAGTGTTCATGGTGTACACTGTACCTAGCATCAAGAAGTGTTCATGGTGTACACTGTACCTAGCATCAAGAAGTGTTCACGGTGTACACTGTACCTATCATCAAGAAGTGTTCATGGTGTACACTGTACCTAGCATCAAGAAGTGTTCATGGTGTACACTGTACCTAGCATCAAGAAGTGTTCACGGTGTACACTGAACCTAGCATCAAGAAGTGTTCACGGTGTACACTGTACCTAGCATCAAGAAGTGTTCATGGTGTACACTGTACCTAGCATCAAGAAGTGTTCACGGTGTACACTGCACCTAGCATCAAGAATTGTTCACGGTGTACACTGTACCTATCATCAAGAAGTGTTCATGGTGTACACTGTACCTAGCATCAAGAAGTGTTCACGGTGTACACTGCACCTAGCATCAAGAAGTGTTCACAGTGTACACTGCACCTAGCATCAAGAAGTGTTCACGGTGTACACTGCACCTAGCATCAAGAAGTGTTCTCGGTGTACACTGTACCTATCATCAAGAAGTGTTCACGGTGTACACTGTACCTATCATCAAGAAGTGTTCATGGTGTACACTGCACCTAGCATCAAGAAGTGTTCACAGTGTACACTGCACCTAGCATCAAGAAGTGTTCATGGTGTACACTGCACCTAGCATCAAGAAGTGTTCACGGTGTACACTGCACCTAGCATCAAGAAGTGTTCATGGTGTACACTGTACCTAGCATCAAGAAGTGTTCACGGTGTACACTGTACCTATCATCAAGAAGTGTTCACGGTGTACACTGTACCTAGCATCAAGAAGTGTTCACGGTGTACACTGCACCTAGCATCAAGAAGTGTTCACGGTGTACACTGCACCTAGCATCAAGAAGTGTTCACAGTGTACACTACCTATCATCAAGAAATGTTCACGGTGTACACTGCACCTAGCATCAAGAAGTGTTCACGGTGTACACTGTACCTAGCATCAAGCAGTGTTCACGGTGTACACTGTACCTAGCATCAAGAAGTGTTCATGGTGTACACTACCTAGCATCAAGAAGTGTTCACGGTGTACACTGTACCTAGCATCAAGAAGTGTTCACGGTGTACACTACCTAGCATCAATAAGTGTTCACAGTGTACACTGTACAGTGTGTATACTGTACCTAGCATCAAGAAGTGTTCATGGTGTGTACACTACCTAGCATCAAGAAGTGTTCACGGTGTACACTGTACCTAGCATCAAGAAGTGTTCACAGTGTACACTGTACCTAGCATCAAGAAGTGTTCATGGTATACACTGCACCTAGTGTCAAGAAGTGTTCACGGTGTACACTGCACCTAGCATCAAGAAGTGTTCACGGTGTGTACACTGCACCTAGCATCAAGAAGTGTTCACGGTGTGTACACTGTACCTAGCATCAAGAAGTGTTCATGGTGTACACTGCACCTAGCATCAAGAAGTGTTCATGGTGTGTACACTGTACCTAGCATCAAGAAGTGTTCACAGTGTACACTGGACCTAGCATCAAGAAGTGTTCACGGTGTGTACACTGCACCTAGCATCAAGAAGTGTTCACGGTGTGTACACTGCACCTAGCATCAAGTGTTCATGGTGTACACTGCACCTAGCATCAAGTGTTCATGGTGTACACTGCACCTAGCATCAAGTGTTCATGGTGTACACTGCACCTAGCATCAAGTGTTCATGGTGTACACTGCACCTAGCATCAAGTGTTCATGGTGTACACTGCATCTAGCATCAAGAAGTGATCACAGTGTACACTGTACCTAGCATCAAGAAGTGTTCATGGTGTACACTGCACCTAGCATCAAGAAGTGATCACAGTGTACACTGCACCTAGCATCAAGAAGTGTTCACGGTGTACACTGCACCTAGCATCAAGAAGTGTTCACAGTGTACACTGCACCTAGCATCAAGAAGTGTTCATGGTGTGCACTGCACCTAGCATCAAGAAGTGTTCACGGTGTGTACTGCACCTAGCATCAAGAAGTGTTCACAGTGTACACTGCACCTAGCATCAAGAAGTGTTTATTGTGTGTACACTGCACCTAGCATCAAAAAGTGTTCACGGTATGTACTCTGCACCTAGCACCAAGAAGTGTTCATGGTGTGTACACTGCACGTGGCATCAAGAAGTGTTCACAGTGTGTACACTGCACCTAGCATCAAGAAGTGTTCACAGACTGTACACAGCACCTGTTATCAAGAAGTGTTCACTAAGTCTGTACATTGCACCTGCCAAGAAGTGTTCATGGAGTGTACACTGCACTACTCATTAAGAAGTGTTCACTAGGTCTGTACACAGCACCTCTCAAGAAGTGTTCATGGACTGTACACTGCACCTGTCATCAAGAAGTATTCACTAGGACTGTACACTGCACCTGTCATCAGGAAGTGGTCACTTGGACTGTACACTGCACCTGTCATCAGGAAGTGGTCACTTGGACTGTACACTGCACCTGTTATCAGGAAGTGGTCACTTGGACTGTACACTGCACATGTCATCAAGAAGTATTCGCTAGGACTGTACACTGCACCTGTCATCAGGAAGTGGTCACTTGGACTGTACACTGCACCTGTTATCAGGAAGTGGTCACTTGGACTGTACACTGCACCTGTCATCAAGAAGTATTCGCTAGGACTGTACACTGCACCTGTCATCAGGAAGTGGTCATTGGACTGTACACTGCACCTGTTATCAGGAAGTGGTCACTTGGACTGTACACTGCACCTGTCATCAAGAAGTATTCGCTAGGACTGTACTCTGCACCTGTCATCAGGAAGTGGTCACTTGGACTGTACACTGCACCTGTCATCAGGAAGTGGTCACTTGGACTGTACACTGCACCTGTCATCAAGAAGTGTTCACTCATACCTGGGCACTGCACCAGCAGGTCAGGGAGCACCAGCTCTCCTAGCAGGTAATTCATCTGTGATCCTCGCTGAGAGTTACTTGCAGGTCAGCAGGTAGAGGGAGGCAGGTACTTGCCAGGTACTTGACAGGAACTTGACAGGTACTTGGCAGGTACTTGGCAAGTACTCGGCAGCACGTTTCACGTCACGGCTGAGAGAATTCAGGTTGAAACAGAGGCAAGGTAATATGTATGTGCAGGTCTACTAACACCTGCTGCCTCTGGTACCTAACACCTGCTGTTGCTGCCACCTGACTAATACCTGCTGCCTCTGCCACTGACTAACACCTGCTGCCTCTGCCACCTGACTAACACCTGCTGCCTCTGCCACCTGACTAACACCTGCTGTCTGCTACCTGACTGACATCTGCTGCCTCTGCTGCCTGACTGACACCTGATGCCTCTGCTACCTGTCATTATGTAGTCCTAGTAATAAATGTACTGTGATGGTTGGCATCCTGGGGGAGAGCCTCAGTGTACCACAGTGGAAGTACTAAGTCACTTCTGGGCATTTCTATATTAGCTGGTATTAGACCTTCAGAGGAAAAATAAAATGGAAAATTAAATAAAAAGTAAAATGGAGTAAATTTAGAGTATTAGTGTAGGTTAAGTTTTGCCCAGAGATGCTCTGTTCTGTGAGCTGTCAGATCATTTTATGTAATGTGCAGTATTAATGGTATGTAGATTAGTATATTTGCATTTTTATTGACCAACATTTGTAACAACCACTACAAATGTTTAACTAATTGTTTTCAAAAAATTTCACCAAATTGTTTTTCAAACAATATCCAACAAATTGTTAAAAAAAAAATTCAGCAAATTGGTTTGTAAAACTTTCAACAAATTGTTTTACAAAAAATTCCAGTTGTGGTTATAAATACAGCCACTTCTCACTTAGCGACGTAATCGTTTACTGACGCCTTGGACTTACGATGGGCTCTTTGACCAGTATTTATACCTAAATAATATATATTAGAGCTGATTTCCTCTATTCTGTTTATTTCAATATACAATACTACAATACACTACTGTAAAAACATTTAAAAATATACCAGAAATGTTATAAATGGTGCAAAGGTGACATTAAAACAATATCAAAGATGGCTGACACAAACACACTACCATTATAGTATGCTCCTTACTTGGCGACGAATTTGTTTAACGACATGGTCTTAGGAACGGAACTCCGTCGTTAACCCTTCGAGGGTCAAGAGGCCCTCTCCCAAACTCATTCTCAGGGTCAAAAAAATTAAAAAAAAAATTATTTTATGAAATTGCTATAGAGAATCTTTTTCTGATCATAATGACACCAAAAGTACGAAATTTGATGGAAAACTTACGGAATTATGCCCTCACAAAGTTAGGGGTCTCAGAGTGGGCGATTTCACCCACTTGGAGCCCTATTTTCGGCCAGTTCCAATGTTGCAGTTGACTAAAATCATAGATATTTCCCTAGACCTCTATTTGTTCTATCGATTGAGTACAAGAATCTGCCCATTTACTGATTTCAACTACCCAATAATGTGGTCAGAAATTGGCAATTTGGGCAATTTCACACAAATTTCAAAAGATGCCAATTTCGAAATGGGGTCCAAAATGAACAAGACACATTCATGGCACTAAAATAACATTTTATCTGTTCATTAGTCACGTCTCTAGGCCCCTCTTACATTACTTTTGCTTTCCATTTTGAATTTTTATTCTCACAGAAAATAGAAGGTTTTGTTATGTATACTAGTGCATCATTGTAAAAATAGTATAAATGATATCAGCGCACTTGTGAAAGAATGTTAGACTCACCAGTTGACGTGTATTGGACGCGTGGCTTGATTTGATTACTCTTGAACATCTGCAAAAATCGATCATTTCCGCTATTTTGAGCTCAATTTCAAGGTACTTGTCATCGTGAAACCAATCAAAATCATCTATAATTCTGTAATATATCTTCCAATCTGTTAAATGAGACCAAGGAAACGAGAATACAACCATAAATACCATATGAAAATACACTAGAAAGTTGCTGTTTTAACCCCTTGACTGTCGCAACCCCAAATCTTGAGGTGTCTCCTGGTGCCGCAAAATTTCCAAAAACAAAAAAGTATTTTTCTTATTAAATGATAGAGAATCTTTTAACGATTGTAATGACACCAAAAGAACGAAATTTGATGGAAAACTGGCGGAATTATGCTCTCGCGAAATTAGGGACCTCGGCGATACTTACGAATCGGCGATTTCGCCCACTTTGATCCCTATTTTCGGCTAATTCCATTGTTCCAGTCGACCAAACTCATAGCTATTTATTTAGAACTCCATTTGTTCTATTGATTGAGTACAAGAAACTGCCCATTTACTGATTTCAACTACCCAATAACATGGTCAGAAATTTGCAATTTGGCCAATTTCACGAAAATTAAAAAATATGAGTTTCAAAACAGGTTCCAGAATGGACAATGCAGACATTCCTGACTCTAAAATAACACTTGCTTTGTTCATCAGTCACATCTCCAGGCCCCTCTGATATTACTCTTGCTTTCTGTTTTGAATTTTTATTCAAACAAAAAATAGAATGTTTACTGTTATGCAGACTACTGCAATATTGTAATAATTGTATATATAATGTCTTCCCATTCATAACTGCATATTAGAATGGCTACTTGGACATTTATTGGAATATGACACCATTTGTTTACTTTTGAACATCGTCAAAAATCAAACATTTCCCCTACTTTGAGCTCCATTTCAAGGTTCTTTTCATAGTCAAACCAATCAAAATCACCTCTGTTTCTATAATATGTTTTTCATTCTATCAACTGAGACCAAGAAAACGAGAATACAACCATAAATACTATACAAAAATAGGCCACAAAGTTGGCATTTTAATTAAAAAAACGGTCAGAGTTATTTTTTCTCATTATGCACTGCGTGCTGCAGGATTTTTTTATATGGTGCACTGACCACACAGACCCATTCTCTCACATGTGGGCCATCCAGCTTTCTCCTGCTTGATTTGAAGCCGCTAGAATTTATGAGTATATATATATGTCAAAAACAGTGGCTCGTAAGACGTATATATGCGACCAAAACAGTCAGAGGGTTAAACCAAAAACACAAAGTTTTTTTTTCTCATTATGCACAGTGTGCTTTAGGATTTTTTTATACTGTACATGCTGACCACACAGACCCATTCTTTCATATGTAGGCCTGCCAGCTTTCTTCCACCAGATTTGAAGGCGTTAGAATTTAGGCGTACAAGTACGTGACTGACCCTGGCTGCAATGACGTACTTGTATGTGATCGACTCTCAAAGGGTTAAGTGAGGAGAGGCTGTAGTTAAAAGTTTATTTTAACCCTTTCAGGGTTTCGGCCGTACTAGTATGGCTTACGCCCCAGGGTTTTTGACGTACTAGTGCGCCTGAATTCTAGCGCCCTCAAATCTAGTGAGAGAAAGCTGGTAGGCCTACATATGAAAGAATGGGTTTATGTGGTCAGTGTGTGCAGTATAAAAAAAATACTGCAGCACACAGTGTGTAATGAGAAAAAAACTGACTGTGTTTTTGGATTAAAACAGCGACTTTGCGATGTATTTTCGTATGGTATTTATTGTTGTATTCTAGTTTTCCTGGTCTCATTTTATAGAATGGAAGACATATTACAGAAATTGAGATGATTTTGACTGGTTTTACAATGAAAAGTACCTTGAAATTGAGCTCAAAGTAGCAGAAATGTTCGATTTTTACCAAAGTTCAAAAGTAAACAAATCATGCCAAGCGTCCAATATACGTCAACTGGTGAATCTAATATTCTTTCACAAGTGTGATGATATTATTTATTCCATTTCTACACTAATGCAGTAGTCTGCATAACAGTAAATCTTCTATTTTTTGTAAGAATAAAAATTCAAAGTGGAAAGCCAAAGAAATATAAGAGGGGCCTGGGATGTGACTAACGAACAGAGAACTTGTTATTTTAGTGCCAGGAATGTCTTTCTAGTTTATTCTGGACCCTATTTGGAAATTGGCATCTTTTGAAATTTGTGTGAAATTGGCAAAATTGCTAAATTCTGACCACTTTATTGGATAGTTGAAATCGGTAAATGGGTGGTTTCTTGTACTCATTCGATAGACAAAATGGAGTTCTAGCGAAATAGTTATGATATTTGTCGACTAGTACACTGAAACTGGCCGAAAATACGGCTCAAAGTGGGCAAAATTGCTGATGCTTAAACATCGTCGAGACTGCTAACTTCGCGAGAGCATAATTCCGTAAGTTTTCCATCAAATTTCATACTTTTGGTGTCATTATGATCGGGAAAAGATTCTCTATCTTTTCATAAAAAATAATTTTTTTTTTAAATTTGGGGGACCCTGAGAACAAGTCTCTGAGAGGGCCTGTGGACCCTGAAAGGGTTAAAGCAGCCCAAAATTCTCTGCATATGCAGGGACTTTGATAAGTTTATTTAGGCACAGGTGCACACAAGTATAATTATCATATGCAGTGTAAATTACCTAGGATAACCCCAAAAAGTCAGGTGCACATACGTACAGTATGTCAGTGTCAAACCTGAATCTGTTGTAAATTGTACTGTGTAGAAATAAAGTTTATCATTTATAGAGAATTATTAACTACAGATGGTTAATAACCCACTGGGGTTAATACTCTTCTAAGGTTTGTATTAATGTTGGTAGAATTGCCAACAGTATGTTAGGTAAAAGGAGACAAGTGCAACTAATGTGACATTTTATTGTGGCAACGTTTTGCTCTCCAGGAGCTTTATCAAGCCGTTAATACTCCTCTAGGGTTAATACTACTCTAGGGTTCATAACCAGTCAAGGGTTAATATTCCTCTAGGGCTCATAATCCCTTAAGGGTTAACCCATTAATGTCAGTAACTTGAACAAAATCTAGTTCAAAGATAAAATCAGCTTTATTCATCTTCACTAAATAAGGCTTTACAGACTATTTCACCCTACAAGACTTGGTAGCATCCTCAGCTCACACATTGGGTCCAGGATAAAACCCAACACAGGTGAAATGTTGGGCATTTCTCCTCACACCTGCTGCCCCTGTTTACCTAGCAGTAAATAGATATCTGAGTGTTAATCGACTATTGTGGATTGTCTCCTGGGGAGCAAGATTAACCAAAGTTACCAGAAATGCTCTGCATAGCCAGGGACTTTCTATATAGAATTCCAATGATGTCAGCTAGGACTATATCATTTGTATCATGTACTTTTAGAAATATTGTTATTATATAGAAATAAAAAAATTTTTATTTAGAAATAAAGGTTATTATTAATACAGGTCCTCCATCACAAATCCGGCATCATTGGGACCTGTAGTGTGCCGGATTACTGAGTTTGCCGAATTACAGAGTGGTTAGGTTAGAATACACTTAATAAAATTAACCAACTTGACTTACACAGTTCATTGAACATCAGCAAAAATCGAACATTTCCCCTACTTTGAGCTCAATTTCAAGGTACTTTTTGTTATGAAAGCAATCAAAATCATGTCTATTTCTGTAATATATCTTCCATTCTATCAAATGAGTCCAAAAAATGAGAATACAACCATAAAACCATACGAAAATATACTGCAAAGAGGCGGCTAATGGCTGAGAAGTGAACTCCCTTATTTATCGTCCGTCTTTTTTATTTTTGTTGTACGTTAAGAAGCATCTTTCCATCATACATTGCTCAAGTTTCATTGAGATAGCCCAACAAACAACAGAGAAAAAAAAAGATATTTACCAAAAATCATATATGGCAAGCTCAAGCCAGGTACAGGAAATAAGTCACTTTGTCTGACTTTTCTGGGTTATTTATCCCAGGTTCTCTATACATACACTGATATGTATGATAATCTATGTAACTGTATTTGTGTATACCTGAATAAACTTATTTACTTCTAGTCTGTCAACTGAGTGCAAGAAACTGCCCATTCACTTATTTCAACTACCCAATGAAGAGGTCAGAATTTGGCAATTTGGCCGATTTCACACAAATTTCAACAGATGCCAATTTCAAAATAGGATCCAGAATAAACAATGCAGACATTCCTGGCACTAAAATAACATTTTCTCTGTTCATTAGTCACGGCTACAGGCCCCTCTTATCTTACTCTTACTTACCATTTGGAATTTTTATTCACAAAAAAAAAAAAAAAAAAATAGAAGATTTACTGTTATGCAGACTACTGCATTATTGTAATAATTGTATAAATAATGTCAATCCATTCTTCACTCCGTACTGGAATTTAGACTGGCAGGCGGACAGGTATTGGACGGTGACGTCATTTGTTTACTCTTGAGCTTCGCTAAAGAGTAGAACATTTTCGCTGCTGTGAGCGCAATTTCAAGGTACTTTTCATCATGAAAGCAATCAAAATCATCTATTTCTGCAATATATCTTTCTCTCAAATGAGACCGAAAAAATGAGAATATAACCATAACAACCATACAAAAATATACCGCTAAGCGGCCGCTGATGGCTGAGAAGTGAACTCCGCTATTTATGGTCTGATTTCTTTCATTTTTGGTGTACGTGAAGAATTATCTTTCCATCATACATTGCCCAAGTTTGAATAAGATAACCCAACAAACAACTGAGAAAATAATAATAATATAATAATAATAATAATAATACGTGTATCTTTATTTACTACACGTACATGTACAAGGTATACAGGCCTAGATAACATCAGTGACATACTACTGTATAGAAAGGCACTTGTTATGCTGAGTATTTCAAGAAAATTAGGTCAGTGTCCCAGGATAACACCCACACTAGTCGACTAACACCCAGGTACCCATTTACTGATGGGTAAACATAGACAATAGGTGTAAAGGAACACGCCTAATGTTTCTACCCTGGCTGGGACTCAAATATTTACCAAAAATCATATATGGCTAACCCAAGCCAGGTACTAAAAATAAGCCACGTTGACTTTTTTGGGGTTATCCTAGGCTCTCTACACATATGCTGCTGTATAGCCCTTGTGGCTTAGCGCTTCTTTTTGATTATAATAATAATAATCTACACATATGCTGCTATGTGTGATAATCTATAGAGAGAAAATAACTTTTTTGTTTCATGTTTATGGTGGAGTACAAGTGTATATCATAGTTAGCCCTGTGCTATACTCTGTTTTCTCTAATATAAGCCCCCAAGACAAGGATAGGAGAATGGTATTTGTTTACCATATCCTCTTCATAACTCTGTCGAACTGCTTGGTGTTATGCCAAATATTATTCATTCTGGAGTATTTAACATGTTTTATGTTATTTATATTGTTTCTTATGTCATATTAGATCAATTGTGATAGGCAAATAAGCTGTAGTGTTGATATTAGCGTAATAATAAAGCATATTCTGCTTCATGAGACTGAGCTCATGGCAACCGACAGTGGCTTCAAAGCCACCTTATTTTTAATGGATAATGTACTGTGTAGGTGCTTTACATAATGAGAAGCATTTTTTTTATTCATTGGAACCATGGCTAGGGCTAAAAGTAAGCAGGTTAAAACAATAAATGGAGAAAAAGAAATTGGAATGACTTATGCAGCAAGTAGTGCCACCAAATAGTACCAGCAGGTTGGTGTGGCAACCCTGGAAATTTGAAATTATACTAGCCAAAATTAGTGCCGAATAACTGAAGGAACCGAATAACTGATTGCCGGATTTGTGATGGCGGACCTGTATTTAGAAATATTATTATTATATAGAAATAAAAATTGTTAGTAATATTATTTAGAAAGTAAGATTATTATTATTTAGAAATAATGATTATTATTATTATTTAGAAATAAGGATTTTTATTTAGAAAAAAAGGATTTTTATTATTTAGAAATAATTATTATGTAGAAATAAAGATTATTATTATTTGGTTCTCTGAACCATTCATCTACAAATCTGTCAGACACTGCAACTTCTTGGGATCTTAATACTTAGGAATTCTTCGCTTGCCTAATTCTTGGGCACGACCTACTTCCACATTGAACAAATGTGACACGACTTATGACTGCTGCACCTCTCCTGCCATACGGTTTATAAGCTGCTTCTCCGCTGATATGCCGTATTCTATTCAAGATTGATGGACTGAACACATCGACTCAAGGTTGAGGGACTGATTACCTCATTCTCCTCCTGTTCTTCAAGTTTCTCCTTCGTATGGACTGATGAAGCCACTGTGTGGCGAAACGTTTCCTCAATAAAGATACCCAAGAGTTGCATATGTGTCCAATTTATCAACATGTCGGTTCTCTGAACCATTCATCTACACTCCTCTGCTTCTTCTTCCTCCTCCTCTGCTTCTTCTTCTTCCTCCTCCTCTGCTTCTTCTTCTTCCTCCTCCTCTGCTTCTTCTTCTTCCTCCTCCTCTGCTTCTTCTTTCTTCCTCCTCCTCTGCTTCTTCTTCCTCTCCTTGCTTCTTCTTCTTCCTCCTCCTCTGCTTCTTCTTCCTCCTCCTCTGCTTCTTCTTCTTCCTCCTCCTCTGCTTCTTCTTCCTCCTCCTCTGCTTCTTCTTCTTCCTCCCTCGCTTCTTCTTCTTCCTCCTCCTCTTGCTTCTTTCTTCTTCCTCCTCCTCTGCTTCTTCTTCTTCCTCCTCCTCTGCTTCTTCTTCTTCCCCCTCCTCTGCTTCTTCCTCCCCCTCCTCCTCTTCTTCCTCTTCTTCCTCTTCCTCCTCCTCTTCCTCCTCCTAGGCCCCTTTCTGTTCCCACATCCTATGCTGACCCGGCTTCATTATTGAACCATTCTCCAGACTCTTTTTATACCCCTGTACCTTCTGCTGGTGATGCTTCACCACCTGATCCATGTGCTGAGGCTCCACCCATTTCTGCTAGTGCCTCTACCTCTTGCATGCCTTTAACTATACCTCCGGCTTCCCTGAATACAGTCCAATGGTTTTCAGATTGCCCACCTACCTCAGGTCGAACCGCCCACAGTACTACGCCTTAATGTTCCAGACCATTTGCTGATGACGGTTCTTTGATCACTGCTCATTCCATCCAAAAACTACCTATACGACACCCACTTCCTTTACTCATCTTGTTTACAAGTACACAGTGGACTAAATTCTTTTCCCTGCAACCGACATCTCCAACTGATTATCTTTCTGACTATAGTATTGGTAAAGCTCTTTTATAACATGGCCAAAATATATCCTTTCATGCTCTTCCAAGTGGTGCACACATTGTTACAGTTCAGAATGCAGAACAAGCTCATGATCTTTCCCATCTTACTTCCATTGATAACATTCCACTCACAGTTCACAAGCATGCTACTCTCAGTTCTTGCAGTGGTATGGTGTTTTACCGTATACCATTGTACAGTGTGATTTTCTGTCTTGTGGTGATATTTTGGAGCAATTAGCCCTTTAGGACCTTCCAGTTCTTCTCCCCACTTGTCTGAATTGCAGTGAACCTCTCAACCTTCTTTTTTCCGCCATTGTCAGGTCTGTCTTAATGAACGAGAAATCTGTTGTCTTAACCCTTTCAGGGTCGACAGGCTCTCTCCCAAACTTGTTCTCAGGGTCGAAAAAATTAAAAAAAAAAAAAAAAAAAATTCTTATGAAATGATAGAGCATATTTTTGTGAGTATTATGGGCCAAATTTTTTTTTTTGTGATCAGTACTTACCGAGATATGGAGGCATGAAGTTGAATAAGTGAGCCGCTTACGGCAACATCGCCGACTGCCGGTCACGCAGTAATAGTTTTATTTATTTTTTTCCTATGTTTTTTCTTTTATTCTTTAACATTTTATTTTTTCAAGTAACTTTTATGGCCTATGAAACCAATATAAGCCATATTTTGGATATATACACTCGTTGTATACTACACAATAACTGCACAAACATTGACAAGTGAACATTTTCACCTACTTTAGTCACATACTATTGCCTAGAATTATATACATAGTATTTATAGGTCCCAGCAATGTTTTGGTGGGGAAGGGAATGTGGGTTTGTGTGAACAACATGGCTGGCTGGCAGGCAGCTGGCTGGCTGGCTGGCTAGCTGGTTGGCTGGCTGGCTGGCTGGCAGGGTGGCTGACCAGCTGGCTGGCTGGTTGGCTTTGTCTATGTCTCAAAGGTACACATAAATACAATTATACATAGTGTAAATTACTTAGGATACACGGAAAATATAATAATAATAACTGAAGCATGGTGTAAGAGAGTGTGTCACTCGTCTTATCTCTCCACTAATAACAGTGTTGACATTTGATGAGGGGCGTCTTATCTCTCCATTAATGAGAGTGGTGACATTTGATGAGGGTACACTGCCTTCCCTTTATTTGTTTTCACTTTACACATAAACATGTCTATCTGTCTGCTTGTCTCTTTTTCTGTCTGCCTGCCTCTCTTTCTGTCTCTGTCTCAGATAGAGCCACTAGTGAACTAACATGTATTACACTCAGTGCAGTAGTCACTGCATCACATCTGAGTCCTGATACTTATTATTTGTCAGTCTGGATTTTTTGGTTTATCCTAGGTAATTTACACTATAATTGTATTTATGCATACCTGTGAGAGAGAGAGACACAGACAGAGACAGACAGACTGACAGACAGCCACCAAAACAGCCAGCCAGCCAGCCAACCAGCCACCTGACCAATCAGCCAGCCACCTGACCAGCCAGCCAGTCGGCCACCTGACCAGCCAGCCAGTCGGCCACCTGACCAGCCAGCCAGTCAACCACCTGACCAGCCAGCCACCTGACCAGCCAGCCAGCCACCTGACCAGCCAGCCAGCCACCTGACCAGCCAGCCAGCCACCTGACCAGCCAGCCAGCCACCTGACCAGCCAGCCAGCCACCTGACCAGCCAGCCACCTGACCAGCCAGCCAGCCATGTTGTTTACACAAACCCACGCTCCCTTCCCTACCATCCCCACTGCAACCCCATCCTTACTGCCTTTCCCCACCACCCACACTGCGGGAGAGTGAGATATTCCTTATACATGTACTTGGCTTGGTGACAACGGCCTACCAGCCTTTTTCCACTTGATTTGAAGGCGCTAGAATTTATGCGTACTAGTAAGTCAATAACCCTGGTGCATAAGACGTACTACTACATCAGAAGCCCTGAAAGGGTTGAGAGCGAAGGCCTTATCCTATGGCTGTCTCTTGGCTCTGCCTTCAAAGGAATCTTCTTCATGTCCCTATTCTAGGAGCTAGGAGACCTCCAACCTTGGCGGTTCCCCAGGCTACCAGCTCCTCCAGTGTCGTGTCTCCCAGAGTTACCCCCCCATCTCTAATTCTTTTACAGTTTCACCCTCTGAATCCCCCACCTTCTTACCTATTCCTACCTCTAATTCTTCTTGCCCGCTAGTTTCTCAGTCTGCAAGGCCACACATTCCTGCATCTTCGCGCCTGTCACCTGTGAAGTTGAACCTGTCTCATAAGCCTAAGTCTCTTCGCTTTCATCCGGACTCTCTCATTGACTTTTTGACAACAACTGACTGACTTCACAAATTCTGATACCTTCAGCCCTTTCTACTTCAATCTCTTGCTACCCTCTACCCCCGTACTATCCCCTGTCCCGCTGTTTTCTGTAACCTACTGATCATCCCTCCTCCCTTCTGCCATCCAATACCCTCGCTTCCTTCCCTACCCTGCAGCGCTGTATAGCCCTTGTGGCTTAGCGCTTCTTTTTTATTATAATAATAAGTCTCTTCGCACTCCTCCAGTGCTTACAATTCCCCAACAGTTTAACTTTTTGGCCTTGGTGCCTAGTTCTCATCCCCTTTCTAACTCTCACAAGAAGGTGTGGTCGTGTGGTCCCCTCTTCTACTGTTCCCCCCCCAGACTTCTTCCCCAGTTACCTTCCAGCCTCCTTCCTCTCCTGTTCCATGGCAGGACTCTTCAACGCATCACTCCAGGTTCATAAGCCCCTCTCATCTCAGACCTCTTTGGTTCCCTCCATAGTCTCCTTAGTCTCTACTTGCTTTACCTCGCCTGTCTCTGAAGTCATGGTATCAGCATCTTCCTTATCCGCTGAGATGCTTGGGGCTATCTCCAACTATATTGCAGAGACAAAACCCTTGATGGACACCAACAAGCCTCCTCCTACCCCTTCTTATTTCTCACAACCCTCGCAGCAATCTTTTCCTTCACAGCATTCTGGTTCCTCCTTGCTTACACGCTTTCTGTTCCCTCCACACATTGACTTCACTAACTCTAAATAGCCCATAGATTTTATCGCTTCTTATTGTTGGCATACCTGTCTTTGTGAATAATGACTTATTTATAATGGAATATTCGTGGCCTTGGGTAATCAAGGAGAGCTCCAGGTGTTGCTCTCCCAGTTTTCCCCAGTATGTGTTGGGTTACAAGAGCCCAAAATTCGTTCAGCTGTTATTCGTCCCATTTCAGGCTGTGTGCTGTTGCATTCTTCTGATCCCTTTCCTGATGAATCGTTTAATGAGAGTTCGCTTCTTGTGCACATTGGTATACTGTATCAACAGGTCTTTGTTCGTTCTCTGCTGCATTTTACTGTAGCCTATATTTATTTTCACAGATGGTATACAGTTTGCTCTCTATCTCTTTCCTTCCCATGCATTCTATATCTTGGATATTGGGTTCTTGATCTCTTCTCTGCCACTTCCTATCTTGTTAGGTGATTTTAACGCTCATCACCATCTTTGGGGAGACTCTTCTCACTTCTCATCCTCTTCATGTTTTAAATATGGGTGCTTCCACCCATTTTGACTTTTGCACTCAGTCTCTTTCTTGCATTGATCTTTCTATTTGCTCCACGTCAGTCGCATTTGATTATGCTTGATCTGTTCTCCCAGATTTGCACGACAGTGATCGCTTTCCTATTCTTCATACTTCTACGTATTCCCAACTGCCTCGTAGCTTTTTGTGGGGACCCTTCTTTGTCCTCCATTGATGAGCTGGTGCACCAGTTTTCAACCTTAGTTTTGACTTCAACACATTCTATTCTTCAAACCTCAGGCAGGCATTCTTAGACATGCGTGTCTTGGTGTTCTCCTACATGTGCCCATTCAGTGCGTTTGAAATGTGCTGCATGGGGCCGTTATCAATATAATCAGACCTCAGATCATCTTGGATTTTAAGCAGGCAAGGGCAGCCACTCGCCTCATCATACGCGACGTTAAATGCACTTGTTGGCAAGACTACCTGTGTACCATTACCTCGACTTTCCCTATGTGTGAGGTTTGGAAGAAGGTACGGAAGTTGTGTGGCAAGTACACTCTGGACCCAGCTCCCATTTTGCAGGTTGCTGGTGTTAGTGTTGCGGAACCTCTTGAAGTAGCTACGGAAATCGGGAACTATCTTTTCTGTGTCTCCCAAGGGCTTCACCTCTGTCCCTCATTTCTCGCATCTAAGTCTACCAAGGAGCAATTGCCCTTGGATTTCTCTTCTAATGGAAAGAAGCCATATAACATACCTTTCACTCTCCTAGAGGTAGAGTCCACACGTTCCGCTTGCCAGTCATTAGCAGTTGGGCCTGGTGATACTATTCATATCAGTATGCTACAACGTCTGCATTCTACAACCCTTACAGTCCTTTTGCGTCTTTTCAATCTTATTTGGATGTGAGGGGTTCTCTCTCCACATTGGAAATCAGCCATTGTACTACCATTTTGCAAACCAGGCACCTCGGGGCTTGATACCTCTCACTATCGCCCCATTGCTCTGACCAGTGTAGTCTGCAAGGTGATGGAACAGTTGGTGAATAGACATCTGATATGGTGTTTGGAGACTCACGATAGTCTTTCTCCTCACTAATATGGCTTTTGTAAGGGCTGCTCTGCTTTGGCCCTTTGTTCCACTTAGATACATACGTATGAAGTGCCGTTGCTAATAAACACTCCGTCCTAGCAGTCAAACAAACATGTCATTACTATTTCATGAGTCGAGTTGAGTCCTAGCAGTCTTTTTTGCTCTTGAGAAGGCATATGACACCACCTGGAGGTATAACATCTTAGCCTAGGCCCACTCCTTAGGCCTCCATGGTAATCAATCAACCTTCCTTGCTGCTTTCTTGTCTGAAAAACATTTATGCATCCGTGTTGGCACCTCGCTTTTCTTAGACTTTTTTCAGGCCAAGGGAGACCCACGAGGTTGTGTCCTTAGCACTACCCTTTTTCTCTTGGCTATAAATGACTTCCCTTCCATTCTTCCATCACATATTTTGCCATCACTTTATGTGGATGACTTCGCTATAGCTTACACAGGTGCTGACTGTCGCCTCGTAGTGGCCTCCCTTCAGGTTGTGATTGCCTGTGTTTTCCATTGGGCCACTTCTTGTGGATTTAAATTTTCTAGTGCGAAAACCCATTTCATTACCTTCACTAGACGTCCTCTTGTCCCAGATATTCTATTTTATTTAGATGGTTCACATATTTCAGAATGAGATAGTTAAGTTTCTTTGACTTTTTTTGATTGCCACCAGTTGACATGGAAACCTCACATTTCCTCTTTGAAGGCAGCTTGCCATGGTCAGCTCAACCTCCTTAAAATTCTTGCGCATCATTCATGGGAAGCACATTGTCTGACTCTACTCCATTTGCATTCCACCCTAGTCTTGTCCAAGCTGGAATATGGCGACCAAGTCTATTTTGTGTTCTGCAACTCATTCTAAGTTAGATCCCCTTCATCACCAGGATCTACATTAATGCCTTGGTGCCTTTCGTTCATCCCCTGTTGAAAGCCTCTATGCTGAGACGAATGTTCCTTCCTTAGCTGATCGTCAATAAGCTACCTTTATACCTTTGAAGAATTTTGAGAGTATATCTATTCTCTGAGCCTGGCCATGGTCCAGGCTTGTCTGGTGCTCGCCTGGTCAACCAGGCTGTTGCTGCTGGAGGCCCGCTGCCCTACATATCCATCACAGCCTGGTTGATCTGGCACCTGGTGAAGATACTTGTCTAGTTTCCTCTTGCAGGCTTCAACACTTGTTCCAGCAGTGTTTCTGATATCTTCTGGTAAGATGTTAAAAACTCTGGGACCCCGGATGTTGATACAGTGTTCCCTTATTGTCCCCACCACACCCCTGCTCCTCACTGGGTTTATTTTACACTTCCTCCGATATCTCTCACTCCAGTATGTTGTTATGGCAGTGTGCAGATTTGGGACCAAGCCCTCGAGTACCTTCCAGGTATATATTATCATGTACCCCTCTCTCTCCTCCGCTCCAATGAGTACATGTTCAAGACTTGCAGGCATTCCCAGTAGTTTAGGTGCTTTACTGGCTCAATGTGAGCCATAAATGTTCTCTGTATTTGTTCCAGCTCCGATATTTCTCCTGCCCTGAACGGGGCCGTCAGCACTGAGCAATATTCTAAGCGAGGGAGCACTAGCAATTTGAAGAGTGTCACCATCGGCATTGTTTCCCTTGTTTTGAAAGTTCTCAATACCCACCCAGTCAACTTCATGGCTGTTGTGATCTTTGTCTTGTTATGGTCTTTAAAAGAAAGGTCTGATGACATAATTATTCCTAGGTCTTTTACGTGTTCCTTACGTTCTATTTGGTGACCCTCTTGAGTTTTGTATATAGTGCTTCTTTTGAGTTCTTCATTCTTTCCATACCTAAGCAGCTGGAACTTATCACCATTGAATGTCGTGTTGTTTTCCACTGCCCACTGGAAAACCCTGTTTATGTCCTCTACCGTACCGACTTTCATGCTTATTTTAGTATCATCTGCAAATGATGATACAAAAGTGTGCCAGGTGTTTTTGTCTATGTCTGCTATGAGGATGAGGAACAGCAGTGGTGCCAGGACAGTGCCTTGGGGCACTGAGATTTTGACCTCGCTGATGCTGGATCTAGCCCTGTTCACTACTGTGTGTGAACAGGGTTGTGTGTTAGGAAACCAAAAATCCATCTGCCTACCTTCCCCGTAATGCCCATGGCCTTCATTTTGTGCGCTATCACTCCATGATCGCATTTGTCAAACGCCTTTGCAAAATCTGTGTAAATCACATCTGCGTTTTGGTCGTCTTCCAGTGCCTCCGTAATTCTGTCATAATGGTTCAGCAGCTGTGACAGACATGATCGTCCTGCTCTAAAACCATGCTGGTTCGGGTTATGTTGGTTGTGCTGGTCCATGAAATTTGTAACCTGCCGTCTAATCACTCTTTCGAAGATTTTTATGATGTGAGAGGTTAGGGCTACTGGTCTGTAATTTTTAGCAAAGGAGCTATGTCTGCACTCTTTAAGGCCTCCGGTATTTCACCTAGATCTAAGCTCTTTCTCCAAAGAATACTGAGGGCTCGTGCTAGTGGTACTTTGCACTTCTTTATAAATAGAGCATTCCATGAATCTGGTCCAGGTGCTGAGTGAGTGGGCATGTTTTCCATTTCTTTTTCGACATTATGGGATTTGTACCAATGTCAGTTAGTTGGTCTGTGCGGCCTTCTTCTGGAGTGAAAAATATTATTGCATTTTCTACCTTACTGTCATTTAGTGGGTTGCTGAACACCGACTCATACTGTTCTTTTAGGATTTCACTCATTTCCTGTTCATCGTCAGTATACGAGTCTCCTCTCAGTAGTGGTCCAGTTCTACAGGTAGTTCTTAGCTTGGATTTTGTGTAGGAATAGAAATATTTTGGGTTTCTTGCAATATCCTGTATGGCCCTTTGTTCCCTTTGTACTTCTTCTGTGAGGTATGACATCCTAAGGTTTTGCTCTAATTCAGTGATCTCTCTGCTAAGTCTATCTTTCCTCTGTTGTAGCATATTTGTGTTTTTAAGCAGTTCAGTAACCTGTTTTCTTCTTCTGTACCATCTCCTATGCTCTCTCTCTATATCTGATATTCCTCTGGGTTTCCTCAGTGGTACATGTTTCATACATACTTTGTATGCTTCTGTATTCAGCTTCTCTAGGCACAGCTGGGGATTTAGGTCGCTCATGTCTGATTCCCAGGGTATGTCTGATAGCTCTTGGTTTATTTTTTCCCAGTTAATTCTATGGTTGTTAAAATTAAACTTACTGAACATCCCATCTCTAACTTTAGCGATGCAGTTTCCTACCCCTGAGTTAATACTAGTTTGAACCTCTATGATGTTATGATCAGAGCAAATAGTTTTGGAAACTGTTATGTCTCTGACCAGTTCCTCGTTGTTTGTGAATATCAAGTCCAGGGTATTTTCATTTCTAGTGGGATCAATTACCTGTTGGTTTAAAGAGTGCTTTTCACAAAACCTCATTATTTCCCTGGTATGTACCTGTTGAGCCAGGGTGCTTCCCGCAGATATTTCTGGTATAACATTACATTGTGCCATCTTCCATTTTACATGAGGGAGATTAAAATCTCAAAGGAGTAAAATATTTGGTGTAGGACTTTCTAGCCTATCCAGATAGCTATCTATCTTACTTAACTGATCTGTGAATTCCTCAGCAGTTGCTGATGGTGGTTTGTATACTAGGATAATTACCAAATTCCTATTTTCAACTTTAATGCCTAGAATTTCTACTATATCATTCGTAGAATTCAGCACTTCTGTGCAACAGAAAGTATCCTTTACATAGATTCCTACCCCTCCCTGTGACCTATTGATTCTATCACATCTATACATTTTTTTTTTATTATCACACTGGCCGATTCCCACCAAGGCAGGGTGGCCCGAAAAAGAAAAACTTTCACCATCATTCACTCCATCACTGTCTTGCCAGAAGGGTGCTTTACACTACAGTTTTTAAACTGCAACATTAACACCCCTCCTTCAGAGTGCAGGCACTGTACTTCCCATCTCCAGGACTCAAGTCCGGCCTGCCGGTTTCCCTGAATCCCTTCATAAATGTTACTTTGCTCACACTCCAACAGCACGTCAAGTATTAAAAACCATTTGTCTCCATTCACTCCTATCAAACACGCTCACGCATGCCTGCTGGAGGTCCAAGCCCCTCACACACAAAACCTCCTTTACCCCCTCCCTCCAACCTTTCCTAGGTCGACCCCTACCCCGCCTTCCTTCCACTACAGACTGATACACTCTTGAAGTCACTCTGTTTCGCTCCATTCTCTCTACATGTCCAAACCACCTCAACAACTCTTCCTCAGCCCTCTGGACAGCAGTTTTGGTAATCCCGCACCTCCTCCTAACTTCCAAACTACGAATTCTCTGCATTATATTCACACCACACATTGCCCTCAGACATGACATCTCCACTGCCTCCAGCCTTCTCCTCGCTGCAACATTCATCACCCATGCTTCACACCCATATAAGAGCGTTGGTAAAACTATACTCTCATACATTCCCCTCTTTGCCTCCAAGGACAAAGTTCTTTGTCTCCACAGACTCCTAAGTGCACCACTCACCCTTTTCCCCTCATCAGTTCTATGATTCACCTCATCTTTCATAGACCCATCCGCTGACACGTCCACTCCCAAATATCTGAATACATTCACCTCCTCCCTCCTCCCCCCCTCCAATTTGATATCCAATCTTTCATCACCTAATCTTTTTGTTATCCTCATAACCTTACTCTTTCCTGTATTCACTTTTAATTTTCTTCTTTTGCACACCCTACCAAATTCATCCACCAATCTCTGCAACTTCTCTTCAGAATCTCCCAAGAGCACAGTGTCATCAGCAAAGAGCAACTGTGACAGCTCCCACTTTATGTGTGATTATCTTTTAACTCCACGCCTCTTGCCAAGACCCTCACATTTACTTCTCTTACAACCCCATCTATAAATATATTAAACAACCACGGTGACATCACACATCCTTGTCTAAGGCCTACTTTTACTGGGAAATAATTTCCCTATTTCCTACATACTCTAACTTGAGCCTCACTATCCTCGTAAAAACTCTTCACTGCTTTCAGTAACCTACCTCCTACACCATACACCTGCAACATCTGCCACATTGCCCCCCTATCCACCCTGTCATACGCCTTTTCCAAATCCATAAATGCCACAAAGACCTCTTTAGCCTTATCTAAATACTGTTCACTTATATGTTTCACTGTAAACACCTGGTCCACGCACCCCCTACCTTTCCTAAAGCCTCCTTGTTCATCTGCTATCCTATTCTCCGTCTTACTCTTAATTCTTTCAATAATAACTCTACCATACACTTTACCAGGTATAATCAACAGACTTATCCCCCTATAATTTTTGCACTCTCTTTTGTCCCCTTTGCCTTCATATAAAGGAACTATGCATGCTCTCTGCCAATCCCTAGGTACCTTACCCTCTTCCATACATTTATTAAATAATTGCACCAACCACTCCAAAACTATATCCCCACCTGCTTTTATCATTTCTATCTTTATCCCATCAATCCCGGCTGCCTTACCCCCTATACATGTTGTAGTTTTCTACCTTTATCTCTCCGTCCAAAACATCCCTTGTACGTGTTTCTGTAAATGCTCCAAACATGGCATTCGCTTCTGTCAGGAGCCCACTGACATAACTAACTTTGTCATTTTTATTTGATTTCAAACCCTGTATATTTGCAAATATGAAGCAGGAATTACCAAGTGGGATGTTTTGTCTCACTTTGTGTTTCATTAGTGCCACTGGTGGTGTACTACCTGATGTGTCCCCTGGTGTACACTCCCCTGGTTTCTCCAGTATAGTTCACCCTCGACTAACGATATTAATTGGTACCCGAGAACGAATATCGTTAGTCGAGTTTTTTAGTGCTAGCCAAGGCAAAATGTTAGCGTTAAAAGTATCATTAGCCTGATTTAACGTTAGTCGATGCCATCGTTAGTCGAGGGTCCACTGTACTGGCTTTGCGTTTGTTTGCTTATTCGGCCTTGAGCCCACCTGTCCTCTCTGTACCATTTCCCCTGTTTGTCTCCTCCTTTGTTTTGATCTTTTCTCTTTTTGTCTAAAAAAGAATGCTGTTCAATTTCCCTTTCTCTGCTAACTCTGTAGCACTGCGTTCCTTTTACATGGTGGTCTGGGCAGCTCAGGTCATAGCATTCTCTGGACTGTGTTGAAGCTTTACACATTACTGGATGGAAATACCTGCACTTTGTTACTTTGTCTGCTCTCATGACCTTCGGGTTCCTTCTGTGTATTGGTTTGTCTCAGACATTAGTAGAAGCCCCTTATTTGATCAGCGCCCCTGCTTACTATTTCCGTTTTCTCTTCATTTTTGCTCCTGTCTTCTCTCCAGTTGCCTCCCTTGTATGTTAGTGTAGCATCTGCCTTTTCCTTTCCCCCCCTTGGGAGGTTCCAATGGTTTGTGTCTGTTCTCCCCTACTGCCGTGCACCAAAGCTCTCTTACCTATGGCTGCTTCTCGCTCTCTTTTTCTTGAATACTTCTAATCACGTGCTTGTGCCATCGCTGTTTATACAGATGGTTCTAAATCTTCTGACGGTGTTGGGTTTGAGGCGGTGTTCCCTCATGATGTTGTCCGGGGTCATTTGTTAGACTCGACTAGTATTTTTACTGCCAAGTTGTATGCCATCCTTATACTGCTTCTCCATATTACATGTACAGTGGACCCTCGGTTATCGGCCATAATCCATTCCAGAAGCTTGGCCTAAAACCGAAACAGCTGAAAATCAAAATAATATTTCCCATAAGAATTAATGTAATTACAATTAATCTGTTCCAGACAAAAATATTCACCAAAAAATATTTTTTTTTAACAATTCAATCAGTATTACATAGTTTTATTGAAGACTGATGCTGGCTTCTGGTATGCCTGCTACACTCCCTGCATGCCTGTTACAATCTCTGCATGCCTGTTACACTCCCTGCATGCCTGCTACACCCCCTGCATGCCTGTTACACTCCCTGCATGCCTGCTACACTTTCTGCATGCCTGCTACACTTCCTGCATGTCTGCTACACTCCCTGCATGCCTGCTACATTCCTTGCATGCCTGTTATGCTCCCTGCATGCATGCTACACTTCCTGTATGCCTGCTACACTCTCTGCATGCCTGCTACACTTCACGCTTAAATTCCATGGTGTTTCTCACTTTTTTTGCCACAGGAACTTTACTAGGAACTTTCTTTGGAGCCATGGTTACTTATTTCGCAGTTGCACTGCAGAAACCCACAAAAAAATAATGGAAAACAAACAAAATGTTTTGATGTATGAGCAGAAGCTTCCTCACGCACCGAAAGACACAGCTAAACTGATGCGCAAGCAACCCCAGCTGGCAGACGAACACATCCGAAACAACCGATCACCGGGAGCCAAAAAACCAGCCGATCACCGAGAGCCAAAAAACCAGCCGATCACCGAGTTGGCCAATAATAGGAACGGCCGATAACCGAGGGTCCACTGTATGTATCCTTCGGCGTTTGTAATCATTTCGGATTCCCTCAGCGCTTTACAGGTCATTAAACAATGTGATTCCCCTCATCCACTGGTCCCTTGTGTTCAGCTTTGGTTGTGCCATGTAGCTAGCAAGAAAAAGGATAGATGTTTTCTGCTGGGTCCCTGGACATATTGATGTGCAGGGCAGTCAGCAGTGCGTGATCTTCCGGTTTTCTATAGAGGTATTCCATTCAGGGATTATATTACAATCATCTCTGCCCATCTTTGAGGCCGTTGGCAACAACGGTGGTTGGACATGCACCATGACAAATTGCACTCTATTAAACTGCTTTTGGGTTTGTGGCCTGTACTTGGGAGACTGCACTCTCCTGTCTCTGCATTGGCTATACTTGCCTTACCCATGGGTATCTCATGGAACGACACCCTATTCCTCTCTGTGAGGTTTGTCGGGTCCCTATTTCAGTTCTTCACTTTCTTGTGGATTGTCTGGTTTACCAGCGAGCTCACAGGATTTACCTCCACTGACGCTGCCACCCTACCACTTGATTGCAGTAAACTGCAATCAAGTCTCTGTCCCAGACTTTCGATTGGCTGATTTCCTGGGACTGAAAAATTACCTGGGTGGACTAAATTGGGATGATCTGGCTATGGGTCAGGTAGCTGGTGTTGGTTGCCAATATGACATTTTTCAGAGCATAGTTCTAGCTGCTTAGTCAGCTTTTGTTCCGAGTAGAGAAATTAGATCTAACAAAAATGATCTCAAATGGATGAACAATAGATTAAAACATCTCATAGGTCAAAAGAGAGGCATATATAGGCGTATCAAAAGAGGGGATGGGCAGTTAAGAAATCAATATATTCAATTAAAGAGAGAAATAAAAAAAAGGAATAAGAAAAGCAACAAGGGATTATGAGGCTAAGGTCGCAAGAGATTCGAAGACTAACCCAAAAGGGTTCTTTCAGTTATACATAAGTAAGATTAGAGACAAGATAGGCCCACTTAAGAGTAGCTCAGGTCAGATCACTGACAGTGATAGGGATATGTGTGAAATTTTCAGTTCTTACTTCCTCTCAGTCTTTACTTAGGAAGATACTAGTGAAATTCCAGAAATAATAAATTATGTAGAACAAGACGATAATAAACTATGCACGACTGCAGTAACTAGTGACATGGTCCTCAGACAAATAGAGAAATTAAAACCTAACAAATCCCCAGGCCCTGATGAACTGTTTGGGTTTTTAAAGGAATGTAAAGAGGAACTTTGCAAACCTTTGGCTAATCTTTACAACATATCACTACAAACTGGCATAGTGCCTGATAAGTGGAAAATGGCAAATGTAATACCTATTTACAAGGCAGGTGACAGGTCCTTAGCTTTGAACTATAGACCAATAAGCCTTACCTCTATAGTGGGAAAATTTATGGAATCAATAATCGCCGAGGCAATTCGTAGCCATCTTGATAGGCATAAATTGATAAATGAATCTCAACATGGTTTTACTAAGGGGCATTCCTGTCTTATGAATTTACTAACTTTTTTTGATAAGGTGTTTGAGGAGGTAGATCATGGTAATGAATATGATATTGTGTGTATGGACTTCAGTAAGGCTTTTAATAGAGTTCCACATCAGAAACTTTTGAGGAAACTTAAGGCACACGGAATAGAAGAAATTTTTTCCTGGGTAAGGTGTCATTGACAAATAGGCAGCAAAGAGTTTGCATAAATGGGGAGAAATCAGAATGGAGAAGCATCACAAGCGGTGTTCCACAAGGGTCAGTGTTGGGCCCGTTGTTCTTCACAGTTTTTCATAAATGATATAGATGAGGGAATAAATAGCGACATAAGCAAATTTGCTAATGACACCAAAATAGGCCATCCAATTCATTCTATTGAGGACATTAATGCACTCCAGAATGATTTGAATAGACTGATGCAGTGGTCGGAGAAGTGGCAGATGCAGTTTAATATAGACAAATGCAAAGTGCTAAATGTTGGACAGGACAATAACCATGCCACTTATAAACTGAATAGTGTAGATCTTAATACTACTGATTGCAAAAAGGATTTAGGAGTGCTGGTTAGCAGTAATCTGAAACCAATACAACAGTGCATAAGTGTTCGCAATAAAACTAACAGAATCCTTGGCTTCATATCAAAAAGCATAAATAATAGAAGTCCTCAGGTTGTTCTTCAACTTTGTATATCCTTGGTTAGGCCTCATATAGATTATGCTGCACAATTCTCATCGCCATATTACAGAATGGATATAAATGCACTGGAAAATGTACAGAGGAGGATGACAAAGTTGATCCCATGTATCAGAAATCTTCCCTATGAGGATAGACTGAGGGCCCTGAATCTGCACTCTCTAGAAAGGCGTAGAATTAGGGGGGGGATATGATTGAGGTGTATAAATGGAAAACAGGAATAAATAAAGGGGATGTAAATAGCGTGCTGAAAATATCCAGCAAAGACAGGACTCGCAGCAATGGCTTCAAGTTGGAAAAGTTCAGATTCAGGAAGGATATAGGAAAGCACTGGTTTGGTAATAGAGTTGTGAATGGGTGGAACAAATTCCCAAGTACCGTCATAGACGCTAAGACTTTGTGTAGTTTTAAAAATAGGTTGGATAAATACATGAGTGGGTGTGGGTGGGTGTGAATTGGACCCGACTAGCTTGGCCTACCAGGTCTGGTGCCGTGCTCCTTCCTGAAGTGGAAGTGACCTGACTAGGTGGTCATTGTTCTAGGCCGGGGGAAGGGGCATGGACCTGCTTCACATGAGTCAGTAGGCTTGTTGCAGTGTTCCTTCTTTCTTATGTTCCCTTCTTCCAGTCGACCCTGCCTTTCACATACAATCACTTTTTTACTTTTTGTTAGCAACTGCTTTACTATACGAACTTTGACACGTAGCCCCTTGCATCCCTTCCAGCACTTTTCTCCCCTTACCTCTGATCCCCTCTCCACCTAGCTGTTTATAGCCCCAGCACTATTTTCTGCCCTGCAGCGCAGCATAACCCTTGTTGGTTTAGCGCTTTACAGTGGACCCCCGCATAACGTTGGCATCGCATAGTGTTAAATCCGCATAGCGATACATTTTATCGCTAAAATTTTGCCTCGCATAGTGCTAAAAAATTCGCTCAACGTGATTCGTCCGAGACACGTCCATGCGGCCTGAGCCAGCCTCACTTGTTCTGCCAGTGGCATTGTTTACAAGCCAGCCTCTGCGGTAACATTCAAGCATACAATCGGAACATTTCGTATTATTACAGCCTTTTTATAATGATTTCACCTGAAAAATAAGTGACCATGGGCCCCAAGAAAGCTTCTAGTGCCAACCCTACAGGAATAAGGGTGAGAATTACTATGGAGATGAAGAAAGAGATCATTGCTAAGTATGAAAGTGGAGTGCGTGTCTCCGAGCTGGCCAGGTTGTATAGTAAACCCCAATCAACCCATTGCTTCTATTGTGTCCAAGAGAACTGCAATCAAGGAAGCTGTTCTTGTCAAGGGTTTAACTGTGCTCTCGAAACAGAGATCGCAAGTGATGGAAGATGTTGAGAGACTGTTATTGGTGTGGATAAACGAAAAACAGATAGCAGGCGATAGCATCTCTCAAGCGATCATAAGTGAAAAGGCTAGGAAGTTGCACGAGGATTTAATTAGAAAAATGCCTGCAACTAGTGGTGATGCGAGTGAATTTAAGGCCACCAAAGGTTGGTTTGAGAGATTTAAGAGGCGTAGTGGCATACATAGTGTGATAAGGCATGGTGAGGCTGCCAGTTTGAACCAAAAAGCAGCTGAAAAATATATGCATGAATTCAAGGAGTACATAGACAGTGAAGGACTGAAACCTGAACAAGTGTTTAATTGTGACGAAACAGGCCTGTTTTGGAAGAAAATGCCAAGCAGGACCTACATTACTCAGGAGGAAAAGGCACTCCCAGGACATAAGCCTATGAAAGACAGGCTTACTCTTCTCATGTGTGCCAATGCTAGTGGTGATTGCAAAGTGAAGCCTTTATTAGTGTATCACTCTGAAACTCCCAGAGCGTTCAGGCAAAAGAATATCCTCAAGGCTAATTTGTGTGTGCTGTGGAGGGCAAACAATAAGGAATGAGTCACTAGGGACTTTTTCTATGACTGGTTACACCAAGCATTTGCCCCCACTGTGAAAAATTACCTAACTGAAAAGAAATTAGACCTTAAGTGCCTCCTGGTGTTAGACAATGCCCCTGGTCATCCTACAGACTTGGCAGAGCGACTTTGTGGGGACATGAGCTTCATTAAGGTGAAGTTTTTGCCTCCTAATACCACTCCTCTCCTTCAGCCCATGGACCAGCAGGTTATTGCAAACTTCAAAAAACTGTACACAAAAGCTCTGTTTGAAAGGTGCTTTGTAGTGACCTCAGAAACTCAATTGACTCTAAGAGAGTTTTGGAGAGAGCACTTTAATATCCTCAATTGTGTAAACCTTATAGGTAAGGCTTGGGAGGGAGTGACTAAGAGGACCTTGAACTCTGCTTGGAAGAAACTGTGGCCAGAATGTGTAGACCAAAGGGATTTTGAAGGATTTGAAGCTAACCCTGAGAATCCTATGCCAGTTGAGGAATCAATTGTGGCATTGGGGAAGTCCTTGGCATTAGAGGTTAGTGGGGAGGATGTGGAAGAGTTGGTGGAGGAGGACAATGAAGAACTAACCACTGATGAGCTGCTAGATCAACTTCAACAGCAAGAGGCCACACCTGAGGAAATTGCTTCGGAGGAGGGGAGAGAGAAATTGAAGAAGTTACCAACTTCAAAGATTAAGGAAATCTGTGCAAAGTGGCTTGAAGTGCAAACCTTCATGGATGAAAATCACCCTCAGACAGCTATTGCAAGCCGTGCTGGTGACTATTACACTGACACTGTTGTGAAACATTTAGGAAAGTCATAAAGAAACGAGAGGTACAGGCCACTATGGACAGATATGTTGTGCGACAGAAGTCCAGTGACTCTGAAGCTGGTCCTAGTGGCATTAAAAGAAGAAGGGAAGCAACCCCGGAAAAGGACTTGACACCTCAAGTCCTAATGGAAGGGGATTCCCCTTCTAAACACTAAAACCATCCAGTCTCCCCTCCTCCCATCCCATCAATCATCACCACATCTTCAATAAAGGTAAGTGTCATGTAACTGTGCATGTTTTCTTAAGTTTGTGTGTATTAAAATTAATATTTCATGTGGTAAAATTTTTTTTTTCATACTTTTGGGTGTCTTGCACGGATTAATTTGATTTCCATTATTTCTTATGGGGAAAATTAATTCGCATAACGATAATTTCGCATAACATTGAGCTCTCAGGAATGGATTAATAGCTTTATGCAGGGGTCCACTGTATTTGATTATAATAATAATGTGCTTGGGGATTGACCACGGCCAGTCACCTTAAACCTTTAATAACCCAACAAAATGTGGTGGTGCAGTTGATCACAAACTTCTGCGCCAAACAACACACCCAACCACTCTTCAAAAGCTTGAACTTACTTCATGTACAAAATATACTCGCTCATTATTGTGCCTACTATACAGTGGACCATCCCTTTTCGTCTTTAATTCATTCCAGAGAGTCCAACAAAATGCGAAATTGACTAAAACTGAAACCATTTTCCCCATAAGAAATCGTGTAAATCCAATTAATCCATTTCAGATGCCCAAAAGTATAAACAAAAAATACATTTTATAGAGAAGAGCTATATTCCACGGCTTATATATCTATCACAGTTCATCTAATATGACATAATAAACAATATTAATAACATAAAAACATGATATGTATAGTATACTCTAGAATGAATAAAGTATGTCATTACATTTGTGAGGAGTAATTGGTGGTAGTGTAGAGTTTATAAGGGCCACTGAGAGAAGCTGTACATATTAGTGTAGTGGAGGCTGCAGCACAAGCCACCAGCACTATTCACCCAATGTACATAGTTTATAAATAAGAAATATTTACTTTAATTTATAAATAAGAAATATTTACACTTATTGTACCTTGGAGATGCTGGCATTGATTTAGGGTGGTGGAAGAAAAGCAGGGAGGCATATGTTTGTCAGTGGCCCTGTATACCTCCAATAACACTGCAGTCAATTTCATGTCATCCTTTTTTTTTATCACTTAACTTACTTGCTACACTGTTAATGCTACACTTTATCGCTGGCTGGCTCTTTAGCCTTTATCAACTCCTGCTGCTTTAGTATCGTAAAATCACTGAAGAAGGCACATTCTCCCCTCTCTCTTCCTCCTCCACTTTGGTACTTTGCTACTAGTTTTTTCTTGAAGTCTATCATGTTTCTTAGCTTCTTTATCAATGGGCTGGCACTAGCAGCTTTCTTTGAGCCCATGGTGGCTTATTTAGCAGTCAACAGAATAAACAACTGCTAAAAACAATGAATTATTACGAAATGTTTCCTATGGCCTCGCAGGATAATGTTCCCTCGCCCATAAACAAAGCGACACTGCCTCCTCAGAATGCATGTGTGGGAGGTTGTGTGCATGGCACACTCAGACGTGTACTGTACGACCGATGAGAACGGAGGAAAGCAATGCAAACGGAGCCAATAATTTTATGGAAAAAATCAGTGATGACAGAAATGAGCGAAAACAGAGCCCAACAAAAAGGGAGGGTCCACTGTATATACAGAACATTAAACTACAATATCAACCCTTCACCCAAACTTCTAGACAGCTTCAACAGAAAACACAGGCATAATACGAGGCACAAAACACTTTTTGACATCCCTCATGTCCATCTCATACTATGCAAAAATGCAAAGCACATAAAGGGCCCAAAGATCTGAAACTCTTTGCCTGAAACAGCAAGAGGTCCCCTGCCCACAAATCAACTTAGGACTATACTCAAAAATCATCTCATCTCTCAATAACAACCATATCCACACTATGCTAAACTATAACCAAATTTAAAGCAACTCTCCCAAATACATTTTATTATCCCTTAACAATTAACCATTATTACAAACTTAAGAATGTTTGTATCATTAATTGTACACCTCATATTAATTGTAGAGTAAATAAACTTAATTACAAACTTGAAAATGTATGTTTGTATCATAAATTGTACTACCTCATAATAATAATAATAATAATAATAATAATAATAATAATAGAGTAAAATATTGAATATTTGTATTCTACCACTCTTCAACTGTCTAGAATTAAAGTAGTCTTTAACCCTTTGAGGGTTTCGGACGTACTAGTACGTCTTACGCGCAGGGGTTTTTGACGTACTAGTACGCACAAATTCTAGCGCCGTCAAATCTCGCGGGAAAAGGCTGGTAGGCCTACATGTGAGAGAATGGGTCTGTGTGGTCGGTGTGCGTGGTAGAAAAAAAATCTGGGACCCAGTGGTGCATTGTGGGAACGCCATCTTAGTAAACAATATCCACCATGCCTCGCGATAAGAAGCTCCTCACTCCTCGGCGAATTGGGACGCTTTTGTTCCCCATTAACAGTTTTAATACAGATGGAAGTGCCATTGAAGATGAGTTTCAAGGTTTTGGTGAGGTTTTGACCGAAACTAATGACCATAATATCAGTAATAGTGAGGAAAACCCAGACGACCCTCAGCCTTCCACCTCTGGTGCTGGGCCGTCTTGTTCACGTTCAGTTGTACCAGAATCCAAGAGGAAACTTCTATTTTCCCAAATCCCAGACTCAGATGAGAGCATGGGTGATGATAGTGATAGTGAATATGAACTACAAGCTCTTCAAACTAGTTCCAGTAGTGATAGTGAAGTGCAATATTCCCAAGTGAAGCGTCAGTATATACAACGATATATGCGCTCTGGTAGTGTGCCATATGCTATTCCAAGGGAAAGGAGTGCATCTCGGAGTACATCCCGTGGCTGTACAACGGGAACAGACAGTGAAAATGACGATGATACTGGTGCAATTGGGATGGAAAATGTGCGTGGTGTTAGTGGTGCCGGCGGTGAGGCACCAGCAGTGGGCCATGCTGCCACCCACGCTGCCACCCACGCCGCTGCCTCAGCTGATATACAACAAAGGCCACCATCCCCCACCCACCCACCACACCAGCCTCCACAACCACAACCTCCACAACCACAACCACCTGTCATTGTCCAGTACCCACCAACAGACTGCACCTGGGATTGGCAGGAAGCTGTCAATTTTGTTCCAAATGCCCACCAGTTTGATGACAGCCAAAGTGGAATACGGCCATCTTGTGCACTTGGGAACAATGCCACTGAACTGGAATGTTTCGAGTTATTCTTTGACGAACCACTGATGGAAAGTGTTGTCATGGAAAGCAACACATACTACGAGTACACCTTGGCAAACACATTGCTTTCACCAAAATCACGTCTACACCAGTGGAAGGAGGCAACTGTGGCTGAGATGTATCTTTTCTTTGCCACAATAATGATTATGCCACATGTGTATAAGCACAAAGTGAAATCATACTGGTCAACAGACCGCCTGATTGCAACCCCAGGTTTCAGTGATATAATGCCAGTGAATCGATTTGTGCTAATGTTACGTATGCTTCACTTCTCAGACAAAACCAGGCCTGACAGAAACGACAGGTTATATAAGATTAGGAATGTGTTTGTGTATCTGAAAGAGAAATTCAGTACACATTTTTATCCCTTCAGGAAGCTTGTAATTGACGAGTCTTTGATTCTGTTCAAAGGAAGACTTTCTTTCAAGCAGTACATATCAAGCAAGAGGAAACGCTTTGGTATAAAGTTGTTTGTGCTTTGTGATTGTTACAGTGGTCTGGTATTGGATATTATTGTGTACACTGAAAGTTATACATTGCAAAATACCAGGAAGTTATTGGGCATCTCAGGTGATGTGGTTAGAACAATGATAGAACCATACCTTGGTAAGGGGCATATATTATATACAGATAACTGGTACACAAGCCCCTCACTCAGTGATTTTTTGCGAGTGAACATGACAGATGTGTGTGGCACAGTGCGTGCAAATCGGAAACATATGTCCAGGTTTGATGCTAGCACTTGTAGAGGTGAGGTGCAGGCGTTTGCTGCCAATGACATCATGGCATTTCGGTGGGATGACAAACGAGATGTCACACTGTTGTCATCAGTTCACCCTAATGAAATGGCAGACAGTGGCAGGCAGCATAGAGAGAGCAATGAGCCCATTCTAAAACCTGCAGCTGTGATTGATTACACCTTCAACATGCGTTCAGTGGACAAATGTGACATGCAGATTGGGTTTGCTGATTGTGTTCGCAAGAGTTATAAGTGGTACATAAAACTCTTTTTCCATCTTCTGGACATTTCCATGCTCAATGCTTATAATATGTATAAGATGAGGACCAGAAACAAACCACAGTACGGCGAATTCTGTTTGTCTGTCATCAGACAAATAGTATTCAAGTACCAAGGAACAGCACTTGCAATTGACCGCCCAACAAATTATCATCAACTACCTGCTCGTCTGAAGCATGATGATCACTTCCTGGTAAAAGTGCCTGCTACTGCTTTTAAGAAAAAGGCTCAGAAGAGGTGTTACGTCTGTTCACATACAAAAAAATGCCCACAACAACGCAGGCACTCGTTTTATGTGTGAGAAATGTAAAACACCACTGTGCATGACACCATGTTTCAAAGAGTTCCACAGGCTGCAGAACTTCTAGAAACATTCCCTGTGACTGTATGTGTGTATATAAAATATAGAAAAATAGTAATAAACAACATTTCATATCGTTTGTTTGTGTAAATATTTTCTATAAACAAAATAATGACAACAGTGTTTATGCCCTTATTGTGTAGTATTGAAAAAGAAATAACTTACAAAATACTGATCATGTTGGCCTCAGAGGCCATAAAAGTTACTCAGAAAAAGAAAAATTGAAAAATAATTGAAAATAGTACATAAAAAAGTAAATAGAAAAATACCGGGTGACGGCAGTCGGCGATGTTACCAGATGTTGTTCACTTTTGGCAAACTTCACGCCTCCATATCTCGGTAAGTATTGACGGTAAAATTTTTTTGTTTAGCCTATAATGTTTAGAAAAAAAAAACTATTTTTTCATAAGAAAAATCTTTTTTTTTTTTTTAAATTTGGCCGACCCTGAGAACGAGTTTCGGAGAGGGCCTGTTGACCCTCAAAGGGTTAAGAACAGTCGTACCTTGACTTAAAAGTGCCCCAACTTACGAATTTTCCGAGTTATGAGCCGTCGCTTGGTCGAGTTTTTGCTTTTGAGTTGCAAGCCAAAATCCGAGTTACAAGAGAGCTTCAGATACGCTGCCATTAATTGGCGAAGTATCTGAAGTCAAATCCAATTCTGTACCCAGGTACTTTTTACCATCCTACATGCTATTCCAAGAGCATGTTTACCTGGAGTTTACCTGGAGAGAGTTTCGGGGGTCAACGCCCCCGCGGCCCGGTCTGTGACCAGGCCTCCTGGTGGATCAGCGCCTGATCAACCAGGCTGTTGCTGCTGGCTGCACGCAAACCAACGTACGAGCCACAGCCCGGCTGATCAGGAACTGACTTTAGGTGCTTGTCCAGTGCCAGCTTGAAGACTGCCAGGGGTCTGTTGGTAATCCCCCTTATGTGTGCTGGGAGGCAGTTGAACAGTCTCGGGCCCCTGAAAATTATTGTATGGTCTCTTAACGTGCTAGTGACACCCCTGCTTTTCTTTGGGGGGGATGGTGCATCGTCTGCCAGTCTTTGCTTTCGTAGTGAGTGATTTTCGTGTGCAAGTTCGGTACTAGTCCCTCTAGGATTTTCCAGGTGTATATAATCATGTATCTCTCCCTCCTGCGTTCCAGGGATACAGGTTTAGAAACCTCAAGCGCTCCCAGTAATTGAGGTGTTTTATCTCCGTTAGGGCACGCCGTGAAAGTTCTCTGTACATTTTTAGGTGGGGCAATTTCACCTGCCTTGAAAGGTTTCTGTTAGAGTGCAGCAATATTCCCGCCTAGATAGAACAAGTGACCTGAAGAGTGTCATCATGGGCTTGGCCTCCCTAGTTTTGAAGGTTTCTCATTATTCATCCTGTCATTTTTCTAGCAGATCCGATTGATACAATTTTTATGGGCCCCTTGAAGGGGAGACCTCCGACATAATCACTCCCAGGTCTTTAACGTTGGTGTTTCGCTCTTATTTTGTGGCCAGAATTTGTTTTGTACTCTGATGAAGATTTAATTTCCTCATGTTTACCATATCTGAGTAATTGAAATTTCTTATCGTTGAACTTCATATTGTTTTCTGCAGCCCACTGAAAGATTTGGTTGATGTCCGCCTGGAGCCTTGCAGTGTCTGCAATGGAAGACACTGTCATGCAGATTCGGGTGTCATCTGCAAAGGAAGACACGGTGCTGTGGCTGACATCCTTGTCTATGTCGGATATGAGGATGAGGAACAAGATGGGAGCTAGTACTGTGCCTTGTGGAACAGAGCTTTTCACCGTAGCTGCCTCGGACTTTACTCTGTTGACGACTACTCTCTGTGTTCTGTTAGTGAGGAAATTATAGATCCATCGACCGACTTTTCCTGTTATTCCTTTAGCGCGCATTTTGTGCGCTATTACGCCATGGTCACACTTGTTGAAGGCTTTTGCAAAGTCTGTATATATTACATCTGCATTCTTTTTGTCTTCTAGTGCATTTAGGACCTTGTCGTAGTGATCCAGTAGTTGAGACAGACAGGAGCGACCTGTTCTAAACCCATGTTGCCCTGGGTTGTGTAACTGATGGGTTTCTAGATGGGTGGTGATCTTGCTTCTTAGGACCCTTTCAAAGATTTTTATGATATGGGATGTTAGTGCTATTGGTCTGTAGTTCTTTGCTGTTGCTTTACTGCCCCCTTTGTGGAGTGGGGCTATATCTGTTGTTTTTAGTAACTGAGGGACGACCCCCGTGTCCATGCTCCCTCTCCATAGGATGGAAAAGGCTCGTGATAGGGGCTTCTTGCAGTTCTTGATGAACACAGAGTTCCATGAGTCTGGCCCTGGGGCAGAGTGCATGGGCATGTCATTTATCGCCTGTTCGAAGTCATTTGGCGTCAGGATAACATCGGATAGGCTTGTGTTAATCAAATTTTGTGGCTCTCTCATAAAAAATTCATTTTGATCTTCGACTCTCAGTCTGGTTAGCGGCTTGCTAAAAACTGAGTCATATTGGGACTTGAGTAGCTCACTCATTTCCTTGCTGTCATCTGTGTAGGACCCATCTTGTTTAAGTAGGGGCCCAATACTGGACGTTGTTCTCGATTTTGATTTGGCATAGGAGAAGAAATACTTTGGGTTTCTTTCGATTTCATTTATGGCTTTTAGTTCTTCCCGCGATTCCTGACTCCTAAAGGATTCTTTTAGCCTAAGTTCGATGCTTGCTATTTCTCTGACCAGTGTCTCCCTGCTCATTTCAGATATATTGACCTCTTTTAGCCGCTCTGTTATTCTTTTCCGTCGCCTGTAAAGGGAGCGCCTGTCTCTTTCTATTTTACATCTACTCCTCCTTTTTCTTAGAGGAATAAGCCTTGTGCATACATCGAGTGCCACCGAGTTAATCTGTTCTAGGCATAAGTTTGGGTCTGTGTTGCTTAGTATATCTTCCCAGCTTATATCGGTTAGGACTTGGTTTACTTGGTCCCACTTTATGTTTTTGTTATTGAAGTTGAATTTGGTGAATGCTCCCTCGTGACTAGTCTCATTTTGTCGGTCTGGGGCTCCACGCATACATGTCTGAACCTCAATTATGTTGTGATCTGAGTATATTGTTTTTGATGTGGGAAGGATAATGCATGTACTCCCACACTAATTCCAGATTGTAGCGAGGCACCTTGTCGCTTGTTTGGTATAAATCCATGGAAGAGGTAACCTCCATTTCAACACTCAAAGTTTTTCCAGAAACATTAATTAGGGTGGGTGGAGTAGTGATGGTGGTGGAGTATTGATAGTGGTGAGTGGAGTACTTATAGTGGTGGGTGGAGTAGTGATGGTGGTCGGTGGAGTAGTGATGGTGGTGAATGGAGTAGTGATGGTGGTCGGTGGAGTAGTGATGGTGGCCGGTGGAGTAGTGATGGTGGTGGATGGAGTAGTGATGGTGGTGGGTGGAGTAGTGATGGTGGTTAGTGGAGTAGTAATAATGTTGGGTATAGTAGAAATAGTGGTGGGTGGAGTAGTGAAGGTGGTGGGTAGAATATATAATATTTCTTATTTATAAATACATTTTTCTTATTTAAAAACCCATAACAAAAAAAAATTGGTAGTTTTTGGGAGCTGGAATGGATTAATGGCATTTCAGTTAATTTCAGTGAGGAAAATTGATTTGATATATGAGCAAATTGAGTTACAAGCTTGGTCACAGAATGAATTAAACTCGTAAGTCAAGGTACCACTGTACGTATTAGGTTAAGTCTGCCCGAAATGCCTCAGCATGATAGAGGCTTTCTTTGTACCAATCAAATTATGAAATGTAAACACACATTGTAACCTTAGCAAAGAAATAAAATTTTTATTTTTATTTGATTTTGACTTGCTATAGCTGGCTGAACTTTCTTAAAATCCTTGTTCATCTTTCTTGGGGGCGGATTGTCCAACTCTACTTCAACTTCATTCAGCCCTAATTTTATCAAAACTAGAGTAAGGTGACCAGATATATTCTGTGGACTCTGCTGCAACTCTTCCTAAACTTGATCTCATTCATCATCAGGGATTACGTTTATGTCTAGGTGCTTTTTATTCCTCCCCTGTCAAGAGCCTGTATGCAGAGGCGAATGTTCCATCCTTGAATGATAGACTTGATGCTTTTGCCTTCACTATTTTGTCTGATTTCATACAATCCTTCTACATACAGGATAGTAACAGACATTAGTAGTCCAATATTTGTTCACTGCCCCTTGTTTACTCCTTCATTTTTCTCTTTGTCTTCATTCACTCTTGACTTCTCTTCAGTTACCCCCTTTATATATTCATCTAACATCTAACTTTCCTCTTTTTCCCTTGGGTGGTTCCAACAATTTGAGTTTGTTCTTCCCTGCTGCCTATGCATCCTACAGTTGCTTCTCTCTCCCTTTTTCTCAACCACTTCCAGTCTCATTCTCATGCCATTTCAGTTTACACTGAGGGTTCTAAATCATTTGATGGTATCAGGTTTGCAGCAGTGTTCCTCGACAGTGTTATGGGAGGTCATTTATTAGACTTGGCCAGCATTTTCACAGTTAAACTGTATGCAGTGCATATTGCATCTATTCCTGCCTCATTGTTTGTGATAGTCTTGGACTCCTTTAGTACTTTGTAAGCTATCAAAACATTTAATTCAGTTCATTCCCTAGTTCTTCGTATACAACTTTGGTTGTTCCGCATTTCTAGCAAAAACAAAGAAATTGTTTTCTTATGGGTCTCTGGTCATGTTGATGTTCAGGGCAATGAACAGCCGGACTCTGCTGTGCGATCAGCTGTACATAACCTTCCAGTTTCATATAGAGGTATTCCATTCTCAGATTATTTTGCTTTAATCTCTAACAACCTTCGCAACTATTGGCCCCTACATTGATCCGACATCATCACTGCTCAACAGCCCTTATTTTAAATTCTCTCCTTGATGACGGCCCCACCTTTGACATAGACTCCCTCTTTAACAGATTTATTGCAAAACCTTTGATTATACAGTGGACCCCCGCATAACGATTACCTCCGAATGCGACCAATTATGTAAGTGTATTTATGTAAGTGCGTTTGTACGTGTATGTTTGGGGGTCTAAAATGGACTAATCTACTTCACAATATTTCTTATGGGAAATTCGGTCAGTACTGGCACCTGAACATACTTCTGGAGTGAAAAAATATCGTTAACCGGGGGTCCACTGTACTTCCTTTAGCACTCCACACTGCTCTTACTAACTCTGCCTCTGTTATACTCTCCGCCTTTGCTACTTTCACATCATGCTAATCACACAGTTTGCCCACCCTACCCTGCAGCTCTGTATGACCCTTGTCAGTTTAATACTTAGTTTTGATGATAATACAGCCTCTCCTCACTTAGTGACGTACTCGTTTACCGACAACTTGGAATTACGACTGGCTTTCTGACCAGTTTGCATACCTAAATAATGTATATTAGAGTTGATTTCCTCTATTCTGTTTATTACAACATACAGTACACTTTTGTATAAACATTTAAAATTATACCAGAAATGTGATAAGTGGTGCAAAGGTGACATTAAAACAATATCAAAGATGGTTGACACAAACCCACTACGCCTTCAAGTCTTGAACATGTACTCACTGGAGCGAAGAAGAGAGAGATACATGATACGTAACATATACCTGGGAAGTACTCGAGGGCATGGTCCCAAATCTGCACACTGCCATAACAACATACTGGAGTGAGAGATGTGGGAGGAAGTGTAAAATAAATCCAGTGAGGAGCAGGAGTGCATTGGGGACAAGAAGGGAACGCTGTATCAACATCCAGGCCTCAGACTATTCAACATCTTGCCAGAAGATATCAGAAACACTGCTGGAACAAGTGTAGAAGCCTTTAAGAGGAAACTGGACATGTATCTTCACCAGGTGCCAGATCAACCAGGCTGTGATGGATATGTGGGGCAGCGGGCCTCCAGCAGCAACAGCCTGGTTGACCGGGCAAGCACCAGACGAGCCTGGCTCATGCCTCGGCTCCTAGAGTATTGAAACTCTCAAAACTCTTCAAAGATATATCAAAGGTATTATACTATGGTCTTAACTTGGCAACGAATTTGTTTACTGACGTGGTCTTAGGAATGTAACTCTGTCGTTAAGTGATGAGAGGCTGTGTACTCACCTAACTGTACTCAACTAATTGTGTTTGCAGGGGTCGAGACTCAGCTCCTGGCCCTGCCTCTTCACTGAGTGTGTGTGTGTGTGTATGTGTGTATGTGCGTATATGTATACATGTATATAATCATGATTTGGTGGGTATTCAAGCAGAGAAGAAGATACTCTAAAGAGGCTGTGTTGCTTTATTGAGCAGTTCGTCGTACATAGGCAGTGTGTTAAAGTGCCCCGGGGTGACCCAGAGGGCCATGCTCGCAAGGGAGAGAGGAGTGGAGCTATTGACTCTAGGATGCCTGGTCACCAAGTGAGAGCAAGGTAGGTCTGGACATGCCCACCCAGAGACCTGCCCTCTGGTGGAAACTTTTGAAACTAGCTATGTAGGCTTACTGTCTACATATATGCAGTAGGGCCCCACTTATACGGCAGGTTAGGTTCCAGGCTACTGCCTTAAAGAGGAAATCGCCTTAAAGCGGAATGCCATTTTTTTTCACTTATAAGTGCCAGACAACAAATTTACACTATATTAAGTTAGTAATAGAATTAGGCATTAAAAACACAAAAAGTAAAATACAGTGGACCCCCGCATACCGATTTTAATCCGTGCAAGAGAGCTCATTGGTATGCGAAATAATTGGTATGTGAATGAATTTTCCCCATAAGAAATAATGGAAATCAAATTAATCCATGCAAGACACCCAAAAGTATGAAAAAAAATTTTTTACCACGTGAAATATACATTTTCCTACACACAAAGAGAAGGATACATGCACAATAGTAGAGTAGTACATGCACAGTATATATTGTGCATGTACTAGTCTACTAAATGAAGAATAAATGACACTTACCTTTATTGAAGATGCAGCAATGACTGATGAGACACTGTGTCCTGGGAGTGCCTTTTCCTCCTGAGTACTGTAGGTCCTGTTTGGTATTTTCTTCCAGAACATGCCTTATCACACTGTGTATGTCACTACGATTCTTAAATCTCTCAAACCAACCTTTGCTGGCTTTAAATTCACCAATATGAGCACTAGTTCCAGGCATTTTTCCCTGTTCACCTGGGTGTTAGTCGACTGGTGTGGGTTGCATCCTGGGAGACAAGATTAAGGACCCCAATGGAAATAAGTTAGACAGTCTTCGATGACACTGACTTTTTTGGGTTATCCTGGGTGGCAAATTGTTAATTGTTTCTTGGTATATTTTCAATAAGCCACACCAACAACAGTGCTACAGCAGCAGCAGACGATGCTACAGCAGCAGCAGACGATGCAACAGCAGCAGCAGACGATGCTACAGCAGCAGCAGACGATGCTACAGCAGCAGCAGACGATGCTACAGCAGCAGCAGCAGCAGACGATGCTACAGCAGCAGCAGCAGCAGACGATGCTACAGCAGCAGCAGACGATGCTACAGCAGCAGCAGACGATGCTACAGCAGCAGCAGACGATGCTACAGCAGCAGCAGACGATGCTACAGCAGCAGCAGATGATGCTACAGCAGCAGCAGCAGCTGACAGTGCAGCAGCAGCAGCTGTACCACCAATAGTAGCGATGGTTGATTGGGGTTTATTATACAACCTGGCCAGCTCGGAGACACGCACTCCACTTTCATACTTATCAATGATCTTTTTCTTCATCTCTATAGTAATTCTCACCCTTATTGCTGTAGGGTTGGCACTAGAAGCTTTCTTGGGGCCCATGGTCACTTATTTTCCAGATAAAATCACCAAAAACACTGTAATAATACGAAATGTTACGATTGTATGCTTGGATGCTACCGCGGAGGCTGGCTGGTAAACAATGCCACCGGCGGAACATGTGAGGCTGGCTAAGGCGCATATTGGACGCGTCTCGGACGAACAGCGGTGAGCGGGTTTTTAAGCGGTATGCGAGGCAAAATTTTAGCGATAAAATGTATCGGTATGCGGATTAAACGTTATGTGATGCCAACGGTATGCGGGGGTCCACTGTACACAAAGTTCACCCATTACTTACCTTAAAATATTTGTAGTCTTAATGTAAGGTGAGAGGCGAGTCGTATTTATTTGTAGGAAGCCAGTTGTGGGAAGTCTGGTAGCCAGCGAGGGCAGCCCATCCCACCCACACGTAATATACGACATTTAAAGCTCCCCAGAGCAATAAAATACATATACAGTATATTCATTAATTACCTTAAAATATTTGTAGTCTTAATGTAGAGTGAGAGGTTTACCTGGAGTTTACGTTGAGAGAGTTTTAGGGGTCAACTTCCCCGTGGCTCAGTCTGAGGCCAGGCCTCATGGTGGATCAGGGTCTGATCAACCAGGTTGTTACTGCCAGCTGCATTTAAACTGATGTATGAGCCACAGCCAGGTTGGTCAGGCACTGACTTTAGGTGCCTGTCCAGTGCCTTCTTGAAGACAGCCAGGGGTCTATTGGTAATCCCCTTTATGTATACTAGGAGGCAACTGAACAGTTTTGGGCTCTGGACACTTATTATGTTGTCTCTCAATGTACTCATGGCGCCCCTGCTTTTCATCGAGGGAATGTTGCATCTCCTGCCAAGTCTTTTGCTTTCGTTGGGAGTGCTTTTCATGTGCAGGTTTGGTACCAATCCCTCCAGAACCTTCCAAGTGTATATTATCATGTATCTCTCTTGCCCGCATTCCAGGGAATACAGATCAAGGACCTTCAGCCGTTCCCAGTAATTTAGGTGCCTTATCATACTTATGTGTGCTGTGAAAGTTCTTTGTATGCTCTCCAGGTTTGCAGTGTCGCCAGCCCTGAAGGGGGCCATTAGTGTACAGTAGTATTCTGGCCTAGAGAGAACAAGTGATTTGTAGAGTGTCATTATCAGCTTGGCATCACTAGTTTTGAAGGTTCTCATTATCCATCCTATGATTTTCCTAGCTGATGAGGTAGATACATTGTTGTGGTCTTTGAAGGCGAGATCCTCTGACATTGTCACTCTCAGGCCCTTCACATTTCTTTTTCGCTCTATTGTATGGTTAGAATTTGTCTTATACCCTGATACATATTTAATTTCCTAAAGTCTTCCATGTCTGAGTAGTTGAAATTTCTCCTCATTGAACTTCATATTGTTTTGAGTGGGCCATTTGAAGATATGGTTGATGTCCACTTGGAGTCTTGCAGTGTCTTCAATGGAGGTCACCGCCATGGCAATCCAGGTATCATCTGCAAAGGAAGACACGGAGCTATGGCTTACATCTCTATGTCAGAAATGAGAATGAAGAATAGAATGGGAGCGAGTACTGTGCCTTGAGGAACAGAGCTTTTCACCAAGGCTGCCTGGGACTTTGCTCTGTTTACTATTACTCTTTGTGTTCTATTTATCAAGAAGTTACAGATCAATCTACCAACTTTTCCTGTTATTCCTTTATCATGCATTTTGTGTGCTATTACACCGTGGTCACACTTATCGAAAGCTTTTTGCAAAGTCTGTGTATACTACATATACATTTTGTTTATCCTCAACATAGTGGTCCAGGAGCTTGGACAGGCAGGAGCGACCTGCTCTAAACCCACGTTGCCCTGGGTTGTGTAATTGATTGGTATCTAGGTGGTTGGCGATCTTGCTTCTTAGAACCCTCTCAAAGATTTTTATGATATGGGATGCTAGTGCTATTAGTCTGTAGTTCTTAGCAATTGCTTTACTGCCACCTTTGCGGAGTGGGACTATTTCTGTTGTTTTTAGTGTGTGTGGGATGGCCCTGTGTCCATGCTCCCTCTCCATAGAATGCTGAAGGCAAGCAATAGGGGTTTCTTGCAATTCTTGATGAACACTGAGTTCCATGAGTCTGGGCCTGGGGCAGAGTGCATGGGCATGTCATTTACTGCCTTTTCAAAATCTTGTGGAATTGGGACAATATCCTAGATTTTTGAGATGATCAAATTTTGGGTTTTGTTCATAAAGAATTCATTTGGATTGTCGACCCTTAGTCTGGGCAGTGGCTCACTGAACACTGAGTCATATTGGGACTTTAATACAGTGGTCCCTCATTTATCGTCGTTAATCTGTTCCTGGAAGTGCCATGATCATCGAAAAAGACGATTTTCGAATCAATTTTCCCCATAAGAAATAATGTAAATACAATTAATCCGTTCCTGACACCCAGAAGTATTAAAACAAAAATTTTTTTACATAAAATATAGATGTAGTACATAAACAATACAATGGGACATGATGAATGAAACATAACACTTACCTTTATTGGAGATTCTTCTTAGTGTATGGAAGACTGGAGGAGGAGGGACATTGGATTAGTTACTGTTTGGAAGGGGAATCCCCTTCCATCAACACCTCAGGTATCAAGTGCTTTTCTGGGGTTACTTCTCTTCTCTTAATGCCACTAGGACCAGCTTGAGAGTCACTGGAGTACTGTCTCACAAAAAGTGTCCAGAGAGTTCTATTTCTGGTGTCTCTTTAAAACTTCCCAAAATGGGCCAAGACTCTGTCACTGTACAAGTTGCTGATATGGCTTGCAACATCCTTCTCAGGGTGATGTTTCTCCATAAATCTTTCCATCCTACCCCACATTTCAAAAATCTCCTTAATTTCCGAAGAAGGCACCTTCTTCCATCTCTCTTCCTCCTCCTCTGCAGCAAGATTCTGAGCTGTGATCTGTTCCTGTTCCTGCTGAAGCTCTTGCAGCTCCTCAGTGGTTAGTTCTTCCTTGTGGTCCTCCACCAACTCTTCCACATGGTCCAAACTCACATCCAACCCCATGGAGCTCCCCAATGCCACAATAGAGTTCACAACTGACATAGGCTCATCAGGGTGAGTCACAAACCCTTCAAAATCCCTCTTGTGGACACAATCTGGCCACAATTTTCTCCAAGCAGAGTTCAAAGTCCTGGTAGTCACTCCCTCCCAAGCCTTACCTATAAGGCTTATTCAATGGAGGATACTGAAGTGTTCTTTCCAAAACTCTCTTAGGGTCAAGTGAGTGTCTGAGGTTACATTAAAGCACCTTTGAAACATTGCTTTCGTGTAGAGTTTTTTAAAGTTTTCAATGACCTGTTGGTCCATGGGCTGAAGGAGAGGAGTGGTATTCGGGGGCAAGAACTTTACTGTGATGAACCCAAACTCCTGCAGAATTAGGTCATCCAAGTTTGGAGGATGAGCAGGTGCATTGTCCATTACTAGGAGGCACTTGAGATCCAATTTCTTTTCCAGGAGGTAATTCTTCACACTAGGGCCCAACACTTCATTGAACCACTCGACAAAAATTTCCCTTGTGATCCATGCCTTATTATTAGATTTCCAAAACACACACAATTTACTCTTCATAACATTGTTTTTCCTGAATGCTCTGGGATTTTCAGAATGGTACACTAGTAACAGTTTCACTTTGAAATCCCCACTAGCATTAGCACAAAACATGAGTGTCAGCCTGTCTTTCATAGGCTTGTGTCCTGGCAGTCCCTTTTCCTCCTGAGTAATGTAGGTCCTCTTTGGCATTTTCTTCCAAAAGAGGCCTGTTTTGTCACAATTGAACACTTGTTCAGGTTTCAGTCCTTCAGCCTCTATGTACTCCTTGAATTCACTTAGAAATTTTGTAGCTGCAATTTTGTCCGAACTGGCAGCCTCACCATGCCTTATCACACTGTGTATGCCACTACGCTTCTTAACCCTTAAACTGTCCAAGCAGATCTACGTTCACATGCATAGTGCTCCAAAAGTAGATCAACTTTTTTTTTTTACATATTTTCAAATATAACAAAAAAAAAAAGTAGATCAAAGTTTTTTTACACTTTTTCAAATGTAAAAAAAAAAACGTATGTATACGTTTGGACTGTTTACAGGTTAAATCTCTCAAACCAACCTTTGCTGGCCTTAAATTCACAATTATCAGCACTCGTTGCAGGCAATTTCTTTACCAGATCGTCATGCAACTGCCTAGCCTTTTCACAAATAATTGACGTCATAAGAGTATCTCCTGCTAATTGTTTCTCGTTTATCCACACCAGTAATAACTTCTCAACATCTTCGAGTACTGGTGATCTCATTTTTGTCAGCATATTTACCCCCTTTGCAACAACAGCTTCCTTGATTTCCTTTTTCTTGGCCACGATGGAAGATATGGTTGTACGGGATTTGTTATACATCCTGGCCAGTTGGGCTACACATACGCCACTTTCATTTTGTTCAATGATGTTTTTCTTAAATTCAGTCGTATTTCTCACTCTCTTTACCAAAGGCTTGGCACTATGAGCTTTCTTTGGAGCCATGGTAGCTTATTTAGCACTTGCAAGCACTAAAATGAATAGAATATAATGAAATATTTTGTATGAATAAGTGAGGGGACTGTTGCTCACTGGTAAACAATGGCACACTGGCTGGGAAGGGAGGCCGAGGCAGCTCAGAGCATGAGTATGCGTCCCGAACGAAGGACAATTAGCGAGTAAACAGACCATTTGCGAGCCAATGTTTGGATGAGAGTAACGTGACAATTTCCGAAAAGGATGAATATCGAGCCGGACGATTATTGAGGGACCACTGTATCTCACTCATTTCTTGGTTGTTGTCTGTGTATGTCCCATCCCGCCTAAGCAGGGGTCCAATACTAGATGTTGTTTTTCCCTTAGATTTGGCATAAGAGAAGAAGTATTTTTTTTTTCTTTTAATTTCCTTATGGCTTTTAGCTCTTCTTGTGATTCTTGTCTCCTGTAAGATTCCTTCACCCTAAGTTCGATATTTGCCATTTCATTGACCAGTGCCTCCCTTCATATTTCAGATATATTGGCCCCTCTCAGCAGCTCTGTGACTCTTCACTTTCGTCTGTATAGGGAGCATCTCTTTCTAGGTGAGTCGTATTTATTTGTAGGAAGTCAGGTGTTGTAAGTATGGTAGTCAGCCAGTGCAGCCCACCCCACCCCACCCACACACATACAACATTTAAAGCACCCCAGAACGATAAAATACATATATTTATTTATTTATTTATTTATTTATTTATTTATTTATTTATTTAATGTCTCTGCAAACAGTACATTGAGATTGTGTATATACAATAGTGGGTTGCAATGCAAAGAGAGCCTCTATTATGCCTAGGCATTATGGCCCAACTTAACATTATTGGCTTACATTGTACTTAATGCTAAGAAGTAGTATTTCATAGTTGTACAGTAGAATATTAATTATAAATGAATCAAAATATGTATAATACAAAGATATACGTATTTATATTCTAAAATGCTTTTGTGAAAAACAATGTTTCAATTATATTCCTGTCAACAATGGATAAAAGGTTCAGTGTGATTGTTTCAGTTATGATGTGGGAGTGCATAGGTGAGTAAATGTATACTGAGTATTTAGCATTTAGTCTTAGAGTCAGTTGAGTTTCTGAGGTCACTACAAAGCACCTTTCAAACATAGCTTTTGTGTACAGTTACTTGAAGTTGGAAATATCCTGCTGGTCCATGGGCTGCAGGAGAGGAGTGGTATTAGGAGGCAAAAACTTCACCTTAATGAAGCTCATGTCCCTAGAAAGTCGCTCTGCCAAGTCTGAAGGATGACCAGGAGCATTGTCTAATACCAGGAGGCACTTAAGGTCTAATTTCTTTTCAATTAGGTAATTTTTCACATTGGGGGCAAATGCATGGTGTAACCAGTCATAGAAAAAGTCCGTAGTGACCCATGCCTTACTGTTTGCCCTCCACAGCACACACAAATTAGCCTTGAGGACATTGTTTTTCCTGAACATTCTGGGAGTTTCAGAGTGATACAAGAATAAAGGCTTCACTTTGCAATCACCACTAGCATTTGCACACATCAACAGAGTAAGCCTGTCTTTCATAGGCTTATGTCCTGGGAGTGTCTTTTCCTCCTGAGTAATGTATGTCCTGCTTGGCATTTTCTTCCAAAACAGGCCTGTTTTGTCACAATTAAACACTTGTTCAGGTTTCAGTCCTTCACTGTCTATGTACTCCTTGAATTCCTGCACATATTTTTCAGCTGATTTGTGGTCCAAACTGGCAGCCTCACCATGCCTTATCACACTATGAATGCCACTACACTTCTTAAATCTCTCAAACCAACCTTTGCTGGCCTTAAATTCACTCACATCACTAGTTGCTGGCATTTTTGTAATTAAATCGTCATGCAGCTTCCTAGCCTTTTCACATATGATCGCTTGAGAGATGCTGTCTCCTGCTATCTGTTTCTCATTTATCCACACCAATAACTTTCCCTCAACATCTTCTATCACTTGCGATCTCAGTTTCAAAAACATAGTTGCACCTTTGGCAAGAACAGCTTCCTTGATTGCTGTTTTCTTGCCCACAATAGTAGCGATGGTTGATTGGGGTTTATTATACAACCTGACCAGCTCAGAGACATGCACTCCACTTTCATACTCAACAATGATCTCTTTCTTCATCTTCATAGTAATTCTCACCCTTTTTGCTGTAGGGTTGGCACTAGAAGCTTTCTTGGGGCCCATGGTGACTTATTTTGCAGGTGCAATCACTACAAAGGCTGTGATAATATGAAATGTTCCAGTTGTTGTATGTTTGGAAGCGACCGCGGTGGCTGGCTGGCTTGTAAACACTGGCACCCAAGGGACAAGTGAGGCGTGCTCAGGCCAAAGTGGACGCGTATGGTACGGAATGAATAGCGCTGGTCGGGTTTTTAAGCGCTAGTTGAGGCAAATATTTTGCGTTAAAATGTATCGCTAGTCAGATTTATCGTAAATCGATGCCATTGCTGGTTGCGGGTCCACTGTATAGATATATATATATATATATATATATATATATATATATATATATATATATATATATATATTTTTTTTTTTTTTTTTTTCAACAAGTCGGCCGTCTCCCACCGAGGCAGGGTGACCCAAAAAAGAAAGAAAATCCCCAAAAAGAAAATACTTTCATCATCATTCAACACTTTCACCACACTCGCACATTATCACTGTTTTTGCAGAGGTGCTCAGAATACAACAGTCTAGAAGCATACACATATAAAGATACACAACATATCCCTCCAAACTGCCAATATCCCAAACCCCTCCTTTAAAGTGCAGGCATTGTACTTCCCATTTCCAGGACTCAAGTCCTGGAAATATATATATATATATATATATATATATATATATATATATATATATATACAGGAAGGCCCCGCTTTATGGCGTTTCACTTTACGGCGTTCCGCTAATACGGTCATTTCAAATTATGACCAAAACTCACTATACGGCTCCCCCCACCTGACTTTCTAATACGGTCACCGCGCCCCACCTTGTTTGTTTACATTCTTCGTGAGCTCAGTAAGCACTAAGTCTCTCCATTTTGTCTGGAAACTCCAAAATTTCAAATGTTTTTAAAAGTTATTTCATATTTTATATATACAACAGGGCCCCGCTTTACGGCGTTTCGCTTTACGGCGTTCCGCTAATACGGACATTTCAAATTATGACCAAAACTCGCTATACGGCTCCCCCCACCTGTCTTTCTAATACCGTCACAGCTGCCCACCGAGTTTGTTTACATTCTCCCTGAGCACATCTCCTTATTATGTCTGGAAACTTTCCAAAATTTCAAGTGTTTTAAAGTTATTGTATATTTTATATGTATTGTACTTGATAATTAAACTTGTGTACACCTGTACCTAATTAAACTTACTGTGCTGGCATGTAGGTACACATTAACCCTTTCAGGGTCCGTCCCGTAGATCTACGGCTTTACGTTCAGGGTCCAAACCGTAGATCTATGCCATGAGCTCAGCTCACTCTGATAAACTGTGAGTGGTACATTTGGGCCTAGATATGAGAGAATACATCTATGTGGTATGTGTGCACCACATAAAACAGATCCTGCAGCACACTGTGTATAATGAGAGAGAAAAAATGAAATCATGATTTTTCGATTAAAACAGCAACTTTGCAGTGTTTTTTCGTATGTTTTTTTATAGTTGTATTTGCGATTTCTTGGTCTCATTTGATAGAATGGAAGACATATTACAGAAATAGAGATGATTTTGATTGGTTTTAGCATTGGAAATGGCTTGAAACTGAGCTCAAAGTAGCGGAAATGTTAAATTTTTGCCGATATTCAAGAGTAAACAAACGACCTCACACGTCTAATACACGTCAGCTGGTGGGTCTAATATACATTCACAAATATGGTGATGATATTTATACAATTATTACAGTATTGCATAACAGTAAATCTTCTATTTTTTGGTGTGAATAAAAATTCATTATGTGAATAAAAAATCAAAATGGAATTTATTTGTAAAGCCTCAAAACATAACTAATGAACAGAGGAAATGTTAGTTTAGTGCCAGGAATGCCTACATTGTTCATTCTGGACCCTATTTTGAAATTGGAATATTTTGAACTTTGTGTTAAATTGGCCAAATTAACAATTTCCGGTCACTTTATTTTGTAGTTGAAACAGTTGACTTGGCGATTTCTTGTGCTCAATCGATAGAATAGAAGTAATACTAGTGAAATAGCTAAGAATTTGGTTGATTGGAATAATGTAATTGGCCTAAAATGGGAGTCAAAGTCGGCAAAATCGCCGATTCGTAAATATCGCTGACACATCAAAATTCGCGAGAGCATAATTTCGTCAATTTTCCACCAAATTTCGTACTTTTTGTTTTATTACCTTCACAAAAAGATTCTCTACGATTTCATAAGAAACAATAACAAATTTTTTTTTTGAAAATTCTTGGACACTGGTGCGTGACTCCAGATTTAGCCCTTGGACTCTGAAAGGGTTAAAATCACTAAGTCTCTCTACTCTTGATGCAATAATAATAATAATAATAATAATAATAATAATAATAATCTCTTGGGTGCATTAATGTCGCATATTACGTTAATATAGACATTTCCCTTAATCTATGATATTTTTTTCAAAATTATATAAGAAACACATTATGTAACACACAAACATGATACATGCACCCACAGTATAAAAATTTATACAAATATATATGAGATGTTTACCAAACGGTTTGTAGAAGTTTTGGAAGAATTACGTTTTCTCTAGCCCGTCACCTGTTACTAGGGATAACTGTAGAAAAATATTCCTTTCGTATGCCTTCACTTTATAGCTATAATTCTGTACTAACTTGTACACAGTGTAAGAGTATTTGTTTCGTGATTTAATTATTATAATAATAATAAAAATATTATAAGGTAAAAGTTTCACAAACTCTTACAAATGTACATGAATGAACTAAAACTGGACACGTATTAATACCGTCTATTTCGCCTGACCGAGTGATCGTCCACAACCTGTTCAGTTTGTTTGTTTATGCTGTCTGAGCTCGGTGTATCATTAAATGTTGTATATTACGTTAATATACACATATTCATTAATCCATCCGTGATATTTTTTTCAAAATTATATAATAAACACGATACATAACATAAATACATAACAACATATGTGTAGAGAACCTAGGATAACCCAAAAAAGTCAGAGTGACTTACTTCCATTGCCTTCACTCAGAGCATCATTTCTTCTCAAAATGATGTTACATGAGAATGGGAGTGTTCTTCTTTATTTATTCTACCGTATCAATGTAGAGACAACCTGTACACAATGTAACTTGTACACAAAACCAGACATGTACACTGTTTACAAAACTTACCTTCGCCTGGTTTGTTTACATAACTCTGCGCCCGTCCTCTCTCATGCACTCATTCTTTCTCTCTGGTATGGTAGCCTGCCTGACTACCATACATACCACACTTGATTTTTTACAATAAATACTACTCATCTCACCCTATATTTTAAGGTAAGTAATGAGTGAACTGTATATACATTTTATCGCTCTGGGATGCTTAAATATCATAGAATAGTATGTGTGGGTGGGGTGGCCTGGTATGGTAGCCTGGCTGACTACCATACATACCACACTTGATTTCTTACAATAAATACTACTTGTCTCACCCTAGATTAAGACTATAAATATTTTAAGGTAAGTAATGAGTGCACTATGTGTGTATTGTACTTTTTTATTGTGTTTTTGATGCCTGGTTCTATTGCTAACATAATATATGTTAGTGTAAACTTGTTATCTAGTGTTTGTATGCATTTGTAAGTGGAAAAAAAGGGTGTTCCACTTTACGGCGGTTTCTGCTTTACGGCGGTAGCCTGGAACCTAACCCGCCGTATAAGTGGGGCCCTCCTGTACTCTGATAATTATACTTATGTATACCTGTACTTAAATAAACTTACATACTGTGCTGGCATGCAGGTACACATTAAAATCAGTAAGAGTGTCTTATGTCTCCAGACGTCATATTAGTAATGATAATAATAATCATCGTCTCATTTAAATGTCGTATATTACGTTAAATACACATTTTCATTAATCCATCTATGATATTTTTTCAAAATTATATAATAAACACGATACATAACATAAAAAGATGATAAATACACCCCACAATAGAATAAATAAACATAAATATGAGATGTGGTAGCAGACGACTTGCACAAGTGACGCCATATTAGAAATGCTAATAATAATAATAATAATAATCACCGAGTCTTATTAAATGTTGTATATTACGTTAATATACACATTTTCATTAATCCATCCATGATATTTTTTCAAAATTATATAATAAACACGATACATAACATAAAAAGATGATAAATACACTCTACAATAGAATAAATAAACATAAATATGAGATGTCGTAGCCAGATAACTTGTACAAGTGATGCCAAGAATAACATTTTCTCTAATCTAACATAAGAGAAAATGTGTTACTGGGGGTAACTGTAGAAAATTATTCCTTTCGTATGTATGTAAGTAAGTTTATTCAGGTATACACAAATACAGTTACATAGATTATCATACATAACAACATATGTGTAGAGAACCTAGGATAACCCAAAAAAGTCAGACAGAGTGACTTATTTCCATTGCCTTCACTCAGAGCATCATTTCTTCTTAAAATGATGTTACATGAGAATGGGAGTGTTCTTCTTTATTTATTCTACCATATCAATGTAGAGACAACCTGTACACAATGTAACTTGTACACAAACCAGACGTGTACACTTCGTTTACAAAACTTACCTTCGCCTGGTTTGTTTACATAACTCTGCGCCTGTCCTCTCTCATGCACTCATTCTTTCTCTCTCTCATTTATTCGTTTTATCTCATTTACTTACTCCTGACCCTACATTAAGACTACAAATATTTTAAGGTAAGTAATGAGTGAACTGTATATACATTTTATCGCTCTGGGATGCTTAAATATCATGGAATATATGTGTGGGTGGGTTGGCCTGGTATGGTAGCCCGGCTGACTACCATACATACCACACTTGATTTTTTACAATAAATACTACTCATCTCACCCTATATTTTAAGGTAAGTAATGAGTGAACTGTATATACATTTTATTGCTCTGGGATGCTTAAATATCATAGAATTGTATGTGTGGGTGGGGTGGCCTGGTATGGTACCCTGGCTGACTACCATACATACCACACTTGATTTCTTACAATAAATACCACTTGTCTCACCCTAGATTAGGACTATAAATATTTTAAGGTAAGTAATGAGTGCACTATGTGTGTATTGTACTTTTTATTGTTTTTTGATGCCTGGTTCTATTGCTAACTTAATATATGTTAGTGTAAACTTGTTATTAGTGTTTGTATTCATTTGTAAGTGGAAAAAAAGGGTGTTCCACTTTATGGCTGTTTCCGCTTTACGGCGGTAGCCTGGAACCTAACCAGCCGTATAAGTGGGGCCTTCCTGTATATATAGACACACACACACACACACACACACACACAACACACACACACACACACACACACACACACACACACACACCTGGAACGGAACAGGAGTATAAATGCCAACCAGCACGGATTCACGGAAGGCAAATCCTGTGTCACAAACCTTCTGGAGTTTTATGATAAAATAACAGAAGTAAGACAAGAGAGAGAGGGGTGGTTGATTGCATTTTCTTGACTGCAAGAAGGTTTTTGACACAGTTCCTCACAAGAATTAGGCAACAGAGCATAGGCGCATATAACAGTGGGCACTGCAAGGGATCAGAAATACCTGACGGGGAGGCAAAAACAGTCAGGGTACTAATGATGTATCACATGGGCACCTGTGACGAGCGGGGTCCCACAGGGGGGGGTCCTAACCATGCTATTTTTGGTATATGTGAACGACAGACGAAGTTTTAACTCAGAAGTGTCCCTTTGAGAGAGTGAATTTAATGAGGAAAATTTAAATCTATGAGGACCGGGCAGACTTAAAAGAGCCCGGGAAAAGGGGGGAACCGGTCCCCAAAGGGGCCTTTTCTCAAATTTTTAATCCTCCCAAATGCAAAGTCAGAAATAGGGGAAGGGCACAAAAGACCACAGACGAGTATAGGCTGGGTGGCCAAGACTGCAAACCTCACTAAAAGGAGAAAAAATCTGGGGTGATATAACACCAGCATTTCCCCCGGGAAGCACACATCAATCATAACTGCTGCACAATGGGCGCCTGGCAAACCAAAAGCATTCCGACCCCTTTAGAAAGGGGAACATTAAAGACACGACACCGGTAGTCACCCACACGGAGATGCAGCACCTTTTTGGGGAACCCCACTTGATAAAGCACGCAAAAAACTAAGAAAGAAAAATTTTTGCAAAAAGGGTTTATTCCAGAGCTAAGGGGAAGTCCTAGAAAAAGATTAAGGGAAATGGGCCTGACGCACGGAGGACAGGGGGGTCGGGGAGACATATAACACATAAAAATACGCGTGGAAAGACAAGGGGGAAAGAAGTTTCCAGGGGGGGGGAAAACAGAAAAAAAGGGGCCCCATTGGAAGTTGAAGAAAAAATGACGAGAGATAGTAAAGTATTTTTCAGTCATAGATTGAAAGGCAGGGAATACCTAGAAATGACGTATGGGGGCAGGAACCCTCACATTTTTAAACGAGGTTTTTATAAAGCTCATGGGGGCGGGGGGGGAAAAAGGGGCAGTAGCAACCGTGAAGAGGCGGGGCCAGGAGCTAGGACTCACCCCCTGCAACCACAAATAGTGAGTACAAATAGGTATACACCCACACCACACCTACCATCCGCTTACAGCCCCAACATACACCATTTGACTTACCCGGTTTTTTTGTGCCAAATTTCTGGAAATAAACAACTGTTTGTGTTTTACACTGTGGTACCAAACCTTTCATATAAAAAACATATAACACAAAAAAGTGAAGTAAAAAGTGAAAAACCAAAAAAAACAATAAAATAAATCATTACAAAAATGTGAGTTATATTCAGTAGTAAGGTTCGACTTACGTCCATTTCGACCTATGACCAATTTGTTGGAACAGAACTCGGTCGTAAGTCGGATGGTATCTGTGTATATATATATATATATATATATATATATATATATATATATATATTATATTTATATATATATATACAGTGGACCCCCGCATAACGATTACCTCCGAATGCGACCAATTATGTAAGTGTATTTATGTAAGTGCGTTTGTACGTGTATGTTTGGGGGTCTGAAATGGACTAATCTACTTCACAATATTCCTTATGGGAATAAATTCGGTCAGTACTGGCACCTGAACATACTTATGGAGTGAAAAAATATCGTTAACCGGGGGTCCACTGTATATATATATATATATATATACAGTGGACCCCCGCATACTGTTGGCATCACATAACGTTAAATTCGCATACCGATACATTTTATCGCTAAGATTTTGCCTCGCATACCGCTAAAAAACCCGCTCAACGCTATTCGTCCGAGACGCATCTAATGTGCGGCCTGAGCCAGCCTCACATGTTCCGCCGGTGGCATTGTTTACCAGCCAGCCTCCGCGGTAACATCCAAGCATACAATTGGAACATTTCATATTATTACAGTGTTTTTGGTGATTTTATCTGCAAAATAAGTGACCATGGGCCCCAAGAAAGCTTCTAGTGCCAACCCTACAGGAATAAGGGTGAGAATTACTATAGAGATGAAGAAAGAGATCATTGCTAAGTATGAAAGTGGAGTGCGTGTCTCCGAGCTGGCCAGGTTGTATAGTAAACAACAATCAACCATCGCTACTATTGTGTCCAAGAAAATGGCAATCAAGGAAGCTGTTCTTGCCAAAGGTTCAACTGTGTTTTCGAAACAGAGATCGCAAGTGATGGAAGATGTTGAGAGACTCTTATTGGTGTGGATAAATGAAAAACAGATAGCAGGAGATAGCATCTCTCAAGTGATCATAAGTGAAAAGGCTAGGAAGTTGCATGAGGATTTAATTAAAAAAATGCCTGCAACTAGTGATGATGTGAGTGAATTTAAGGCCAGCAAAGGTTGGTTTGAGAGATTTAAGAAGCGTAGTGGCATACATAGTGTGATAAGGCATGGTGAGGCTGCCAGTTCGGACCACAAAGCAGCTGAAAAATATGTGCAGGAATTCAAGGAGTACATAGACAGTGAAGGACTGAAACCTGAACAAGTGTTTAATAGTGATGAAACAGCCCTGTTTTGGAAGAAAATGCCAAGCAGGATGTACATTACTCAGGAGGAAAAGGCACTCCCAGGACATAAGCCTATGAAAGACAGGCTTACTCTTCTCATGTGTGCCAATGCTAGTGGTGATTGCAAAGTGAAGCGTTCAGGCAAAAGAATATCCTCAAGGCTAATTTGTGTGTGCTGTGGAGGGCAAACAGTAAGGAATGGGTCACTAGGGACTTTTTCTATGACTGGTTACACCAAGCATTTGCCCCCAATGTGAAAAATTACCTAACTGAAAAGAAATTAGACCTTAAGTGCCTCCTGGTGTTAGACAATGCCCCTGGTCATCCTACAGACTTGGCAGAGCGACTTTTTGGGGACATGAGCTTCATTAAGGTGAAGTTTTTGCCTCCTAATACCACTCCTCTCCTGCAGCCCATGGACCAGCAGGTTATTGCAACTTCAAAAACTGTACACAAAAGCTCTGTTTGAAAGGTGCTTTGTAGTGACCTCAGAAACTCAACTGACTCTAAGAGAGTTTTGGAGAGATCACTTTAATATCCTCAATTGTGTAAACCTTATAGGTAAAGTTTGGGAGGGAGTGACTAAGAGGACCTTGAACTCTGCTTGGAAGAAACTGTGGCCAGAATGTGTAGACCAAAGGGATTTTGAAGGATTTGAGGCTAACCCTGGGAATCCTATGCCAATTGAGGAATCCATTGTGGCATTGGGAAAGTCCTTGGGGTTGGAGGTTAGTGGGGATGATGTGGAAGAGTTGGTGGAGGAGGACAATGAAGAACTAACCACTGATGAGCTGCTAGATCATCTTCATCAGCATGAGGCCAGACCTGAGGAAACTGCTTCGGAGGAGGGGAGAGAGAAATTGAAGAAGTTGCCTACTTCAAAGATTAAGGAAATGTGTGGAATGTGGCTTAAAGTGCAAACCTTTTTTGATGACAATCACCCTAACACAGCTATTGCAAGCCGTGCTGGTGACTATTACACTGACAATGTTGTGAACCACTTTAGGAAAGTCATAAAGGAACGGGGGTACAGGCCTCTATGGACAGATATGTTGTGCAACAGAAGTCCAGTGACTCTGAAGCTGGTCCTTGTGGCATTAAAAGAAGAAGGGAAGTAACCCCGGAAAAGGACTTGACACCTCAAGTCTTAATGGAAGGGGATTCCCCTTCTAAACACTAAGACTCTCTCCTCCTCCCATCCCATCAATCATCACCAGATCTTAAATAAAGGTAAGTGTCATGTAACTGTGCATGTCTTTTTTAGTTTGTGTGTATTAAAATTAATATTTCATGTGGTAAAAATTTTTTTTTTTCATACTTTTGGGTGTCTTGCATTGATTAATTTGATTTCCATTATTTCTTATGGGGAAAATTAATTCGCATAACGATAATTTCGCATAACAATGAGCTCTCAGGAACGGATTAATATCATTGTGTGGGGGTCAACTCTGTGTGTGTGTGTGTGTGTGTGTGTGTGTGTGTGTACTCACCTATTTGTACTCACCTATTTGTGGTTGCAGGGGTCGAGTCCTAGCTCCTGGCCCCGCCTCTTCACCGGTTGCTACTAGGCCCTCTCTCTCCCCGCTCCATGAGCTTTATCAAACCTCGTCTTAAAACTGTGTATGGTTCCTGCCTCCACTACGTCATTTTCTAGGCTATTCCACTGCCTTACAACTCTATGACTGAAGAAATACTTCCTACTATCTCTCCGACTCATTTGTGTCTTTAACTTCCAATTGTGGCCTCTTGTTTCTGTGTCCCCTCCCTGGAACATCCTGTCTTTGTCCACCTTGTCTATTCCACGCAGTATTTTATATGTCGTTTATCATGTCTCCCCTGACCCTCCTGTCCTCCAGTGTGGTCAGGCCGATTTCCCTTAATCTTTCTTCATAGGACATTCCCCTTAGCTCTGGAACTAACCTTGTCGCAAACCTTAGTACTTTCTCTAGTTTCTTGACGTGCTTTATCAAGTGCGGGTTCCAAACAGGTGCTGCATACTCCAGTATGGGCCTGACATACACGGTGTACAGTGTCTTGAATGATTCCTTACTAAGGTATCGGAATGCTGTTCTCAGGTTTTGCCAGGCACCCATATGCTGCAGCAGTTATCTGATTGATGTGTGCTTCCGGAGACATGCTCGGTGTTATACTCACCCCAAGATCTTTCTCCTTGAGTGAGGTTTGCAGTCTTTGGCCACCTAGCCTATACTCTGTCTGTGGTCTTCTGTGCCCCTCCCCCATCTTCATGACTTGCATTTGGCAGGATTAAATTCGAGAAGCCATTGCTGGACCAGGTGTCCAGTCTGTCCAGGTCTCTTTGAAGTCCTGCCTGGTCCTCATCAGATTTAATTCTCCTCATTAACTTCACATCATCTGCAAACAGGGACACTTCTGAGTCTAACCCTTCCGTCATGTCGTTCACATATACCAAAAATAGCACTGGTCCTAGGACCGACCCCTGTGGGACCCCGCTCGTCACAGGTGCCCACTGTCATACATCATTACGTACCATGACTCGTTGTTGCCCTCCCTGTCAGGTATTCTCTGATCCATTGCAGTGCCCTTCCTGTTATATGCGCCTGATGCTCTAGCTTCTGCACTAATCTCTTGTGAGGAACTGTGTCAAAGGCCTTCTTGCAGTCCAAGAAGATGCAATCAACCCACCCCCTGTGTGTGTGTGTGTGTGTGTGTGTGTGTGTGTGTGTGTATATATATATATATATATATATATATATATAATAGGTAGTAGGTTGGTAGACAGCAACCGCCCAGGGAGGTACTACCGTCCTGCCAAGTGAGTGTAAAACGAAAGCCTGTAATTGTTTTACATGATGGTAGGATTGCTGGTGTCCTTTTTTCTGTCTCATGAACATGCAAGATTTCAGGTACGTCTTGCTACTTCTACTTACACTTAGGTCACACTACACATACATGTACAAGCACATATATGCACACCCCTCTGGGTTTTCTTCTATTTTCTTTCTAGTTCTTATTCTGTTTATTTCCTCTTATCTCCATGGGGAAGTGGAACAGAATTCTTCCTCCGTAAGCCATGCGTGTTGTAAGAGGCGACTAAAATGCCGGGAGCAAGGGGCTAGTAACCTCTTCTCCTGTATATATTACTAAATGTATAAGGAGAAACTTTCGTTTTTACTATTGGGCCACCCCGCCGCGGAGGGATACGGCTGGTTGTGTTGAAAGAAAGAATATATATATATTTTTATTCTTACTATATATACATATAAGTATATTATAATATTATATATATTTATATATTATATATATATATTATTTTTATTTAAATATATATATATATTTATATATATATATTTTTATTTATAGATATATATATATATATATATGGTATATATATATATATTTATATATATTTATATATGCATTGCGGGCAATGCAATGAGCTAGTAGTTGTTGTGTAGTTCGCATCGCTATTGGGCCGTTGCGGACGTCTCTGGCGCAGACGCTCCTGATTGATGTTGGCTTTTGGGGGCGCAGTGGTGACGTTTGTGATACTTAGCTCTGTGAAGACCTGTTTGCTCTCTCTCGATTGAAAGCAAGATGCCCTCCATCGAGCAACTTATACCACAGCTTAAGGTAGAATGAGATGGCGATAGGGCGGAGATTCGGCGAACTCTGGACCGAGGAAACAAGAAAGATTCGTAGTAGTCCTCCTGTTTTGGAGTCTACCTCAGGTCAAGAAGGGACACTTGTCAGGTGGCTTGACAGCAGGGATACGAAGGTTGACGATCAAGAGGACGAATGGAAAGGTAGAACGATGAAGAATAAAGAGACTGCCGTGGAATCTGTTGTGGAAACATCTAATACATTCTCAGTGCACCCGAAGAATGTGAGTCGAATACTGGGAACGTCACGACGAAGACATCAAGGAAGGTAAGAATATTGTTGTTGTTGGGGAATAGCCAAGTTAGGGCATTTGGAATAGGGTGTGTTTCTGCTTGAAAGGACAGGATGTAGGAGGACAGAGAGTTTGCTTTCCTGGGGGTCTGGGATGGAGGGGATATTGTTAGCCGTCTGGATGAATTCATGAGCGGTAATGGGATGCAGCAATCTATTATCTGTCTCAGTGCTGGAGGAACGATGTTGGCAGACGTAAGAGTGAGACCTGATTAGCAGGTTATGGTCAGCAATAGAAAAATAATTGTGTAGGGTGGAACCTGTCATATGTGGTTATTTTGCCAAGGAGGGGAGTTGGGAATGAGTGTGTTGTCCAGGGCAATGGTGTCAATTGCTGGCTGGACAAGATTCTGTTAAGGAAATGCGGGTTAACATTCGTTGACAACTGGGGGACCTCTTTCTATGCAGAAATGCATGTGAGGCAGGGATGGGGGTTCACATTATCTAGGTCTGGGTGGTAGCACTGGGCATCTGCATGGAGAGACTGTTAGGACTCTTAAACTTAGGGAATAGTTAGTGGTATGAGTTTGGCAGGAAAAACTGTGAAGTCCCAGTGTAGTAATATTACGAGTTCTGGGGAATAGTAATAAGCATGAACGAGGTCGATATTTGAAGAAGCAGTGACTTTGGGTGATAGGACAGTAATAGTTTAGTAGAAAATCAGAAATGAGCAGGAGGGTTAGTTAAAGAGAAAGGAGAGTCTTTCAATGTTTATTGCTAATTGCCGTAGTGGTAGGGAATAAGATGGACGAGTGGAGATTACGTTGCTGGGGCAGGTACATTGATGTATGTGCCTTAAAACTGAGGACGTGGTTTATTCAAAAGTCGGGGACATGCCCTGCGGAATGTCATATTTCCGGGTTTTAAATTGTTCCAAGTAGATAGAAGTATCGGGAAGGTGGTGGGGTGGCATGGTATGTCCATGATCGCTTGAAACTGTTGCATAAAATAACGGGTTATTACGTTCTGAAGTAACACATACAGAGTATGTTTGGATAGAATTTTCAGGGGCATGGAAAAACTGATTTTAGGAGTGATATACCGTCCCCTCAAACGTAGATAGGGACCCAAGGGAGAAGATACTATGGGAGGAAATTGTTAAGGCCACAAGGCACGATTAATGTAGTAATTTATGGGGACTTGAACTTTAGTCATTTTGGATTGGAATTTCTTGACTGGGAATGTGGAATCTTACACTTCTTAGAAGTAGTAGTTCAGGATTGTTTTTTGAAAGCAGTTTGTGACAGAACCTACAAGGGAAATAACCGGCTTGACTTAGTTATGGCAAACATTGAAATCCCCTGTTAATAATTTAGAATTTTTCAGAGGAACTGGGTGCTAGCGACACAAAAATCAATTACATTTTGCATTGAATGGAAGTACGGATAGTAGCGATAACTCAGTAACTGTCCAGAAATTTTGCTTAGCAGATAACAATGGGCTTATTAGGAACAATTTCATCTGTTGACGGGGGTACGAGAGAGCTTATCATATGACAGTTTTGAACACTAATACATGTGCTTCAAAGAACGTTTATCCCATTAAGAAAATTAGATCAAATAGAAATGACCAAAATGGCGATGAATAATAGGCTCAAATATCTACTTCGGGGCATAAGAAAAGGAATTTATAGGGAGTATTCAAAAGAGATGAGGGTTATCTTATGAATCAGTATATTGAAAATTAAAGAGGGACATTAAAAAGGGGATAGAAAAGCTTAAAGGGACTATGAAATTTAAAGTTGCTAGGGATTCTAAAAACTACCCAAAAAGACAGTTTTTTCCAGGTCTATGGAACAAAAGTTAGAGATAAGATAGGTCCCCTTAAAATTATTATGGGCACCTTTACTGACAAAGAGGAAGATATTGTGCTCGATTTTAAAGAATTTTTTTCTCGCAGTTTTTACACAGGAAGAAACTAACATATTCCTGGTAATAATTTTTATAGTGGGCTAGAAGAAGATAAATTATGTAACATCACAGTCCCACTAGTGAAAATGATTTAGTTGTGAGCAGATAGAAAGACTGAAAGGCAAAATAAGTCGCGGGTCCTGATGAGTTTTTTTCAACGGGTCTTAAGGAATGCAAAATGGAACTCTGTGAACCATTAACTAATATATTTTTAATTTATCTCTTCAAAAAGGTGTAGTGTCTGTATGTGGAAGATGGCTAATGTAATTCATATTTTGTAAAACAGGGGAACGTGTTAACGTCAATATTACCACCAATAAGCCTGACCTCAATTGTAGGCAAATTACTAGAGTCAATTATAGCTGAGATTATAAGAAGCCATCTCGATTAAGTATAGCGTGATTAATGATACTCAGCATGGATTTCACAAGAGGCGGTCTTGTCTAACTAATTTAGTGTGTGTCTTTTTTTCTTCAGTATGCTTATGAAGGCTGTGACACGATAAGGAATTTGATATTATTTACTTAGATTTTAGTAAGGCTTTTGTTTAGGTTCCGCACCTTTAGATTTTAACCCTTTGAGGGTTTTCGTCGTACTAGTACGTCTTACGCGTAGGGGTTTTTGACGTACTAGTACTCATAAATTCTAGCGGCCTCAAAATCTAGTGGGAGAAAGCTGGTAGGCTTATATGAAAGAATGGGTCTGTGTGGTCAGTGTGCACAGTCTAAAAAAAATCCTGCGCACACAGTGCATAATGGGGAAAAAAAAAACTATTCCCATTTTTTTTTAAAAAATCAGCGACTTTGCAGTGTATTTTCGTATGGTATTTATTGTTGTATTCTAGTTTTCTTGGTTTCATTTTATAGGGAAAGGAATACATATTACAGAAATTGAGATGATTTTGATGGTTTTACAAAGAAAGGTGCCTTGAAATTTTAGCTCAAAGTAGCAGAAATGTTCGATTTTGCAAACTTCAAAAGTAAACAAAATCGTGCCAAGCGTTTCAATACACGTCAACTGGTGAGTCTAATATTCTTTCACAAGTGCACCAATAATATTTATACCATTTTTTACACTAATGCAGTGTCTGCATAACAGTAAATCTTATATTTTTTTTGAAAATAAAAAAATTTAAAGTGGAAAGCAAAAGAATATAAGAGGGGCCTTGAGACATGACTAATGACTAGAGGAAATGTCATTTTAGTGCCCGGAATGTCTTTTTGTTTATTCTGGACCCTATTCGGAAATTGGCATCTTTTGAAATTTGTGTGAAATTGGCAAAATTGCTAAATTTTGACCACTGTACTGGATAGTAGAATTCATAAATGAGTGATTTCTTGCACCCATTCGATAGAAAAAATGGAGTTCTATCGAAATATTCATGTTTTTCGTCGACTAGTACAGTGAAATTGGCCGATAATGGGGCTCAAAGTGGGCAAAATCGCCGATGCGTAAACATCGCCGAGACCGCTAACTTTGCGAGAGCATAATTCCGTAAGTTTTCTATCAAATTTCAAACTTTTGGTGTCTTTATGATCGGGAAAAGATTCTCTATCGTTTCATAAGAGAAAATAATTTTTTTTTTTTTTTAAATTTGGCCGACCCTGAGAACGAGTTTTGGAGAGGGCCTGTCGACCCTCAAAGGGTTAAAGAAAGTGGCAGCTCATGGCATTGGGGGAAAAGTGCTCTCGTGGATCGAGTCATGGCTCACTGACAGGAAGCAGAGAGTGTCCATAAATGGGGTTAAATCCGAGTGGGGATCTGTAACAAGTGGCGTTCCACAGGGATCAGTCTTGGGCCCGTTGTTGTTTATAATGTATATCAATGATCTTGATTTATTTTTTTTTTTATTTTATTTATTTCCAATTTGTGCACACATACAGAGGTACAAAAAAAATACAGATAAGAGCAGTATGCCAAAGCCACTTATACTATGCATAGCATTACGGGCTGGCTTAAAATTAACTTAAGATTAACTAAGCAATGATTATTATTATTATTATAATCAAAAAGAAGCGCTAAGCCACAAGGACTATACAGCGCTGCTACTAAGCAATGATGAAATCAGTGATAAAACATTAATGTAAACAGATAACTATAAAGCACAAGTGAGTATTACAAAGACAGGTCATATGATTGCATTCAGTTAGGTAGTGATTCTGTTAGGTAGTGTATTTAAAAAATAATAAAGTTAGATTGGGTTTTAGGTTTAACATTTATGTGATATAATTGTGAGAAACATTTAAGATATACAATTTATAATGTTCAGTTATTCAGTATTTATTTGGTTTTGGGTGAGTAAGTAATCTTTGAGAAGAGACTTGAATTTATAAACAGGTAGTGTTTCTTTTATATTTACAGGTAATGAATTCCAGATTTTAGGGCCTTTTATGTGCATTGAGTTTTTGCATAGTGTGAGATGGACACGAGGAACATCAAAGAGTGATCTGTGCCTTGTGTTATGGTCATGTGTTCTGTTGAGGTTGGCAAGGAGATGTTTGAGGGGAGGGTTAATATCAGAGTTAAGTGTTCTATGTATGTAATAGGTGCAGTAATAAGTATGGATGTTTTGTATGGTGAGTAGGTTTAGTGTATTGAATATTGGTGGAGTGTGCTGCCTGTAGTGAGAATTTGTTATCATTCTAACTGCAGGGAATTACTAGTGATATGAGCAAATTCGCCGATGACACAAAGATAGGTAGGATAATTGATTCAAACGTAGATGTTATGGAAACTTCAGGAGGATTTAAACAAACTCTATTCTTGGTCAGAAAAGTGGCAGATGCAGTTCAATGTAGATAAATGCAAGGTTCTGAAGCTTGAGAGTGCCCATAACCCTAGTACTTATAAGTTAAATGATGTAGAACTTAGCCATACAGATTGCGAAAAGGACTTAGGGGTTATGGTGAGCAGCAACCTTAAACCAAGACAGCAGTGCCTAAGCGTACGTAATAAGGTAAATAGATTACTGGGATTTATATCAAGAAGTGTAAGCAACAGAAGTCCAGAGGTCATACTGCAGCTTTATACATCATTAGTAAGGCCTCACCTAGATTATGCAGCTCAGTTCTGGTCTCCATATTACAGAATGGACATAAATTCGTAGAAAAAAATTCAGCGTAGGATGACTAAATTAATACATAGCATTAGAAATCTTCCTTATGAAGAAAGATTGAAGACTCTTAAGTTACATTCACTTTTTAGACGAAGAATGAGGGGAGACCTGATCGAAGTGTATAAGTGGAAGATAGGTATTAATAAAGGAGATATTAATAAGGTCTTGAGGATGTCTCTCCAAGAGAGAACCTACAGTAATGGATTTAAATTAGATAAGTTTAGATTTAGAAAGGACATAGGAAAGTATTGGTTTGGAAATAGGGTAGTTGATGAGTGGAACAGTCTACCTAGTTGGGTTATTGAGGCTGGGACTTTGGGTAGTTTCAAATTTAGGTTGGATAAGTACATGAGTGGGAGGGGTTGGATTTGAGTGGGACTTTCACATCAGAGCTTATTTCTTGGGTAGCATTGAAAATTGGGTTGGGCAAATGTTTTGTTAGTGGGATGAATTGTAAAGGACCTGCCTAGTATGGGCCAACAGGCCTCCTGCAGTGTTCCTCCTTTCTTATGTTAAAATAAAATATGTAACCAAACTCAACAAAACCTGTGACATGCTATACAACCCAAATAAATGTATTATTTTTGCTAATACTTACCAGAATAAGAATTCTCACAAGGAATACAGCACATATTCTGTGGCATTCATAGGTTATGTGTAATGTAAAATGTAAACAAATGCCTAAGTTCTGCCAAGTAGTAGTCAGTAACCTTAGTCTAAATAACAGTGTTATTAATACCATGGTGAAACATAATTATTTGTTGTGCAAATTGTTAAGTTTATCAACATGTATGCCATGATATAATTATTTTTAGGAATACGGTTGCATGATGCAGCGACTGGTTGCTGTTCACACCCTCATTGTCTCGCTCTCTTTCACCACATCTTCGATGTATTAGCATGTGTTTTTCCCCTTCAACCATGTGAGTACCATTATAGAATCAGTATTAGCCTACATTAAGTTAAGTTAGATTGGGTTAGGTTATTTCACAATGAATTTGGTCGGGTTACTTTGGGTTTGGCGGGGTTACATTATTTTCTTGCCTTTATTTTTTCATGTGTGTGTGAAATAAAACATTCTCAGTTATACAGCCATGTTAATATTAGATGATTTAGCTCAAAAAATGTTGATAAGTTCTCACCCTGTTTTCCCCAAAATCTTTAAATGAGGTAAATGTTTACCCTGGCTTCCCAGAACCTGTAAATTAGGTAAATATAATTAATGAGAAACCGGGTCTGCGCATTGTGCACAGTGTAATAAAAGTTCTGTTTTATGCAGAGCATGATAGGGACCATGTATATGGTTTAAAATAGCTAGTTTCTTGGCATCATTTGATAAAATGAAAACCATACTTCTGAAATTGAGATGATTTTGATTGGTTTCTGGACTGGAAGTAGCATGAAATTAAGCTCAAAGTAGCAGAAATACGGTGGTACCTCGAGTTTCAAACAGCTCCCGACTCAAACAGTTATGTAAGTGTATTTTTGTAAGTGCTTTTGTAAGTATATTTTTGGGGGTCTGAAACAGACTAATCTAATTTACATTATTCCTTATGGGAACAAATTCATTCAGCATCGGCACTGGAACAGCATTAACACTGGAACGAATTAAGTTCGTAACTCAAGGTACCACTGTATTTGATTTTTGCCTATATTCCAGAGAACAGATAAGGCACCCCTACAACCCCCAGTCTTTTTTATGGGTTTTAACAGGTCTGATGCAGTTATTGGAATGCTGTAAACCATGATAAATTTTTGCTGGTTATATTTTATTATCCGAGAAATAGAGTAAATCTTCTATTTTTGTGTGAAAATTCAAAATGGAAGGCAAGTGTAATACAGGAGAGACCTGGGGACATGACTGATAAACAAAGGAAATGTGTTTTTAGTGCCAGAAATATCTACGTTGTTTTTATGGACTCTTATCTTTAAATTTGTATTTTATTTTATTTATATGTAAAACTGGCCAAATTAACGACTTTTATGCACTTCATAGGGTAGTTGAAATAGTTGAATGGGCAGTTTCTTGTGCTCAGTCAGTAGAATGGAAGGTATACTAATGAAATATCTAAGAATTTGGCCGATTGGAATAATGGAATTGGTTTAACCGTCTTACTTGTCAGACCATTGATCAGTGCATCTCCACTAGGAGTCCAAATATTTTTGAAAAAAAAAATCTGTAAAACCAGAGGTTAATTTTCTGTGTGTAATAAGGCTAAAAACATTTTAGGGTCAGTACTTACCGAAGTTGGCACTGGCTGCTCATGTGATGGTAACCTGGAGTCCTGCCGCTTGCAGAAACACCATAGATATACCTTTTTTTATCTTGTTTTTTAATTATGTAATTTTTGTGTTCTGATAACTAAAATTTATAGTAGATCTTGTAATTTCATAGTCAGTCATTGTTCTGACAAAAATATTAGGTATGGAAATAGTAATCAAACGGTCACAATATTTATCAGTTCACCCAGATGCTGAATGTTGACATTAACCCTGAGTTAAACCCACATGGCCTGGTGGCTAAAGCTCTCGCTTCACACGGCGAGGGTCTGGGTTCTATTCCCAGCGAGGGTAGAAACATTGTTTTTACCCTTGTTTCTTTAAATTGGTTGTCTATGTTACCCATCAGTAAAATGGGTACCTGGGAGTTAGTTGACTGGTGTGGGTCACATCATGGGACAGAACTGACCTAATTTGCCAGAAATGCTCTACATATCAAGCAGCTTTCTATATAGTAGTATGTCATTACTGTCAACTAGGCTTGTATACCTTGTACATGTACTTGTAGTAAATAAAAATATATAACCTACATCCCAATCAACATCTGACTGAAAGTAACTGCCTTTTCAACACAGCAGCTGAAGCCAGTATTGTCCTTAGTAATGCCAGAAATATTACTATTTTGAATTACAATATTAGATCCCTAAGTAAACACTATGACTCCTGGCACTCCTAGATTCCTTAACCCTTTGAGGGTCAGTGCCATTCATGTACAGCTTGAGAGCCAGGGTTGGTGCCGTACTTATATGCCAAAATTCTAGCACATGTAAATCGAGCAGGAGAAAGCTGGTAGGCCTACATGCGAGAGAATGGGTCTGCTCGGTGAGTGTACACAGTAGGAAAACAATCAGGACACCCGCAATGCATTGTGGGAATGCCATTTCAGTATGCCTTGTTTACCATGCCTTGTGGCAAGAAACTACTTGCTCCCCGGCAAATTGAGACTTTTTTTCACAAGTGATAGTTCTAACACAGGTGGAGGTGTCAGTGAAGATGAATTTCGTGGTTTTGAGGAGTTTGTGCCCGAAAGTAATGAACATGATACCTGTAATAGAGATGAAAACCTAGATGGCCCTCAACCTTCCACCTTAGGTGCTGGGCCATCTTGTTGACGTTCAGATGTACCAGAATGAAAGAGGAAACTCGTATTTTCCCACGTCCAGGACTCAGATGTGAGCAGTGGTGATGATAGTAATAGTGAATATGATAGCTAAACTCTTGAAAAGAGTTCCAGTAGCGAGAGTGAAGTGGAATATTCTCCAGTGAAGTGTCAGTATATACGATGCTACGTGCACTCTGGGAGTGTGTCATATGCCATTCCAAGGGAAAGGAGAACATCTCGGAGTACATTCCATGGCCATACAACAGGAAGAGATGGTGAAAATGAAGATATTGTTAAAATTAGGATGGATAATGTGCATGCATCATCAGATGGTGGTGGTGTCATGCACCATGAGGCACAAGCAGCAGCCCATGCTGGTACCATGCCGCTGACTCAGCTCAGCTACAACAAAGTTCACCCTCATCCACCCACCCACCACACCAACCTGCACAACTGCAACCTCCACAACAACCACCTCCACAACAACCACCTCCACAACCACAACCTCCACAACCACAACCTCAACCACCTGTCAGTATCCAGTACCCACCAGCAGACCTCACCTGGGATTGGCAGGAAGGTGCCAATTTTGTTCCCAGTCCCCATCACATTGCTGAAAGTCAAAGTGGAATATGGCCATCATGTACACTTGGGAACAATGCCACTGAACTGGAATGTTTTGAGTTATTCTTTGATGAACCCTTGATGGGAATTATTGTCAGGGAAAGTAACACATACTTCGATTACACCATGGTAAACATAATTCTTTCACCTTGATCACGCCTACACTGAGATGTATCGTTTGTTTGCCACAATAATGCTTATGCCACATGTGTATAAGCACAGTGTCAAATCATACTGGGTGACAGACTGCCTGATTTCAACCCCAGCTTTCAGTGATATAGTAACAGTGAATCAATTTCTGCTGCTATTATATATGCTACACTTCTCAGATAAAACCAGGCCTGACAGAAAAGACAGGTTATATAAGATTAGGAATGTGTTTATGTACCTGAAACAACAATTCTTGATGTATTTTTATCCCTTCAGGACGCTTGCTATTGATGAGTCTTTGATTTTGTTCAGAGGTAGACTGTGATTCAAGCAGTACAGTAGGGCCCTGCTTTATGGCATTTCGCTTTACAGTTTCCGCTAATATGGACATTTCAAAATATGACCAAAACTCGCTATACGGCTCCCCCCCCCTGACTTTCTCATATGGTCACCGTGCCCCATCCAGTTTGTTTACATTCTCTGTGAGCTCTGTAAGCACCACGTCTCTCCATTATGTCTGGAAACTCCAAAATTTCAAGTGTTTTTAAAAGTTATTTCATATTTTATATCTTTCAACAGCAAACCGGCCGTATCCCACCGAGGCGGGGTGGCCCTAAAGGAAAAACGAAAGTTTCTCCTTTTACATTTAGTAATATATACAGGAGAAGAGGTTACTAGCCCCTTGCTCCCGGCATTTTAGTCGCCTCTTGCAACACGCATGGCTTACAGAGGAAGAATTCTGTTCCACTTCCCCATGGAGATAAGAGGAAATAAACAAGAATAAGAACTAGAAAGAAAATAGAAGAAAACCCAGAGGGGTGTGTATATATGTGCTTGTACATGTATGTGTAGTGTGACCTAAGTGTAAGTAGAAGTAGCAAGACATACCTGAAATCTTGCATGTTTATGAGACAGAAAAAAGGACAGCAATCCTACCATCACTAATAATTATACTTATGTATACCTATACCTAAATAAACTTAAACACTGTGCTGGCATGCAGGTACACATTAAAATCAGTAAGAGTGTCTTATGTCTCGAGACCCCATATTAGTAGTGATAATAATAATACTCAATAATAATCACCGAGTCTCATTAAATGTCGTATATTACGTTAATATGCACATTTTCATTAATCCATCTATGATATTTTTTTCAAAATTACATGATAAACACGATACATAACATATAAACTTGATAAATACACCCCACAGTAGAATAAATTAACATAAATATGAGATGTGGTAGCCAAACTTGTACGAGTGACAGCAAAAGTAATCTTTTCTCTAGTCCAACATAAGAGAAAATGTGTTACTGGGGGTAACCATAGAAAATTATTCCTTTCCTATGCCTTCACTCAGAGCATCATTTCTTCTAAAAATGGTGTTACATGAGAATGGGAGTGGTCCCCTTTATTTATTCTGCTGTATCAATGTAGAGACAACTTGTACACAATCTAACTTGTACACAAACCAGACGTGTTCACCTCGTTTGTTTAAAAAAACTCGTGTACGCATGGTTTGTTTACATAACTCCGTGCCTGTCCTCTCTCATGTATTCATTCTCTCTCTCTCATTTGTTTTATCTTGTTTATTCACTTCTGACCCTACATTAAGATTACAAATATTTTAAGGTAAGTAATGAGTGAACTGTATATGCATTTTATCGCTCTGGGATGCTTAAATGTCATAGAATATTATGTGTGGGTGGGTTGGTCTGGTATGGTAGCCTCGCTGGCTACCATACATACCACACTTGATTTCATGCAATAAATACTACTTATCTCACCCTAGATTAAGATTACAAATATTTTAGGATAAGTAATGAGTGTACTATATGTGTATTTTACTTTTTTATTGTTTTTAATGCCTAGTTCTATTGCTAACTTAATATATGTTAGTGTAAACTTGTTATCTAGTATTCATATGCATTTATAAGTGGAAAAAAGGGTGTTCCACTTTAGGGCGATTTCTTTACGGCGGTAGCCTGGAACCTAACCTGCAGTATAAGTGGGGCCCTACTGTATGCACAAGGCAAGAGGAAACGCTTTGGTATAAAGTTGTTTGTGATTGCTTGTACTCTGTGGTCTTGTATTGGATATTATTGTGTACAGGAAGTAATACATTGCAAGATACCAGGAAGTTATTGGATATCTCTGGTGATGCGGTTAGAACAATGATGAAACCATATCTTGGTAAGGGGCATACATTATATACTGATAACTGGTACACATGCCCCTAACTCAGTGAATTTTTGTGAGTGTACATGACAGATGTGTGCAGTACAGTGCGTGCAAATCGTAAGCATATGCCTAGGTTCGACGCAGACACTCGTAGAGGTGAGGTGCGGGCGTTTACTGCCAATGACATCATGGCATTTCGGTGGCATGACAAACGAGATGTCACACTTGACATCAGTTCACCGAAATGAAACGACAGACACTGGCAGGCAGAATAGAGACCAATGAGCCCATTCTGAAACCTGCAGCTGTGATGGACTACACCCTCAATATATGTTCTGTGGACAAACATGACATGCAGATTGGGTTTGCTGATTGTGTTCGCAAGAGTTTTAAGTGGTACATAAAACTCTCTTTCAATCTTCTGGATATTTCCATGCTCAATGCTTATAATCTGTATAAGATGAGGACCCAAAGCAAACCACCATATGGGAAATTTTGTTTGTCTTTCATCAGACAAATGTTCAAGTACCAAGTAACAACACCTGCAATAGAAAACCGCCCATGAAATTATCACCACATACCCTATTGTCTGAGGCCTGGTGATCACTACCTAATACAACTGCCTCCTGCTACTATGAAGAAAAATGCTCAGAAGAGGTGTTTTGTCTGTGCACATACAAAAAAAAAAAACGCCCACAAAAATACAAAGACACTTGTTTTATGTGTGAGGAGTGTAAAATGCCACTGTGCATGACACCATGTTTCAGAGTTCCACAAGCTGCAGCACTTCTAGAAACATGTTCAGTAACACTATATGTGTATATATATGATAGAAAAATACTAATAAACAACATTTTTTTTATTATTAGTTTGTGTAAACATGTTTTGTAAATAGTATAATGACAATGTTTGTGCAGTTATTATGTAGCACACAACAAGTGAATATATATAAAATATGTCTTATATTGGTCTCATAAACCATGAAAGTTACTTGAAAAAATAAAATGTTAAAAAATAAAATAAAGTAGAAAAAAATTATATGATTACCGCGTGACCGGCAGTCAGTGATGTTGCCGTAAGCGGTTCACTTTGTCACCTTCACGCCTCTATGTCTCGGTAAGTATTGATCGCATTTTTTTTTTTGTCCTATAACAATTACAAAAATTTTCTTAAGATTTTGGTAAATTTTTTTTTTTTTTTTTTTTTTTTTGACCCTCGGAATGAGTTAAGGATGCGTGGTCTTGACCCTGAAAGGGTTAAAGACAATCTTCTCCTGTATTATTCTTACTGAAACCTGACTTAAGCAAGATACAGTAGACATCTACACACTACCAGGATACACAGCAATCCACAACTGCAGGTTAGACCAAACTGGGGGAGGTATTGCCATCTATTATTCTAATGAACTATCATGTCTCAGTGATGAAAATGGTTAATATATATTTGCAAAATTCTCTGTAAAAACCTAAAGAACCCTTTAACAATTGGTCCTGTATACAGGATGCCTCATACTAATTTCCCAGCATTTAGTGATAAACTAAAAACACTAATAACAAATAATTAAATGAACAAGCACCATTTTCACCTAGCTGGATACTTCAACATTAACCTTGGCCTAACATATGACCAACCTGTAACTGATTTCATTAACAATGTGAACAATACACTATTCATACCATCTATAACAAAACCAACAAGACTTTGAGATGAGTGCAACTATAAATGACCATACTTGAGCAAATATACTAGCTCTCCTTAACCCTTTGAGGGTTTCGGCCGTACTAGTATGGCTTACGACCCATGGTTTTTGACGTACTAGTACGCCTAAATTCTAGCGCCCTCAAATCTAGTGGGAGAAAGCTGGTAGGCCTACATATGAAAGAATGGGTCTATGTGGTCAGTGTGCACAGTATAAAAAAAATCCTGCAGCACACAGTGTATAATGAGAAAAAAAAAACTTTGACCGTTTTTTTGGAATAAAACAGCGACTTTGCACTGTATTTTCGTATGGTATTTATTGTTGTATTCTAGTTTTCTTGGTCTCATTTTATAGAATGGAAGACATATTACAGAAATTGAGATGATTATGACTGGTTTTACAATGAAAAGTACCTTGAAATTGGGCTCAAAGTAGCAGAAATGTTCGATTTTTACCAAAGTTCAAAAGTAAACAAATCATGCCAAGCATCCAATACACGTCAACTGGTGAGTCTAATATTCTTTCACAAGTGCCCCAATATTATTTATACAATTTTTTACACTAATGCAGTAGTCTGCATAACAGTAAATCTTCTATTTTTTTGTGAGAATAAAAATTCAAAGTGGAAAGCAAAAGAATGTAAGAGGGGCCTTGAGACGTGACTAATGAACAAAGGAAATGTCATTTTAGTGCCAGGAATGTCTTTCTTGTTTATTCTGGACCCTATTCGGAAATTGGCATCTTTTGAAATTTGTGTGAAATTGGCAAAATTGTTAAATTCTGACCACTGTACTGGATAGTTGAAATTGGTAAATGGGTGGTTTCTTGCACTCATTCGATAGAAAAATGGAGTTCTAGCGAAATATTCATGTTTTTTGTAGACTAGTACAGTGGAATTGGCCGAAAATGGGGCTCAAAGTGGGCAAAATCGCCGATGCGTAAACATCGCCGAGACTAACTTCGCAAGAGCACAATTCCGTAAGTTTTCCATCAAATTTCATACTTTTGGTGTCATTATGATTGGAAAAAGATTCTCTATCTTTTCATAAGAAAAAATTATTTTTTTTTTTAAATTTGGCCGACCCTGAGAACGAGTCTCGGAGAGGGCCTGTCGACCCTCAAAGGGTTAAATAGGGGATAATCACTGACATTATTACCTTCCTCCTAACAAACTTTTATAAGCAACCAATGGACTGTAATAAGTTCTCTTTTCCACTCCATGATGAGGCAGCAATAAATTACTTCACTGCAGTGCTAAGCTCAGTAGACTGGCCTATAGAATTTTCCAGTGCCAATGGTATTGATGACTGGATAGACATATGTATTTCAAAACAAAATATACATAGACTGTATAACAAACATTGTCCCATAAAAATTAAACAGATCACAAATGAAAGATTAGGTTGCCTATGGCTTACTAACAGCATTCTAAGATCTATTGATAAGAAACATCAGTATGAAAAACAATATAGACGGGGCTTAATAACTAGAGAATTTATTAACCCTTTTAGTGTCGTTCCCCTAATATTACGGCTTTGAAACCAGTGTCAATCCTTTAGTACTACTACAAAATTCTAGAGCAGTGTCCAATCTTGTGGGGGAAAGCTGGTAGGCCTACATATGAGAGAATGGGTCTGAGTGGTCATTGTGTGCAGTATAAAAAAATTCCTGCAGCACGCAGTGTGTAATGAGAAAAAACTGTGACCGTGTTTTTGGTTTAAAACAGCGACTTTGCGCTGCATTTTTGTATGGTATTTATGATTGTAGTCTCATTTTGTTGGTCTCATTTCAGAGAATGGGAGATATATTGCAGAAAAAGAGATGATTTTGAATGGTTTACAGACTAAAAGTAGATTGAAAGTGAGCTCAAAGTAGCAAAAATGTTTGATTTTTGACGATGTTGAAGAGTAAACAAATCACATCACATGTCACATGGATCTAATGTGCATTCACTAATGTGCTGATGTTATTTATATAATTATTAAAATTATGCAGTAGTCTGAATAACAGTAATTTTTTTTTTGTGAATAAAAATTCAAAATGAAAAGCAAGCGTAATATAAGAGAAGCCTGGAGACATGACTAATGAATAGAGAAAATGTTATTTTAGTGCCAGGAATGTCTGCACTATTTGTTCTGGCCCCTATTTTAAAACTGGCCTTTCTTGATTTTTTTTGGTGAAATTGGCCAAATTAGTAATTTCTGATCATGTTTTTGGGTAGTTGAAATAAGTAAATGGGCGGTTTCTTGTACTCAGTTGATAGAATAAAAAGCATTCTAACGAAATAGCTATAAGTTTGGTCAAATGGAACAAAGGAATTGGCCCAAAATAGGGCTCAAACTGGGTGAAATCGCCTATGCGTAAATATCGCCGAGACCTCTAACTTGGTGAGAGCATAATTCTGTAAGTTTTCCATCAAATTTCATACTTTTGGTTTCATTACCTTTGGGAAAAAGATTTTTTTGTCATTTCATAAGAAATTTTTTTTTTTTTTAACCCTTTCAGAGTCCAAGGCTAAAATCGGAAGGGGTGCCCCAGTGTCCAAGAAATTTTGAAAAAAAAAAATTATTTTTTCTTACAGAATTAAAGAGTATATTTTTGTGAAGGTAATAAAACAAAAAAAAAAGTTCTGATCAGTGCTTACCGAGATACAGTGGCGAGAAGTTGACCCAAAATGACCGGGTGGCGGCAACATCGACGATTTCCACATACGCTCATTACTTTATTTTACGTTTTTTATAGTTTTTTCTTTTTCTAAATTTTTTCTTTTCCTACTAACATTTGGGGCCTGAGAGACCAATACTGTATATAATGTATATATATAACTCACTGTATTGAACACAATAACTGCACTAAAGTTATTATCATAACATTGTTTACCACTTTTGTTTATTACAATAAACATGCACAAATCTTGTGTAATACTAATGTTCTATCATATATTTACATTTGTACAATCACTGGACATGTTTTTAGAACTGCTGCAGCTTGTGGAACTCCTTGAAATAAGGCACCATGCACAGAGGTACCTTACATTCTTCGCACATAAACCGAGTGCCTTTGCGTCTTTGTTGCCGTCGTTTTGTTTGTGCACAGACAACACATCTCGTCTGAGCAAATTTCTTCTTAGTTGCAGGAAGCTGTATTATGAAGTGATCACCTTCACTCCTCAAACGCTTGGGTATATCCTGAGGAGTTCGAGGACAGTTTTGTATAGCAAGTGTTGTTACATAGTATTTCATTATGAGTTGTCTGACAACAGACAAACAAAATTCACCATACGGTGGTCTGTTGTCAGTCTTCACTTGGAACATATTATATGCATTGAGCATTGAAATGTCCATGAGATGGAAGAAAAGTTTCATATACCACTTGTAGGCCTTACGAAAACAATCAACAAAGCCAATCTGCATGTCACATTTGTCAACCAAGCGCATGTTTTGTGTATAATCAATCACTGTCACTGGTTTTTGAATACAGTGGTCCCTCATTTTTCGTAATTAATCCGTTCCTGGAGAAGCTACTATAAACGAAATTTACGATTTGCGAATCAATTTTCCCCATAAGAAATAAAGTAAATACAATTAATCCGTTCCTGACACTCAGAAGTATTAAAACAAAAAAATTTTTTACATGAAATATGCATGTAGTACATAAACAATACAATGGGAAATGATGAATGAAACATTAACAGCATAACACTTACCTTTATTGGAGATTCTTCTTAGTGTATGGGAGACTGGAGGAGGAGAGAGATTGGATTGTTTACAGTTTGGAAGGGGAATCCCCTTCCAGCAACACCTCAGGTACCAATTGCTTCTCTGGGGTTGCTTCTCTTCTCTGTTTCTTAATGCCACTAGGACCACCTTGAGAGTCACTCTAGCCCTGTCTCGCAAAGTAACTGTGGAGAGAGCTCTGTTTCTGGCATCTCTTTAACACTTCCCTAAAATGGCCCAAGACTTTGTCACTGTACATATTTCTCACCTTCTTTACCAAAGGCTTGGCACTAGGAGCTTTCTTTGGAGCCATGGTAGGTTATTTAGTACTTGCAAGCACTAAAATGAGTGGAATATTACGAAATATTTCGTAGGAGCACTTGAAGGGACCTTCACTCACTGGTAAACAATGCCAGACTGGCTGGGTAGGGAGGCCTCCTCGGCTCACACCATGCGTACGTGTCCCGGACGAACTACTATTCGCGAGTCAACTTATGAAAAGCGAGTCCATGTTTATACGAAAATACCCCTATAATTGGCGAAATTTACGATTGCCGAGAACTACGAAAAGCGAGGGACCACTGTATGTTCATTAATCATTCTATCAACTTTGCCACTGTCTTGCATTTCGTTACGGTGAATGGTTGTCAACAATGTGACATCTCGTTTGTCATGCCACCGTAATGCCATGATGCACCTCATCACCATGAGTGCCTGCGTTGAACCTGGGCATATGTTTACGAATAGAATGCACTGTGCCACACACGTCTCGTTCACTCACAAGAAATCACTGAGTAAAGGACTTGTGTACCAGTTATCGGTATATAATGTATGCCCCTTACCAAGATAAGGTGTCATCATGCTTCTCACTATGTCACCTGAGATACCCAATAACATCCTGGTATCTTTCAATGTTTTATTTCCTGTGTATACAACAATATCCAATACCAGGCCACTGTCACAGTCACAGAGTACAAACAGTTTTATACCAAAGCGTTTCCTCTTGCTCGGTATATACTGTTTGAATGACAGTCTACCTTTGAACAAAATCAAAGATTCATCAAGTACAAGATTCTTGAATGGATAAAAGTACATGTTGAACTTTTGTTTGAGATACATAAAAACATTTCTAATCTTGTATAATCTGTCACTTCTGTCAGGCCTGGTTTTGTCAGAGAAGTGCAACATACGTGACAGTAAGATAAACCTGTTCACTGGGATGATTTCACTGAAGACCGGGGTAGAAATTAGCCGATCTGTGGACCAGTATGCTTTTATATTATGCTTGTAGACATGAGGCATAAGCATTATTGTTGCAAAAAGCAAATACATTTCTGCAACAGTTGTCTCTTTCCATCGGTGTAGTCTTGACTGTGGTGATATGATCGTATTTGCCATGGTGTACTCAAAATACTTGTTACTTTCCCTGACAATAGTTTCCATCAAGGGCTGGTCAAAGAATAGTTCAAAGAATTCCAGTTCATCTGCAGTGTTTCCAAGGGGACAAGTTGGTAGAATTCCACTTTCAGAGTCATCAAACTGGTGGGACTTGGGAACAAAATTGGGATTTTGCTGCCAATTCCAGATATGGTTTACTGGTGGATACTGGACATCATAAGCTGGTTGTGCTGGTAGTTGTGGTGGGCTGATGGCTGACGCTCCGCTTTGTTCTTGAACTGAGGAGTCAGCAGTGTGGGTCCCAGCCTGGGCTGGTGATTCATGCATGGCTGTGGCACTACCACCATCACCACCAATACCACCACCTACCGTTGCCTGTGGTCTATCCATGCCAAGTGTAGCCACATCATCCTCACTTTCACTGTCTATTCCTGGTGTAGGGCCATGGGATGTACTCCGGGATGTACTCCAGCCCCTGGACACTGCATAGGGAACACTACCCAAGCGCATGCGGCGGCGTATATACCGACGCTTCACTGGTGAATATGTTTCCTCACTATTACTACTCGAATGATCATCAAGAGCAATAAAATCACAATCCATGTCACTATCATCATTACTGAAGTCAGAGGCCTGGCCACGCGAAAATACAGTGGACCCCCGGTTTACGATATTATTTCATTCCAGAAGTATGTTCAGGTGCCAGTACTGACCGAATTTGTTCCCATAAGGAATATTGTGAATTAGATTAGTCCATTTCAGACCCCCAAACACACACATACAAACGCACTTACATAAATACACTTACATAAATACACTTACATAAATGGTCGCATTGGGAGCTGATCGTAAACCGGGGTCCACTGTAATAGTTTTCTCTTGCGATGAGGTACAACTGACCGTGACTGAGGAGTGCTCACACCAGAGGTAGAAGGTTGAGAATCGTCAGGGTTTTCTGCACTATTATCGATATCCTGGTCATTCCTTTCAGTCACTAACTGATCAAAGCCAAAGAATTTGTCTTCATTTCCACTTCCATCAGAGTCAGAACTATCAGACAGGAAGAGGAGAGTCCCAGTTTTCCTTGGAGTGAGAGCTGCCTTGCGACAAGGCATGGTGAACAAGGGTAACTGAGCCGGCATTCCCCCAATGCTATGCAGGCGCCTAGAATTTTTGTTTATGGTGCACACACACCATGCAGACCTGTTCTCTCACATGTAGGCCTACCAGCCTTTTCGCGCTAAATTTGACGCCGCTAGAATTTTGGCGTAGATCTAGGGTTTGGACCCTGAACGTAAAGCCATAGATCTACGGCATGGACCCTGAAAGGGTTAAATTCTTTGATATTGTGAGCAAGTTTGTGAGCAGGGGGTCTTGACACTCAAAGGGTTAAACACTATTTGTGAGTTCTCACCAAACTAATAAGAAAGCATAAGCAACTATATTATTCTAAAAGATTCACTGAAACAGGAGATCCTGGGCACACACAAACTGAAGAAAGCTAGAGATATTGTCCTAACTAAACCAAATGAACCGCTGCTCTGGCATATTGATACAGCTAACAAGATAAATGGCCTCTTCTCAACCATAGGATCAAGTTTCGCCAGTAAAATTCCAGGTACCAATACCCGAGCAAGTGAAATGAGCACACCATCAATTGCTTTTGAGAGCAATACTTGGAGAAGGTTTCAGGGGTCAATGCCCCCACAGCCCGGTCTGTGACCAGGCCTCATGGTGGATCAGGGCCTGATCAACCAGGCTGTTACTGCTGGCTGCACACAAGCTGATGTACGAACTACAGCCAGGTTGGTGAGGTACAGACTTTAGGTGCCTGTTCAGTGCCTTCTTAAGAGAGAGGCGAGCCTTTTTCCAGTTTCAGGATATTAAAATTGAAAAATTATGGAAAAAAAAATTTTCTTACTGAAAAATAGTACAAAATTCTGGCAACATTTTGATGCAATCTGCTTGTTTCTATTGTATTTCTAAGTATGTTTTTCATTAAATGTATTTTTTTTGTTGCTGCTGTCAGCAAAAATAATTGTTGGCAACTAGTGTTTTTTTTTCCCCCCAAAAAAATTATGATTTTTATGATTGTTTCATTGTAAATACTCTACATCGCATCTTCTGTGCTGGCTAGAGTGTGGAGTGCGGTCAGTGTCTGCCTCAGTAGCCGTCAGGCTGTCAACAAGCAAGGAGGGGTGCAACACGCTCAGATTTGGCGTGCGGTAACCATAGAGTTTCACACCAAACAAAATCAATAATAAATCAGAAATAAGTTATTGACACTGTAATCCCTCTCCTTCGATAAACATTAACCCTTTGAGGGTTTCGGCCATACTAGTACGGCTTACGACCCAGGGTTTTTGACGTACTAGTACGCCTAAATTCTAGCGCCCTCAAATCTAGTGGGAGAAAGCTGGTAGGCCTACATATGAAAGAATGGGTCTATGTGGTCAGTGTGCACAGTATAAAAAAAATCCTGCAGCACATAGTGCATAATGAGAAAAAAAAATGACCGTTTTTTTGGATTAAAACAGCGACTTTGCACTGTATTTTCGTATGGTATTTATTGTTGTATTCTAGTTTTCGTGGTCTCATTTTATAGAATGGAAGACATATTACAGAAATTGAGATGATTTTGACTGGTTTTACAATGAAAAGTACCTTGAAATTGAGCTGAAAGTAGCAGAAATGTTCGATTTTTACCAAAGTTCAAAAGTAAACAAATCGTGCCAAGCGTGCAATACACGTCAACTGGTGAGTCTAATATTCTTTCACAAGTGCACCAATATTATTTATACCATTTTTTACACTAATGCAGTAGTCTGCATAACAGTAAATCTTCTATTTTTTGTGAGAATAAAAATTCAAAGTGGAAAGCAAAAGAATGTGAGAGGGGCCTTGAGACGTGACTAATGAGCAAAGGAAATGTCATTTTAGTGCCAGGAATGTCTTTCTTGTTTATTCTGGACCCTATTCGGAAATTGGCATCTTTTGAAATTTGAGTGAAATTGGCAAAATTGCTAAATTCTGACCACTGTACTGGATAGTTGAAATTGGTAAATGGGTGGTTTCTTGCACTCATTCGATAGAAAAAATGGAGTTCTAGCGAAATATTCATGTTTTTTGTCGACTAGTGCAGTGGAATTGGCCGAAAATGGGGCTCAAAGTGGGCAAAATCGCCGATGCATAAACATCGCCGAGACCGCTAACTTTGCGAGAGCATAATTCCGTAAGTTTTTTATCAAATTTCATAATTTTGGTGTCATTATGATCGGGAAAAGATTCTCTATCTTTTCATAAGAAAAAATTATTTCTTTTTTTTTTAAATTTGGAGAGGGCCTGTCAACCCTCAAAGGGTTAATATGATTGTTATGATTTTTGCAGATGTTATTGAGGAATGATGGTTCTACAAACACCCAGAGAGGATTTGTGGTACTGTTTACAGCTTTGTTTTTAAAGATTTTTTTGTACACAAAACAATAAAAACAAAATTACTAACTTAACATTTTTTTTTATGGAATCTACTGACATTATCACTAAACTGTCATGGGGCATTATTAATCTAGCCTTCATCTTTCATCTGATGTCAACTAGAGCATTGTACATCTTCCCAAGTTAGTAGAAAGTGGAAAGTCTAGGACCCATAAAATTGTGCAAAAATAATTTTTTTCTATCTAACTTGAAGGCTAACAGTCAAAACAAACAAAGCCTGTATGTTTTTTTTTAAGCTGCTTAATCCACTGTCGCAATCCCATTGAAATCTGATAAAAAAAAAAGTTGGTGATTCTGCTCGTCCCTCTCTTAACCCTTTCAGGGTCCAAGGCCCAAATCTGGAGTCACGCACCAGTGTCCAAGAATTTTCAAAAAAAAAAAATTGTTATTTTTTCTCATGAAATCGTAGAAAATCTTTTTGTGAAGGTAATAAAACAAAAAGTACGAAATTTGGTGGAAAATTGACGAAATTATGCTCTTGCGAATTTTGATGTGTCAGCGACATTTACGAATCGGCGATTTTGCCGACTTTGACTCCCATTTTAGGCCAATTACATTATTTCAATCAACCAAATTCTTAGCTATTTCACTAGTATTACTTCTATTCTATCGATTGAGCACAAGAAATCGCCAAGTCAACTGTTTCAACTACAAAATAAAGTGATCGGAAATTGTTAATTTGGCCAATTTAACACAAAGTTCAAAATATTCCAATTTCAAAATAGGGTCCAGAATAAACAATGTAGGCATTCCTGGCACTAAACTAACGTTTCCTCTGTTCATTAGTTATGTTTTGAGGCTTTACAAATAAATTCCATTTTGATTTTTTATTCACATAATGAATTTTTATTCACACCAAAAAATAGAAGATTTACTGTTATGCAATACTGTAATAATTGTATAAATATCATCACCATATTTGTGAATGTATATTAGACCCACCAGCTGACGTGTATTAGACGTGTGAGGTCGTTTGTTTACTCTTGAATATCGGCAAAAAATTTAACATTTCCGCAACTTTGAGCTCCGTTTCAAGCCATTTCCAGTGCTAAAACCAATCAAAATCATCTCTATTTCTGTAATATGTCTTCCATTCTATCAAATGAGACCAAGAAATCGCAAATACAACTATAAAAAACATACGAAAAAACACTGCAAAGTTGCTGTTTTAATAATCGAAAAATCATGATTTAAGTTTTTTCTCTCATTATACACAGTGTGCTGCAGGATCTGTTTTATGTGGTGCACACATACCACATAGATGTATTCTCTCATATCTAGGCCCAAATGTACCGCTCACAGTTTATCAGAGTGAGCTGAGCTCATGGCGTAGATCTACGGTTTGGACCCTGAACGTAAAGCCGTAGATCTACGGGACGGACCCTGAAAGGGTTAAAGACAGCCAGGGGTCTATTGGTAATCCCCCTTATGTATACTGGGAGGCAGTTGAATAGTCTTGGGCCCCGGACCCTTGTTATGTTATCTCTCAATGTACTTGGGAAGAGAAGGGTCCCAGATTCACCAGGGAGTCAGATATTTCTTACCGCTAGGCATGCTGAACAAGGACTACTGATATGGCATTCCCACAATGCACCACTGGTTCCCCAAATTTTTTATACTGCACACACTGACCATGGACACCCATTCTCTCACATGTGGACCTACCACCTTTCTCCAGCTTGATTTGAAGCTGCTAGAATTTTAGCGTATTAATACATCAAAAACACTGGCTCGCAAAACGGTGGACCCTGAGTTTCATGATTAATCCGTTCCAGAGAGTCTGCTGAAAGTCGAAATTCATGAATGGTGAAACCATTTTTCCCGTAAAAAATAATGGAAATCCAATTAATCGTTCCAGACACCCAAAAATATTAAAAAAAAAAAATTCAATTCAATAAAGATTTACATACAGAAAACAATGAGAAATCAAGTACTACATACATATATAAAATAATAACAACATTACACTTACCATTATGAAGACTTCTGGGTGGATGGAAGGCAGGAGGAGGGAAGAGGATGAAGGTACACTATTGTTTGGAAGGGGAATCTCCTTCCATAAAGACTTCAGGTACCAAATCATTTTCTGGGGTTACTTCCCTTCTTTGTTTTTTAAGGGCACTGGGACCAGCTTCAGAGTCACTGGACCAGTCGCACAGAATGTCTGTCCAGAGAGTTCTGTTTCTGGCGTTTCTTTAAAACATCCCTAAAATGGGGCACAACATTGTCATTGTACATGTAGCCAATACGGCCTGCAACAGCTTTGTTGGGGTGAAATTCATCCATAAATGTTTGCACCTTTGTCCACATTGCACAAATGTCCTTAATCGTTGAAGAAGGCACCTTCGTTGATCTCTCTTCCTCCTCCTCCTCTGAAGTAATTTCCTGAGCTGTGGTCTGTTGCTGCTGCAGATGAAGGTCTTGCAGCTCTGTAGTGGTTAGTTCTTTATCGTGGTCCTCCACCAACTCTTTCACATATTTGAAACTCACACCCAACCCCATGGAATTCCACAATGCCTCAATACTTTCCAAAGCTGGCTTAGGCTCCTCACAGTTAACCCTAAACCCTTCAAAATCACTATCTTGTACACATTGTGGCCACAATTTTCTCCAAGCAGAGTTCAAAGTCCTAGAAGTCACTCCCTCCCAAGCCTTACTTATAAGGTTTATGCAGTGGAGGATATTGAAGTGATCTTTCCAGAGCTCTCTTAGGGTCAATTCATTGTCTGAGGTCACTTTAAAGCACTGTTGAAACACTGCTTTGTTGTACAGTTTTTTGAAGTTTGAAATGACCTGCTGGTCCATGGGCTGGAGGAGAGGAGTGGTATTAGGGGGCAGGAATTTCACTGTGATGACCAGGAGCATTGTCCATTACCAGAAGGCACTTGAGTTCCAGTTTATTTTCCAGGAGGTATTTCTTCATGCTGGGGCCAAACACTTCATTGAACCAATCAAGGAAAATGTCCCTCATGACCCATGCCTTACTGTTAGCCTTCCACATCACACACAAATTAGCCTTAGTGACACTGTTTTTCTTGAACACACTAGGATTTTCAGAGTGATACACCAGTAAAGGCTTTACTTTGCAATCCCCACTAGCATTGCTACAAAACATGAGAGTTAGCCTGTCTTTCATAGGCTTGTGTCCTGGCAGTTCTGTTTCCTCCTGCGTGATGTAGGTCCTCTTTGGCATTTTCTTCCAAAACAGGCCTGTTTCATCATAACTGAACACTTGTTGGGGTTTGAATTGTTCAGTCTCTATGTACCCCTTGAGTTCCTGAACATATTTTTCAGCCGCTTTTTTGTCAGAACTGGCAGCCTCGCCATGCCTTACCACACTGTATATGCCACTACACGTCTTAAATCTCTCAAACTAATCTTTGCTGGCCTTAAAATCACAAACATCAGGACTTGTTGCAGGCATTTTCTTTACGAGATCGTCATGCAACTGCCTTCCCTTTTCACAAATTATCGACTGCATAACACTATCTCCTGCTAACTGTTTTTGGGTAATCCACACCAGCAATAACCTTTCCACCTCTTCAATGATTTGTGATCTCTCTTTTTGTCAGCATATCTACCCCATTTGCAACAACAGCTTCCTTGATTTCCTTTCCCTTCGCCATGATCGAAGTGATGGTTGAATGGTGTTTGCCATACATCCTGGCAGGCTCTGAAACACGCACTCCACTTTCACATTTTTTCAGTGATTTCTTTCTTTAATTCGATCGTGTGACTTATTTAGCAGTTGGAAGCACAAAAAAGAATGGAATATTACGAAATGTATCGTATGGATGCATAGAATGATGGTCACTTGCTGATAAACAATGGCACACACAGTATGAATGGTGCAGGAGCCTGGCTTTGTGTGCACACTGATGCTGAGATGCCAATCGGACGTGTACCAGACAGTTGCCAAATCACGAGGCCAATCATGAACCGCGAGGCTATATTTTGCTGAAAAAAGTTGCTGAAAGTCAGATTTCATGAAAGTCACGGACGCCAGAACGCGGGGGTTCATTGTATATACGACCACAACAGTTAACCCTTTCAGAGTTTCTGATGTACTAGTACGGCTTACGACCCAGGGTTTTTTACATACTAGTACGCCTAAATTCTAGCGCCCTCAAATCTAATGAAAGAGAGCTGGTAGGCCTACATATGAAGGAATGGGTCTATGTGGTCAGTGTGCACAGTATAAAAAAAATACTGCAGCACACAGTGCGTAATGAGAAAAAAAAAATTGACAGTGTTTTTGGTTTAAAACAGCGACTTTCCACTGTATTTTCGTATTGAAATGATTTTGATTGGTTTTACAATGAAAAGTGCCTTGAAATTGAGCTCAAAGTAGCAGAAATCTTCGATTTTTGCCAAAGTTCAAAAGTAAACAAATCATGCTATGCGTCCAATACACATCAACAGGTGAGTCTAATATTCTTTCACAAGTGCACTGATATTATTTATACCATTTCTACACTAATGCAATAGTCTGCATAACAGTAAATCTTCTATTTTTTGTGAGAATAAAAATTCAAAGTGGAAAGCAAAAGAATATAAGAGGGGCGTGGGGACGTGACTAATGAACAGAGGAAATGTTATTTTAGTGCCAGGAATGTCTTTCTTGTTTATTCTGGACCCTATTCAGAAATTGGCATCTGTTGAAATTTGTGTGAAATTGGCAAAATTACTAAATTCTGACCACTGTATTGGATAGTTGAAATCGGTAAATGGGTCATTTCTTGTACTCATTTGATAGAAAAAATGGAGTTGTAGCGAAATAGTTATGATTTTTGTCGACAAGTACACTGGAATTGGCCAAAAATAGGGCTCAAATTGGGCAAAATCGCCAATGCGGAAACATCGTCGAGACCGCTAACTTAGCAAGAGCATAATTCCGTAAGTTTCCATCAAATTTCATACTTTTGATGTCATTATGATCAGGAAAAGATTCTCTATCTTTTCATAAGAAAAAATAATCTTTTTTTTTTTTAATTTGGCCGACCCTGAGAACAAGTCTCTGAGAATTCCTGTCGACCCTGAAAGGGTTAAATGGTCCAAACGTATATATACGTTCTCTCGCGTAGTGCCCCAAACGTATATATACATATCCTTTGTCATTCATTCAACATTGCCACGATAAGCCTGAGTCACCTAGACATGAGAGAATGGGTGTGCACACTCACTGTGCACCATATTAAAATAATTGGGGATGCCTGGGTACCATATGCTCTTTTTTCCTATTAAAAAAACTTTTTTTTTTTTTTTTTTTTTTTTTTTTTTTTTTTAAATATTTGGGGCGCTACGTGGGTGAACGTATATATACGTTTGGACCGTTTGACCCGTAAATGGTCCAATCAGATCTACATTCACATGCATAGTGCTCCAAAAGTATATCTAGTTTTTTACATATTTTCAAATATAACAAAAAAAAAAGTAGATCAAAGTTTTTTTACACGTTTTCAAATGTAAAAAAAAAAAAAAGACGATCGACTTTTTTTACATTTATTTATTTATTTATTTATTTAATTATTTATTTCCAATTTGAGCACACATAGAGAGGTACAAAAAAATACAGATAAGAGCAGCATGCCAAAGCCACTTATACTATGCATAGCATTACAGGCTGGCTTAAAATTAACTTGAGATTAACTAAGCAATGATGAAATCAGTGATAAAACATTAATGTAAACAGATAACTATAAAGCACAAGTGATTTTTAAAAAGACGGGTCATAGGGTTCCCAATTAGGGAGTGTTTTCTTTAGGTAGTGTATTTAAAAAAAAAAAAAGTTAATTCTTTTTTTTACATTTAGGGGAATAATTGTAGAAACTTTTTAAAAAAATTTTAAAAATTTATTTATCAGTTTTTATTTGGTTTTTGGGGTGGTAAGTGATTTTTGGAAAGACTGAATTTATAAACAGGTATGTTTCTTTTATATTTCCCCGGGAATGAATTCCGATTTTTGGGCCTTTTATGTCATTGGTTTTTTGAAAAAGTGTGAGATGGACAGAGAACATCAAAAAGGGGCTGTGCCTTTTTGGGTTTTGGTCATGTGTTCTGTTGAGGTTGGCAAGGAATTTTGAGGGGAGGGTTAAAATCGAGTTAAAGGTTCTATGTAAAGTAATAGGGCGTAATAAGTTTAATGTTTTGTATGGTGATGGTTTGTTTTTTTGAATATTGGTGGAGGTGCTGCCCGTAGTGAGAATTTTTTCAAACAAATGTTGAAAAAACGTATATAATGTTTTGGGCCCTTTAGGGTTAAGGTTTTTAAATTTGGGCGACCCGGAACAAGTCTGGGAGAGGCCCGGGACTTAAAGGGTTTTTTTAAAGGGGTTAAAAAATCAGCAGAAAACCCAAAACTTTTCTGCATCACTCAAGAAGCAAGGAAATTCCCAGTACCAAAAGGGGGGCCCCAACAGTGTAAACAACTACAACCTTCCTCACCTAAAAGATGGATTCCCTTCCAAACCCCGTCGGTAAAAAGAATTTATCGCTAAGTGAGGAGCATACTATAATGCTAGTGGGTTTGTGTCAACCATCTTTGATATTGTGTTAGTGTCACCTTTGGACCATTTATAACATTTCTGGCATATTTTTAAATGTTTATACAGTACTGCACTGTATGTTGTAATAAGCAGAATAGAGGAAATCAGTGTAATATAAATTATTTAGGTATGTATACTGGTCAGAGAGCCCTTCGTAAGTCCGAGTCGTCGGTAAACGAATATGTCGCTGAGTGAGGAGAAGCTGTATAGGCCAATATCAAACTTGCCTGTACTATCCAAGATCTTCAAGAAACTCATAAACTTATTTGCCCAAAATGCTCTGCATAACAAGCATCTTTCTATATAGTAGTATGTCATTGATGTCACTTAGGGCTGTATACCATGTACAGTACATTTTTTTTTTTTCAACAAGTCGCCCGTCTCCCACTGAGGTAGGGTGACCATAAAATAAAGAAAATCCCCGCCCCCTAAAAAAAAAATACTTTCATCATCATTCAACACTTTTGCCTCACTCATACATAATCACTGTTAAAACATTAGTAACCCCTGGTGGGACTCGAACCCACAATCCTTGGCTTGGGGTTAGTAGCCCATTATTCCCAGCATTTTAGTTGACTTTTACAACACGCATGGCTTATGGAGGAAAGATTCTTATTCCACTTCCCCATGGATATAAAAGGGAAAAAAATAAGGACGAGAACTATTAAGATAAAATCAGAGAAAATTCAGATGAGTGTGTATACATAAATGTGTACATGTATGTGTAGTGTGACCTAAGTGCAAGTAGAAGTAGCAAGATGTACTTGAAATCTTGCATGTTTATGAGACAGAAAAAAGACACCAGCAATCCTACCATCATATAAAACAATTACAGGCTTTTGTTTTACACTCACTTGGCAGAACGGTAATACCTCCCTGGGCGGTTGCTGTCTACCAACCTACTACTTACAGTAAATAAAGATATTAGTATGATTATTATTATTATTATTATTATTATTATTCTCAGATCTGACTGAATCCTTTTCCACAAGTGTTGTGGGATCCCTATTGGTTTAGAGATTTCCAGTGAAAATAATCCATTGTTTGCAAATTATTTATATATTCTCTTTAATTATCAGATGCATATATACTTTTAGTTAATAATAGTGTAGCACTTTACACATATATAAAAATTATTTATATTTCTTTCTTCCTATTTACAGGTCATCATTAAGGTGCAAGAAGTACACTTCCAGCATGAGAACACGTGACTGAATTACTGCTAATGGTGTCAGCACTGAGTGCCACCGTGCCCAAAGCTGGGCTCTAATAAGAGAAAACCTTGATAACTGTCATAGATATATCTCAGGTAAAAGTTAAAGCTCGCCTCACCACACTAAGCTTTACTACACACACACACACACACCAACTGGTGTGAATGTTAGTCCCTTCCTAAAATTTGCTAATGTGCAACACTGTAGTGAATGTGAAAGTTCTCCCTTTGATCAGCTGTGCGGTTTTTTGTGAACACCTAATCTATGTAGTATCAACAGTTGCACTGGGGTTTAGCCCAGCCTTCACAGGCTGTGTTCACTTCACATGAACCCATCAGAGGTGATTCTTAAATATTTTAGAGTGCTGCTGAGCTATCACAAGTGGTGTACATGTTGCATTGTTTTATAGCTATCATTATATCTGTAATAACAAAAAACACCTGCCACTCAAAAGAAATGCCACTATTTTCCAATATATCCAATTAGCCTTTGTAGAGCACACATATATTTATATGGTGAAGCCATTTCATACTTTAATGTTTCAAAAAGGCTTCAGATAAATTTGAATTGGCACTCACTTTCAAGGAGAATCAACCATTAGTGTTCTTTTTTTAACTTCATGCTGTTAAAAAATCTTTGCTGTAGAAATACACTTGAATGCTCTTAGTGCACAAAAAGCATATTGCTGCTAATTCATGTTGTTCATGTGTCATATTCAGCAGCACATATGTTCATTGTGTAAATGAATTTTCATTATTTTTCCTCAGAGTTCTTTCCTTTTTTTTCACAAGTAAAAATTATCTCATTTCAATGTCTGTCCTAGAAATTTTCTTTAACTATTTATGGCTAGGGGAATGAGGGCGGTTGATGTAAGGAAACTTACCCATATATATTGCCCAGTCCCGAATTAAAATTATGACCTTTCACTTGGTAGCTAATATTTCTGGTCAAAATAAATAAAGCCAGTCTTTTTAATACCATATTGCTTTTTTGTTTTGTATCACATAATTTCATTTCTCTCCATGGGGAAGTGGAACAGAATTCTTCCTCCGTAAGCCATGCGTGTCGTAAGAGGCGACTAAAATGCTGGGAGAAAGGGGCTAGTAACCCCCTCTCCTGTATAAATTACTAAATTTAAAATGAGAAACTCTCATTTTTCTTTTTAGGTCACCCTGCCTAGGTGGGATACAGCTGGTTTGTTGAAAGAAGAATACTTTCATTTCTGGGAGCAACCATAATTTTGTTCAGTGTCTAAATGACTTCACAAATAATGCATTTAGCAAGCAACATGATGGAACTAATAGAAGAAAGACCATATTCTTGTACGGAGTGTCTAAAAATTTTCAAACAAAAGTCTGACTTAATGATACACATGCGTGCTCACACAGGAGAGAAACCCTACCAGTGTCCCGAGTGTATAAAGTACTTTTCACAAAAAGGTAATCTAGTAAAACATTTGAAGTGTCATTCACTAGAGAAACCATATCATTGTCCTGACTGTCTAAAGGGCTTTAAAGAAAATCATGAATTACTAGTACACATGAGAATTCATACAGGAGAGAGACCATATCAGTGCTCTGAATGTCTGAAAGCCTTCAAACGAAACTCTGACTTAGCAGTACACATGAGAGTTCATACAGGAGAAAAGCCATATAAATGCTCAGAATGTCTGAAGAGCTTTAAACACAAATCATATTTAGTTATACACATGAGAGTTCATTCAGGGGAGAAACCACATCAGTGCTCTGTCTGCCTGAAAAACTTTTCACAAAAATCTTCTTTAGTTTTACATATGAAAGTTCATTCTGGAGATAAACCTTTTCATTGCAAGGAATGTATAAAGAAATTTAAACGAAAGTCTGAGCTTGAAAAACACACAAGAGTTCATACAGGAGAGAAGCCATATCAGTGCTCTGAGTGTCTAAAGAATTTTACACAAAAATCATCCGTAAATTTACACATGCGACTTCATTCACGAAACAAACAGTATCACTGTTTAGAGTGTCTGAAAATCTTTAAAAAGAAAACAAAATTATTAATACACATGAGGGTTCATAATGGAGAAAAATGTATCAGTACTCTTTAGTCTCTTAAGTCTTTTTATGTTAGGTAATTGGAGTAAACCATCTCTATGCTCTTCCTATTTTTTTTTTTTTATGTTACAGGGCATTCAGTACCACTGTGTGAGAATTGTCAGGTTCTCCTAACAATCCAACATTTCATGATTGATTGCCCTGTTCATTAAAGAGAAAATCAGCTTACTTTCAGCAACCTTCATTAACGTTCTGACATGCTTTCTTTGTCCGTCCTTCTATTCTCTCTGACAGTCCCATCGTTAAAGAAAATATGCATCTTTGATTTCTTAACCAACAGTGATCTGCTATGTCAACTGTGACAATTAGTCCTGTTTTTTCTTTAACAACACTTCCACTTCTTCCATCTTAACCTTAGCAATGAAACTCTAAATGGCTCTTTAACTTTTTAGTGTTCTCCATGAATTTAATAATGATTGGTGCTCTAAATGAAAGGTTTTAATAAATTTCTATATGGGGCTTCCCATACCATGGCAGCCACTGTTGAGGTGACATCAATTGAACTGCTCCAGCATGTTTGACCTGCATAGAAAGTCATGTTACTCTTGTTTCCATATCCCTGGAACTTGAGCTTACCTCTGGAGCTGCTGCTCTTAGGTGGAAAGCAGTTTGTTTGGGTGAAATGGATGGTACAATGCAGAGTTAATTGGCTAGTCTTAAGCAGGTTTTGGAGAGTATATCTTTTTGATCCAATGGCTGTTATGATGATTACTTGAATATACCCTCTCTGTTATCATCAGATGTTGTTTGTGCATCCCTTGTTGGGCTTGGTGGCAGGTATGGGTATTGAGAGTTTATGTTTTAACTGTTTATGAATTTTTCCACCTTTCCCTGGACTTATATGTTGGATGAGCAGATCTGCAAGTTACTTTGCTTTTGTACATCCCAGGTAAATAATTCCCAGTGTGGTGACATTCCTTGAGATCCCTCCAGTCCAGATCATCTGCTTCTGCCTCTTTCTCATGTTTGCTTAAGAAATTCTCTAGTTAAATCACTCTGCTGTTAATCCTCACAACTAACCCAGAAAATGAAGTTAAGCATCTACTTCAACTAACCACCCCCATGTGGTTAGTTGAAGTAGATGTTCAACTCTCCTCATTGTGTTAAAACCCAACACTGTAGCTTAATATTCTCAAAATATATTACAAGCAGTTCAGTCTTCTGAGTCCTTGCATTCCTTCATTCACATTCTACTCTGGCTTTGCCACAGCTTCAAAAGAAACAGAAAAGGTGGTGTTTAATTGAATCCAGGGCTATAATAGAGCTCAGGGAAATAAAATTCAGAATCCTCATTGTTTGCAATTCAAAACCATTTAATATCTTGCAGGAGACTTCCGTTCTCTGACTGTTTTCTGTTACTGACTTGGTTTATTCAAAATTTCTGGATGCATCATTGGCCCTCTTCAGTGGCCAGCAAGCTGTTTTGTATCAAACCATGGTTTAATTTCTGGTCAGTGTCCTACCATATCTTTTGGTTGTGGGATATAACATTTACACACTTGTATGTTGGTCATGCCAAATGCCAACAGTCATCTCAGTGAGGAGTGATTAGCATGAATCTCTTAGAGTTGTCTGGTCATTCTTACTGTCATACACCTTTTGATTGACTTGACCTTTTGATTGATTGAGTATGCCACTTTCACTTCAGTTGCCCTCTTTGTGTCTCTGCCATCCTCACTCTGTTCTTCCTCCTCTTTCATAGTTGCACCTTTAATTCAGATTCTCTTCGATTTCTTACCTGGTACTGACTTATTATACTGAACCCCATTGCCTCATCTCCCTCCTGCTTTGTCCTCCCTCACAACCTTTGCCTCTTTACCTGCATTGTTTCCTCTCCCTCCCTATTGATGTGTAGTGCTTAATGACCCACAAGGATTTAAGGTTCTTCATTTATAAAATAATGAAGTTTATGATAATTCTTTTGAGGCCATAGTACACTCAGCATTGTGTACATTTCTACAGGTAATGGTTGTAAACAAACAGTAATGCTACAGTTATACAAACAGTATTATTAATATTACATTGTTAAAATTTTCAGTAGGAATTAGAACTTAAAACTCTAATGGGTTAAATTTTTTATATTTTATTGCTAAACATACACTATAAATAATGAATGATTAAAAATATACTGTATGATGATATATCTAAGTGAGGAGGGGGTACATTCAAATATATAGTCTTAAGAGTACAGTATATGGGCTTTTAAAAAATTATTAAGTTGATCAGCAGCTGGTGTTACTTATGCATTTTTGTAGTTACATATTACTGTATGGTATTTCAATTGTGGAGACTATAATACTGTGTTCAGAATTTTTGAGGAGACAACCTAGATTCATTACTTTTTATATTTGTTTGATGGAAAAAGCTATAAAAATTAAAGACTTGCGTACGAATTACATGTGAACGTATAATGGAATATAAATTCAAAGCTTGTTATACTGAGGTAGTCTAAAACGTAAATTGACACAATAAAAACAGTGACTTTTTAAAGGAATATGAATTACATGTAGTGATAAATAAATTATAAACATTTTAGAGTTAGACTAATATAGGAAAGGAAAATGTTAACATTATTTGTATAGAATAAAAATTTCTTGGTGTATGTAGTTTTACATTTATGAATCAAGTTTCTAATATTATGATAAGAGTTAATATTACATTATGTGTTTAGAATAAATATTTCCTGGCATGTGTGGTTTTGTATTTATGACTTACTCAGCCTCTTTGATGAGTATAGTCTGAGGTTTAGTTAAGGATCTGGAAGGTGTGAAGTGAACAAGATCATTTTGAAAATGCTTTTTACTTTAATAAGTTTAAGTATTTGACCCCACCTGGCAGCAGTTCCATCATGGTGAGTGGTTATGATTTGGATGATGTGGCTATGCTGGATAATGTCTTTCTCTTCTTCCAGAGTGACTGTACCCAGTCTGGACTTAGCCTCATGCATTTGCTGCTCATGGAAACTAGTATGCTTCCTATTTCTGCCTGCCCTCTGTGTTGAAAAAATGTATTAAAATTGGTGAGCAGGTTCCTGGGTTTGCCTGAAGTCACTCTTGTCCTTGACATTGCTGGTGTTTAATTAGGAGACTTGGTTGACTTGCCAGATGTAACTGGGCCTCACTTTGCCAGGGTCTCTTATCGGTTATACCTGTCTCCTGCCTCTCTGTAGTCCCCTGAAGGAAGATGGCTTGATATCACTAAGTGGCTCTTGATTCAAGAAAGTGGATGTATCTTCATCCTTTGAGTAAATCTGATTGCCTCTCATTCCCAGTGTGCTGTTTGACCCATACAGTTTTATCATTTCCTATGTGATTATAATAGTGATTCAAAAGCCTTCCAAGAATCTACTTCATTGAATTTTACCCTCCCTTTCCTTGGACTGAATCTGATTGTCTCCAATTTTCCATGGCACTGTATCACCCGTATAAGTTTAATGTGTCTACCTTGTGAATACCATAATAATTTGATTTTACCTTATATACATGAACTACAGTGTTCCATTTACCTCTCTTACCTGTGCCAGTACTGTTCGTATCAACCTTTTGAAGCTAAGCCTGATGATATATATGTTCCTTTGCTTCAATACTTAAACTCTTCTTCACATGGCCTCTTATTATCCCTCAGTACCCTTCAGGCAAGGCTCCTTCATGCTGCTGAAAGACACTTATGATGCATTTCCTGAAGGCTAATTTTTGTGACGGTATTTTTTTTTCAACCTCGAAAGAGTATTTGACATTTTGTGATAACACATTTTATTTTTTCCAGGTCTTTTCATTTTGCCTGCACCTCTCATGGGAAGTACCTTCATTCTGTTGAAGGGCTTTTGATCTGAGAACTTGGAGCAACCATCCTTTTCCTCTGATCAAATTTTATTATTTCCCATTTACCTACTTAAAGCATGTAAGGAAACTCTCTGGTGAGACATCAGATGGCCATCTGACAGTGCCTCTGATGTTGGTTATCAGCAGATCTAGTAGGGACAGCTGAAAGTGTATGTTAAGAGCTGGTTACTGTATATTAAGAGGTGGTTGCTGTGAACAATAACACTACCTGGCACAGCAAAGGTAACAGGGGTTCAGAGTGGGCTTCTGTTTTTTTTTTTTTTTTTTTTCATTTATTCTCAGAGCAGCTTTCCCACTTTTACCTTGCTTGATGAATGAATGATACAATACAGTGAATGATACTATACCACACTCCCTTAAATCCCCAGTGACTGATTACTAACCTTAGCATGAATGTGGACTCTTAAGAACATGAAATTAATTGCAAGCAATTGTTCATTGCCTGAGGCCAGTACCAGCTTTCTTCCTATGTCCTCAGGTACCTCTGAACCCTGCTTAACCTTGACCATGAAATTGGCTTTCTTGGTGATGCATTAATGATTGATGGATTGCTTGCACTTCAAAGGACTAAATGGCTCTTAGATATTCACCTAGAGACATCAACATTCAATGATGCTTACACCATAACACACACTTAGCTTACAATCTAAGAAACACTATTTGAAAACTTGTTTCCCTACAAGGCCCCTCAACCCTTTCAGTGTCTCAACAAAAGGTCTGCTTTACTTATGCCAGCATCACTTAAATAGATCTCATAAATTCAAGCAGCCTCAAATTTGGCAGGAGAGGCCTACTCATGAGAAAATGAGTCTGTGCAGTCAATGTATGCTGTATAGAAGGAATCAGGGTTACTGCAGTGCATTGTGGGAACACCATTTTTATAAAGTATACCATTGTTCACCAAGCCACTCAGATGCAAGGCTCTCACTCCCAGGTGAATTCAATGTGTATTCCCTGGTGACAGATCCAACATTATGGATTACAGAACCTAGGCTGAGCTTTTTAATTTTGAATGTTTAGTGACTGAAAGTGATTCTAAAGGGTACCAGAATAAGAATAATGCTGAAAACCCAGTTGGTGTTGGTCTGTCCAATTTGCTCACCATGCCATAATCAAAAGCTCATATTCTCTCTTGGCTTGGGCACAGATGTGAGTAGTAATGATGATAGTGATGTGGACTTGAATTTCTTAGCAATCAAGTGATAGTGATGAAAATTATTCACCTGTGAAGCATCAGCATATACAGTGAAACATGACTCACGAAATCGTAATGACACGATTGCAAACAAACCATACCACGGACGGGGATAGAACCCGCGACCAGAGAGTCTCAAAACTCCAGACCGTTGCGTTAGCCACTGGACTAGCTAGCCATATAAGATTCATCCAACTAGGTATATTTCTACACCATAGGAAGGTTAGCATAGGCACCACTGTGACAATGAATGCAAGTTTTTACAGATGAATCTCCAGCTAGCGTGGCCATGATGAACTCTAGCTCAAGTCCCCTCAGAGCCTAGTTGGATGAATTGCATGTGGCTAGCTGGTCCAGTGGCTAACGCGACGGTCTGGAGTTTTGAGACTCTCTGATCACGGGTTCTATCCCCGTCCATGGTATGGTTTTTTTTACAGTGGAACCTCTGGTCACGAATGCTTCCGAACATGAACAAATCAGTTCACAACCAAAAAATTCGCCAGATTTTTGCATCTGGTCATGAACACATAATCGGGTGCTGAACAAACACAGCCGGGCCAATTTTCACATTCCGCACATTTTTTTGCACCTGCCAATTTTCCCCTCTTCCTGTTGTTTGTGTACACCTAACAAAGCCTTGTAATCAGTCTCAGTCAGACATGCATTCATTTGCTGTAAACTCGAAGATAAGGGATAAAGTACCATCCTATTATCCCCTCCTGGGCACTTATATTAGAGAAAACATAGTGTAGTACAGTGTTAACTGTAATATACACTCGTAATGTACCGTAAAATTAAGTAAGTTTATTCAGGTATACGCAAATACAGTTACACAGATTATCATACATAGCATATGTGTAGAGAACCTAGGATAACCCAAAAAGTCAGAGTGACTTATTTTCTCAAATGTTTTTTTCGATGTGCACTTGTTTTTGTCGATTATCTCAGAAGTTATTCATAGATGATTACAGTAATTATGACCATAATAAATTAGAATTAGCTATTTTTTATCAGCAGGTAGTGCACAAACAGCTTCTCACAGTGCCAGCACCCAGCTAAGGCTTGCCATATATGATTTTTGGTAAATATTTATTTTATCAGTTGTTTGTTGGGCTATCTTAATTGAAACTTGGGCAATGTATGATGGAAAAATGCTTCTTAACGTACACTAAAAATTAAAGAAATCAGACAATAAATAACTGAGTTCACTTCTCTTTAAAAAAAAAATGTTTACAGCAAACGGTTCGTAGGGGTCTAGAACGGACTCGTTCAATGTTGTTCAAGGTTTTCTCAGTATTATTCAGGGTTTTTACATTTAGTTTACTATTACACTATGCATTCTATGGTATAATTAACTATTTTTATGCTTAAAAATCTTAAAAAAACAATATTACATACAGTTCATAGGGGCTTGGAATGGATTAATCATATTTACATACAATCCGATGGGGAAATTAGGTTCGGGTTATGACCAAATTGGGTCACGACCAGAATTTTGGAATGAATTATGGTAATGACCAGAGGTTCCATTGTATATAGTGCCATAAGTGATCTGGCAGCATGCCCATTGCTATCCCAAAGGAACATAATACAGTGGACATTAATTGGCATGGGTTACATTCCTGAAAACTAAGTTACCAGTGATTTCTGAGATTTGTGAGGTGAAAAGGAGGGTTTCATTCCTCAGACCTAAAGAAAACTGAAGCAAATATTTTTTTTACTATCATAATTCTTCAAAAAATAATGCTTTACTATGTATTTTTGTCAATGAGGATGCTCTGTGAAATACCCACCTTTAGTGAGGTTCAGACTGGAAAGGAAAAGTACATGTAGCAACAAAATGGTTATATTAATACTGTACAGTATTTGTTACTTACCTTTCAAGTTAAGTTGGTGATGCTTAACAGAGGGGAAAGGGTGGTTGTGGCTCTACTGGGCCCAGGTTGATGGTTGGGATTGATGACATGACGTCAAAGGCTGGGAATCTTAGTATGCTCATGCATCTTTGTCAGTTTATTGCACTGGAGTGCCAGTGGGCATTCTAAATGAGTTAAACCACACCAATCTAAATGTGCACTCATTTTTGGGCTTTCCTTTCTCCTTGCATACTGCTTTATAGTATGATTAGACATTTCTGTTTTTCAGTCCACATATTTAGTAAATTCTGTTTTATTTAGCTGTAATGACCAACTCCTCATTCTTTTCGCTGTATAACATTGATGATTACTCATTGCATAAGCCTTTATCTTTGTCTCACTGTCTTGAACATTGATTCTCTAACACCAAACACTCATGCTAGCTGAAAAGCACAAGCATCACAAAAGCACAAGCATAATTTCACACTTAATTTTTATCCTTTCTTCACCAGTGTCACTTGCACTTCTTTTGGATGCCAGGATAAATATCCAGAGATGAGACGGAATGATGAAAGTTGGAAAAACTAAGCAATGATATACTGTACACTGACCCACATAGTAGGCTGACTGCTTTCATCTGTTCACCCTTCATTGCACCACTAAAACAATGAAGTTGCCCAGTGCATAGTGATGGGTCTCTTGCCTGCTGGCTATGGCACTCCTTAACAAAAATAATGTGTGCCAAAAATGGAAATGAATTCTGCTCTGGGATGTCTTAATGGAAACCTAAATATAAATTTCAGAATACAGTGGACCCCCGCATACCGTTGGCATCACATAACGTTTAATCCGCATACCGATACATTTTATCGCTAAAATTTTGCCTCGCATACCGCTTAAAAACCCGCTCACCGCTGTTCATCCGAGACGCGTCCAATGTGCGCCCTCAGCCAGCCTCACATGTGCCGCCCATGCCATTGTTTACCAGCCAGCCTCCGCGGTAACATCCAAGCATACAATCGGAACATTTCGTATTGTTACATTGTTTTTGGTGATTTTCTCTGGAAAATAAGTGACCATGGGCCCCAAGAAAGCTTCTAGTGCCAACCCTACAGCAATAAGGGTGAGAATTCCAATAGAGATGAAGAAAGAGATCATTGATAAGTATGAAAGTGGAGTGCGTATCGCCGACCTGGCCAGGTTGTACAAGAAACCCCAATCAACCATCGCTACTATTGTGGGCACCAGAAAGGCAATCAAGGAAGCTGTTCTTGCCAAAGGTTTAACTGTGTTTTCGAAACAAAGATCGCAAGTGATGGAAGATGTTGAGAGACTCTTATTGGTGTGGATAAATGAAAAACAGCTAGCAGGAGATAGCGTCTCTCAAGCGATCATAAGCGAAAAGGCTAGGAAGTTGCATGAGGATTTAATTAAAAAAATGCCTGCAACTAGTGCTGATGTGAGTGAATTTAAGGCCAGCAAAGGTTGGTTTGAGAGATTTAACCCTTTCAGGGTCCGTCCCGTAGATCTACGGCTTTACGTTCAGGGTCCAAACCGTAGATCTACGCCATGAGCTCAGCTCACTCTGATAAACTGTGAGTGGTACATTTGGGCCTAGATATGAGAGAATACATCTATGTGGTATGTGTGCACCACATAAAAAAGATCCTGCAGCACACTGTGTATAATGAGAGAAAAAAACTTAAATCATGATTTTTCGATTAAAACAGCAACTTTGCAGTGTTTTTTCGTATGTTTTTTATAGTTGTATTTGCGATTTCTTGGTCTCATTTGATAGAATGGAAGACATATTACAGAAATAGAGATGATTTTGATTGGTTTTAGCACTGGAAATGGCTTGAAACTGAGCTCAAAGTAGCGGAAATGTTAAATTTTTGCCGATATTCAAGAGTAAACAAACGACCTCACACGTCTAATACACGTCAGCTGGTGGGTCTAATATACATTCACAAATATGGTGATGATATTTATACAATTATTACAGTATTGCATAACAGTAAATATTCTATTTTTTGGTGAATAAAAATTCATTATGTGAATAAAAAATCAAAATGGAATTTATTTGTAAAGCCTCAAAACATAACTAATGAACAGAGGAAACGTTAGTTTAGTGCCAGGAATGCCTACATTGTTTATTCTGGACCCTATTTTGAAATTGGAATATTTTGAACTTTGTGTTAAATTGGCCAAATTAACAATTTCCGATCACTTTATTTTGTAGTTGAAACAGTTGACTTGGCAATTTCTTGTGCTCAATCGATAGAATAGAAGTAATACTATTGAAATAGCTAAGAATTTGGTTGATTGGAATAATGTAATTGGCCTAAAATGGGAGTCAAAGTCGGCAAAATCGCCGATTCGTAAATGTCGCTGACACATCAAAATTCGCGAGAGCATAATTTCGTCAATTTTCCACCAAATTTCGTACTTTTTGTTTTATTACCTTCACAAAAAGATTCTCTACGATTTCATAATGAAAAATAACAAATTTTTTTTTTGAAAATTCTTGGACACTGGTGCGTGACTCCAGATTTGGGCCTTGGACCCTGAAAGGGTTAAGAAGCGTAGTGGCATACATAGTGTGATAAGGCATGGTGAGGCTGCCAGTTCGGACCACAAAGCGGCTGAAAAATATGTGCATGAATTCAAGGAGTACATAGAGGCTGAAGGACTGAAACCTGAACAAGTGTTTAATTGTGATGAAACAGGCCTGTTTTGGAAGAAAATGCCAAGCAGGACCTACATTACTCAGGAGGAAAAGGCACTCCCAGGACATAAGCCTATGAAAGACAGGCTTACTTTGTTGATGTGTTCCAATGCTACTGGTGATTGCAAAGTTAAGCCTTTATTAGTGTATCACTCTGAAACTCCCAGAGCGTTCAGGCAAAAGAATGTCCTCAAGGAGAATTTGTGTGTGCTGTGGAGGGCAAACAGTAAGGCATGGGTCACTAGGGACTTTTTCTATGACTGGTTACACCATGCATTTGCCCCCAATGTGAAAGATTACCTAACTGAAAAGAAATTAGAACTTAAGTGCCTCCTGGTGTTAGACAATGCCCCTGGTCATCCTACAGACGTGGCAGAGCGACTTTATGGGGACATGAAATTCATTAAGGTGAAGTTTTTGCCTCCTAATACCACTCCTCTCTTGCAGCCCATGGACCAGCAGGTTATTGCAAACTTCAAAAAACTGTACACAAAAGCTCTGTTTGAAAGGTGCTTTGTAGTGACCTCAGAAACTCAACTGACTCTAAGAGAGTTTTGGAGAGAGCACTTTAATATCCTCAATTGTGTAAACCTTATAGGTAAGGCTTGGGAGGGAGTGACTAAGAAGACCTTGAACTCTGCTTGGAAGAAACTGTGGCCAGAATGTGTAGACAAAAGGGATTTTGAAGGGTTTGAGGCTAACCCTGAGAGGATTATGCCAGTTGAGGAATCCATTGTGGCATTGGGAAAGTCCTTGGGGTTGGAGGTTAGTGGGGAGGATGTGGAAGAGTTGGTGTAGGAGGACAACGAAGAACTAACCACTGATGAGATGATAGATCAACTTCAACAGCAAGAGGCCAGACCTGAGGAAACTGGTTCAGAGGAGGGGAGAGAGAAATTGAAGAAGTTGCCTACTACAAAGATTAAGGAAATCTGTGCAAAGTGGCTTGAAGTGCAAACCTTCATGGATGAAAATCACCCTCACACAGCTATTGCAAGCCGTGCTGGTGATTATTACACTGACAATGTTGTGAAACACTTTAGGGAAGTCATAAAGGAACGAGAGGTACAGGCCACTATGGACAGATATGTTGTGCGAAAGAAGTCCAGTGACTCTGATGCTGGTCCTAGTGGCATTAAAAGAAGAAGGGAAGTAACCCCAGAAAAGGACTCGACACCTCAAGTCTTAATGGAAGGGGATTCCCCTTCTAAACACTAACACTCTCTCTCCCCTCCTCCCATCCCATCAATCATCACCAGATCTTCAATAAAAGTAAGTGTCGTGTAATTGTGCATGCCTTTTTCAGTTTGTGTGTATTAAAATTAACATTTCATGTGGTAAAAATTTTTTTTTTTTCATACTTTTGGGTGTCTTGCACGGATTAATTTGATTTCCATTATTTCTTATGGGGAAAATTCATTCGCATACCGATCATTTCGCATAACAATGAGCCCTCTTGCACGGATTAAAATCGCTATGCGGGGGTCCACTGTACTGAAAACATGAACTGTGATTGTTATGCTCCTGAGTCTATGTAAGGCCTTTATCATGTACTTTTTTCTGATTAGAGCATAACTATAGGCAGAGAATTAGGGATAATAATAATCTTCAATAAAGCTTATTTTAATTAAGCAGTTAATTAGATCATAAACATAAGGCAAGTAAAATTATACCATTATACAGCATGTCAAGAACACTTACTGTTCCTGCTGGGCTCGATACAGTGTATGCTGTCAGTGGCCCTGAAACCCAACAGAAGAAGAAGAAGAAGAAGAAGAACACTTACTGTTCCTTCTACATTACCAAGTCCCTAGATAATGCCTTGAAATATGTGGTTATAGAGAGACCTTAATTCGGACTTATATACAGATACTCCTTCAGAGTATAATATATAGTCTTCATACTAGATCAGTCAGAGTATTTACACAATTTAACAGAATGCAGTGGAACCTTGATTTATGAGTTTAATCTGTCCTAGAAGCTAGCTCATAACTCAATTTACTCGTACAGTGGACCCTCGGCTAACGATATTAATCTGTTCCTGAGAGCTCATCGTTAGACGAAATTATTATTAGCCGAATTAATTCTCCCCATAAGAAATCCAATTAATCTGTTCCAGACAGCCAAAAGTATTAAAAAATTTTTTTTTTTTTCATGAAATATACATTTCCCTACAAAGAAAACAATGAGACATGCACAATAACTATATAAATAAATGTTAAAATGACACTTACCTTTACTGAAGAGTATTGATGAGTGATGAGACACTGTTTTTCTTGAACACTGGGATTTTCAGAGTGATACATGAGTAAAGGCTTCACTTTGCAATCCCCACTAGCATTACAACAAAACAAGAAAGTTAGCTTGTCTTTCATAGGCTTGTGTCCTGGGAGTGCCTTTTCCTCCTGAGTAATGTAGGTCCTGTTTGGCATTTTCTTCCAGAACAGGCCTGTTTCATCACAATTGAACACATGTTGGGGTTGGAATTTTTCAGCTTCACCATGCCTTATCACACTGTGTATGCCACTATGATTCTTAAATCTCTCAAACTAACCTTTGCTGGCCTTAAATTCACCAATATGAGCACTAGTTCCAGGCATTTTTTCCTGTTCACCTGGGTGTTAGTCGACTGGTGTGGGTCGCATCCTGGGGGACAAGATTAAGAACCCCAATGGAAATAAGTTAGACAGTCCTCGATGATTCACTGACTTTCTTGGGCTATCCGGGGTGGCTAACCATCTGGGGTTAATTGTTTCTCGTTAAGCCACACCAACAACAGTCTCTCCACATCGAGTAGTACAGCTGACGGTGGTACAGCAGCAGCTGACCGTAGTATGATAGTATTTTGATAGTATTTCTCAGCCTTTTTACCACAGGGTTGGCACTAGAAGCTTTGGGCCCATGGTGGCTTATTTGGCAGTTACAAGCACTATAAACAATGGAATAATACAAAATGTATTGAATGTATGCATGAAACTGGCCACCTTGGCTTGTAAACAATGACGGCAGAGCAGGCTGGACGGACAGGTTCAGGACGAATCACATTGGGCGAGTTTTTTATCATTAGGCGGGCCAAAATTTTTATGCTCGAACGCTTTGTTAGGTGGATTTAACGTTATGCGATGCGTTCGTTAGCCGAGGGTCCACTGTATGTCAAATTAATTTTCCTCATTTAAATTAAATGAAAAGCCATTAATCTGTTCCTGAACTCTGGAGAGCCGAGAAAAAATACTTGAATATGATGCTAATATCAACTAATTCAACAATTCATCTAATATACATAATAAACAATATAATTAACACAGAAACATCATATATACTTTAAAATGAATAAAATAGGCCATAATATGTTGGCAGAGGCAGCGGCAGAAGTGTCCGCCATTTCTTGTGTGTATATACTGAGTATCTTCGCATGCTCTTGTAAGAGAAAATAGAGTATTTTTGAGGCTAATTGCAATAGATCACTAGTTTTCTAATGTAAAGAAATAATAAACTGTTTATGTAAAGTGTATATATACTTACACACTTAGAGCAGAGATGGTGGCAGAGGTTGAGTGTGGAGGAGGTTGAGTGTATGGGAGGTTGAGGGTGGGAGATTCACAGTGCGGTGTATGATGTTAGTGGCCCTGTAAACCTCCAACAACAACATTGTTTTATTTCATCGCTGAACTTAATTCACTCACTTAACCCTTTGACTGTCGCGGCCGTATGTATACGTCTTACGAGGTACCGTGTTTGACGTATATATACTCATAAATTCTAGCGGCTTCAAATCAAGCAGGAGAAAGCTGGTAGGCCCACATGTGAGAGAATGGGTCTGTGTGGTCAGTGTGCACCACATAAAAAAAATCCTGGAGCATGCAGTGCATAATGAGAAAAAAAAAAACTCCGACCATTTTTTTTAATTAAAATGCCGATTTTGTGGTCTATTTTCGTATAGTATTTATGGTTGTATTCTCATTTTCTTGGTCTCATTTGATAGAATGGAAAATATATTATAGAAGTAGAGGCGATTTTGATTGATTTTACTATAAAAAGAACCTGGAAATGGAGCTCAAAGTAGGGAAAATGTTTGATTTTTGCCAATGTTCAAAAGTAAACAAATGATGTCATTGTCCAATAAATGTCCAACTAGCCATTCTAATATGCAGTCATGAATGGGTTGATGTTATTTATACAATTATTACAGTATTGCAGTAGTCTGAATAATAGTAAGTCTTCTATTTTTTGTCTGAATAAAAATTCAAAATAGAAAGCAAGAGTAATATCAGAGGGGCCTGGAGACATGACTGATGAACAAAGAAAATGTTATTTTAGAGCCAGGAATGTCTGCATTGTTCATTCTGGACCTTATTTTGAAATTGTCATAATTTTTAATTTTCGTGAAATTGGCCAAATTGCGAATTTCTGACCATGTTATTGGGTAGTTGAAATCGGTAAATGGGCAGTTTCTTGTGCTCAATCGATAGAAAAAATGGAGTTCTAAAGAAGTAGCTATGAGTTTGGTTGACTGGAACAATGAAATTAGCCGAAAATAGGGCTCAAAGTGGACGAAATCGCCGATTTGTAAATATCGCCAAGGTCGCTAACTTCGCGAGAGCATAACTCCATCAGTTTTCCATCAAATTTCGTTTTTTTTTTGGTGTCATTACAATCGGGAAAAGATTTTCTATCATTTCATAAGAAAAAATAATTTTTTTTTTTTTTTAAATTTTGTGACACCAGGAGACACCTCAGGATTGAGGGTTGCGACAGTCAAAGGGTTAATAGACTCAAATTTCAAACACATATACAACAAATTTCCAAAAAAACTTCCAAGACCATAGGCATACTATTGAAGATACGGTACTATGTTCCACAGTCAGCCCTCCTGGCCCTATATCACTCGCTTATTTACCCCTATCTCACCTATGGAATTTGTGCATGGGGCTCAACAACAATAAACCATCTCAGACCACTTATCACCCAACAAATGTCTGCAGTCAGAATGATAACAAATTCCCACTTCAGACAGCACACTCCACCAATATTCAAAACTCTAAACCTACTCACAATACAAAACATCCATACTTATTACTGCACCTACTACATACGTAGAACACTTAACTCTGACATAAATCCTCCCCTCAAACATCTCCTTACCAACCTCAACAGAACACATGACCATAACACAAGGCACAGATCACTCTTTGATGTTCCTCATGTCCATCGCATGCTATGCAAAAACTCAATGCACATAAATGGCCCTAAAATCTGGAATTCATTACCTGTGAATATAAAAGAAACACTGTTTATAAATTCAAGTCTCTTCTCAAAAATCACTTACTCACCCACAACTAAATAAATACTGAATAATTGTGTCTCATAAATTGTATCTCATATATGTGTCTCATTATTGTATCTCATAAATGTCAACCTGTGACCCAATCAAACTTTGTTACTATTTAACTTCATTACCTAACAGAATACTCCATTCTACTGATTACACAGCAACAGTAAATGACCATATGACCTGTCTTTGTAATACTCATTTGAACTAAATTGTTATCTGTTTTACAATAATTTTTGTACCACTGAATATATCATTGCTTAGTTAATCTTAAGTTAATTTTAAGCCTGCCCATAATGCTCTGCATACAAGGGGCTTGGCATGCTGCACTTTAAAAAATTGTATTCCTTGTACTTCTCTGTATCATGTTCAAATAAATAAATAAATAAATACAATTTATTTTATCATTTAACTGATACAATTTGTTTTGTTAAATCACTGAACATAACTGATACAATTTGTTTTGTTTAACTTTTCACTTCTTTCACTTGTTCTTATTTTCCACTGATTTTTGGCTTTTTCTTCACTCTCTCCTCACTTTTGTCTGCAGGGTGTTTCAATAAAAACCTATCCAAGGAGGTTTGTTTCAGCCTTTCTTTCAGAATGTTTCAGAAATGAGTTAGGCAAGTGTCATTAAATAGCTCCAATGCAAGACCAGTTGCAACTTTCTCTGGGTGTTTCATTGCAATAAACTCTGAAAGTCTCTCCCAGGTTCCCAACATTTCCTTTATCTCACTTGCAGAGATAACCTCCTCCACATCTGGCTCCTCCACCATATGAATGTCCTTCAAAACTTCATGATGCAGCTGTATATGTATGTAGTTCATCTAACTCCTCTGTTGTCAGCTCCTCGGAGTGCTCCTTGATGAGCTCATTCACATCTTCTGCATCTACTTCCATGCCCATGGACTTTCCGAGGGACACAATCTCATCCACCACTGCTGCTTCGGGTTTGAATCCTTCAAAGCCCCTTTCAGACACAACCTCAGGCCACAGCTTCTTCCACACAGAGTTCAAGGTCCTCCTTGTAACACCCTGCCAGGCCATATTTATAATTCTGAGGCATGTCACGATGTTATCTGGAGTTTATCTGGAGAGAGTTCCGGGGGTCAACGCCCCCGCGGCCCGGTCTGTGACCAGGCCTCCTTAGGTCAGTGTCCCAGGATGCGACCCACACCAGTCGACTAACACCCAGGTACCCATTTTACTGATGGGGAACATAGACAACAGGTGGAAAGAAACACGTCCAATGTTTCTACTCTGGCTGGGAATCGAACCCAGGCCCTCACCGTGTGAAACGAGAGCGTTATAGTGGTCCTTCCAGAATTCTCGAAGGGTCAAGTTTGTGCTCTCTCTCATATCAAAGCAGCGGTGGAACAAATGCTTGGTGACGAGCTTCTTGAAATTAGAAATCACTTCTTGGTCCATGGGCTGCAGGATCGGGGTGGTGTTTGAACTCTTCAAGGATGTCATCTTTGAGGTTTGGTGGGTGAGCAGGTGCATTGTCCAGGACGAGAAGGGCTTGCAGGGGTAGGTTATTTTTCTGGAGATACTTCTTAACGGCAGGACCAAAGACCAGGTTTACCCACTCCACAAAGAACTGCCTGGTGACTCATGCCTTCGGGTTTGCCCTCCACATAACCTGCAGTTTTTCTTTTAGAATCTTGTGTGACTTAAAGGCTCTGGGGTTTTCCAAATGATATACCAGCAGTGGCTTGATCTTGCAGTAGCCACTCACACTGGCACACAATGCAAGGGTTAACTTATCCTTCATGGGTTTGTGGCCTGGCATCTTCTCCTCTGCAGTTATGTAAGTCCTTCTTGGCATCTTCCAGAAGAGCCCTGTCTCGTCACAGTTGAAGACTTGCTGAGGGATGTATTCTTCAGCTGCTATCACTTCAGCAAAAGTTTCGAGGAAATTCTCAGCTGCCTTCACATCAGTGCTCGCTCCCTCACCATGCCTGATGACAGAATAAATGCTGGCCCTCCTTTTAAAATTGTTGAACCAGCCCTGGCTGGCTTTAAATGACTTTTCCAATGCCTTGTCCGTTGAAGTGCCTGGGGTCTGCTGCAGCTAATCAGCATAAATGCCTTGTGCCTTCTCACAGATGATACCTTCAGTCACGGTATCTCCTGCAAGCTGCTTCTCTCTCAACCACGTCAGCAGCAGCTTCTGCACCTTTTCATGAACAGAGGTCTGCAGCTTACACATTATTGTAATGCCCTTGGCTGGTGCTATAGCCTTTATCGACTCCTGCTGCTCTAGTATCGTACATTTAGTAGATGTACTTTGCTGGTATTGTCTGGCTAAATCCACAGCTCGTGCACCTTGCTTATGTTTATCTATGATTTCATGTTTTAATTCCATGGAAATTATCTTTTTCTTCACAGCACTGCCCTTTGCAATTATTTTCTTAGGACCCATGGTTAGAAAAGCGAAATTTGGCCAAATGACTGCCAAAAATGTGAGCAAAGCAGGAGAGAGCTGCTCCCACAGCAATGTAAACATGTGTACTGCTTACCAGGTGTTTTAGAATCAGGTGCACCAACTAGCGTCAGAATTTTTAATTATTACGTACGTATTATGTACATAATACGTACGTAATTGTAATAATTATTATTATAATTATAATTATTGATAATAATTTAGGGAACTGAAGCTCTATATTTATTATAATTATTATTTGTATTATTATTATTATTATATTATTATTATTATTATTATTATTATTATTATTATTATTATTAATTTAGGGAACTAGAGCACATATCCAATTCCCTAGATCAAGAGCCCCTCACCAGCATCAAGGAACCTTGATGCTGGTGAGGGGCTTCGGTTCCCTAAATTATCAATAATAATAATAATTATAATAATAACAATAGAGCTTCAATTCTCTAAATTAATAATAATAATAATAATAATACATTATTATAACAACGAAAGCTTCAGAACGAAGTCAACTCAGTGCACTGTTTACCTAGCTGTGGGAGCAGCTCTCTCCTGCTTTGCTTACATTTTTGACAGTCATTTGGCCAATTTCACTTTTCTAACCATGGGTCCTAAGAAAGTAAGTGTAAAGGACAGTGCTGAGAAGAAAAAGAGGATGATTTCCATGAAATTAAAGCATGAAATCATAGATAAACAAGAGAGGTGTCCAGGTTTTAGGTTGAGGGGGAAGTGGGGGGAGCTGGCTCATAACTCAAATGTTGGTTCATAACTCAGAGCAAAAAATCGACCCATCGACGGCTCATATCTCAAAAAACTCGTATGTTGGGACACTCATTAGTCAAGGTTCCACTGTATATCAATTGAAGAAAACCAACAGTCATCAATTTATAAGAGCAGAGTAGGAGTGTTGACTCGGCTGGTACTTTCACACTCTCTTCCACTCTACCACGAGGGTGGAGGTTAGGTAGGTCACATGACTTCTACCACCACATTGACTCAAAAGGAGAAGGGGGGTGTATAACCATCGAACAGTTATTGGAGATTTGACTCTTCATCTTTACCTTTCACCAGTACACAGACCGATAACATAAAGTGACACATAAAATACAGTGGACCCCCGGTTTACGATATTATTTCATTCCAGAAGTATGTTCAGGTGCCAGTACTGAACAGAATTTGTTCCCATAAGGAATATTGTGAATTAGATTAGTCCATTTCAGACCCCCAAACATACACGTACAAACGCACTTACATAAATACACTTACATAATTGGTCACATTAGGAGGTGATCGTAAAGCGGGGGTCCACTGTATAAATATACAAACAAATAATCGTAATAATACAAGGATGTTCATTTCCAATTTAGCTATTAAAGGAAATGAATGCAATGTAATATTAAAACAAAATGAAGGTTAACAATAGGGGCAAAGTAGTAGAGGTGCAACATGATCACGTGACTTAAGGTTTTCTACTGTACATCATGGGACCCAACACCTGAAGCAGATTGTCATAGTGATGATATTAGTGCACTGATTAGCATAGTAGTGGGTCATGGGCAGTACTAGTGCTGCATGTGGCAGTAGTTAGAGGGAGAGGGAGGTGGGTGGTGTCATCACATGCCCCAACTGGGAGTCATGCCCTATGCTCCACACTCCAAGGAACCCAGACCACATCCACCACCACAAGCAGCAATCACAACCAGACCATCTGGAATTGGCAGGAGGATGCACATTTTGTGCCCAGTCCCATCAATTTAATGACACACAGTAGAATCCAACTCAGCTATACCCTCAGGAATGATGTCATTGAACCCAAATTCTTTGAACTTTATTCTGATGCAAATGATAGCAAAGGAAAACAACAGATGCTTTCAGTATACATGACTGCACAAGTGAAAGGACATAACTGTGGTTGAGATGTATCTCTTCTTTGCCACAATCATGCATAAGAATTATTACATCATACAGGTCGCCTGACCACTTCATATGTACCCCAGCATTCAGTGATCATACTCATTAACAGATTTATCCCACTGCTCAGAGAAGAGGAGGCCTGACATAACCATTATATATACAGCCTCGCCTCACTTAACGACTGTGTTCCGTTCCTAAGACCACATTGGTAAACAAATTCATCGCTAAGTAAGGAGCATGCTCTAATAGTAGTACATCGCTAAGTGAGGAGAGGCTGTATACATTTATATCATACCTTTTTTTTACCCACATTTTGTACTATTCATTCAATAGATGCCCAGGCAGAAGCTAGCAGTTATTACAATTCATGTGACCCTCCAAATAGCAACATCCACACCCCTCCTTCAGAGTGAAAGCAATGTAGTGTTCATTTCCAGGACTCAAGTATTGCTAACCAGTTTCCTCAAATTCGTTCATGAATGTTACTGTGCTCACACTCCAACATCATGTCAAACCATAAGAATTGCTTGTCTCTAATTTGATCTAACACACCATGCCTGCTGGACACTCAAACATCTATTAACTCTAAGGTTCCTTTACTTCCACCTTACAACAGCACAGGTCCTAGGACTGACCCCTGTGGAACCCCGCTTGTCACAGGCGCCCACTCTGACACTTCGTCACGTACCATGACTCGTTGTTGCCTCCCTGTCAGGTATTCTCTGATCCATTGCAGTGCCTTTCCTGTTATGTGTGCCTGATCCTCTAGCTTTTGCAGTAACCTCTTGTGAGGAACTGTGTCGAAGGCCTTCTTGCAGTCCAAAAAAAATGCAGTCGATCCACCCCTCTCTCTCTTGTCTTACTTCTGTCACCTTGTCATAAAACTCTAGTAGGTTTGTGACACAGGATTTTCTCTCCCTGAAACCATGCTGGTTGTCAATTATACACTTGTTTCTTTGCAGGTGCTCCACCACTCTCCTCCTGATGATCTTCTCCATGACCTTGCATACTATACACGTTAGTGATACAGGTCTGTAGTTTGGTGCCTCATGTCTGTCTCCCTTTTTAAAAATTGGGACTACATTTGCCATCTTCCATACCTCAGGGAGTTGCCCAGTTTCAAATGATGTGTTGAAGATCTTTGTTAACGGTACACACAAGATCTCTGCTCCCTCTTTAAGGACCCACGGAGAGATGTTGTCTGGTCCCACCGCCTTTGAGGTGTCAAGTTCGCATAGCAGCTTCTTCACCTCCTCCTTGGTTATATGTACCTCAGCACTCCAGCACTTGCTGGTGCACCCCCCTGCTCTGATTTCCTGGAGTCCTACTGGTTTCCACTGTAAATACTTCTTTAAATCTTGTGTTGAGCTCCTGACATACCTCCCGGTCGTTTCTTGTGAATTCCCCATCACCCTTCTTCAGTCTGATTACCTGGTCCTTGACTGTTGTTTTCCTCTTGATGTGGCTGTACAACAGCTTCGAGTCAGTCTTGACTTTCAATGCTATGTGATTTTCGTATTGCCGCTGAGCCTCCCTTCTTATCTGTGCACATTCGTTTCTGGCTCTTCGGCTAATCTCTTTATTTTCCTGAGTTCTCTGTCTTCTGTACCTTTTCCATTCTCTAGTACACCTAGTTTTTGCCTCCCTACACCTTTGGGTGAACCAAGGACTCGTTCTGTTCTTCCCATTATTTCTGTTTGCCTTGGGAACAAACCTCTCCTCTGCCTTCTTGCATTTTGTTGCCACATAGTCCATCATTTCTTGTACTGGTTTTCCTGTCAGTTCCCTCTCCCACTGAATGTCTTGAAAGAAGTTCCTCAAGCCTGAGTAGTTCCACCTTTTGTAGTTTGGTTTTTCCCACCCTATTCCTGCTGCTCTCTCCACTTGGAGCTCAACTATGTAGTCGAAGCACAAAACCACATGATCACTAGCTCCCAGGGGCCTTTCATACATGATATCCTCGATGTCAGAACTACTCAAGGTGAATACAAGGTCCAGTCTTGCTGGTTCATCCTCTCCTCTCTCTCTCTGGTAGTGTCTCTAACATGTTGATGCATGAGGTTTTCCAGTACTACATCCATCATCTTGGCTCTCCATGTTTCGGGACCCCCATGGGGCTCCAGGTTTTCCCAATCAATCTCCTTGTGATTGAAATCACCCATACCTGGAGTTTACCTGGAGAGAGTTCCGGGGGTCAACGCCCCCGCGGCCCGGTCTGTGACCAGGCCTCCTGGTGGATCAGAGCCTGATCAACCAGGCTGTTGCTGCTGGCTGCACGCAAACCAACGTACGAACCACAGCCCGGCTGGTCAGGAACCGACTTTAGGTGCTTGTCCAGTGCTAGCTTGAAGACTGCCAGGGGTCTGTTGGTAATCCCCCTTATGTATGCTGGGAGGCAGTTGAACAGTCTCGGGCCCCTGACACTTATTGTATGGTCTCTTAACGTGCTAGTGACACCCCTGCTTTTCATTGGGGGGATGTTGCATCATCTGCCAAGTCTTTTGCTTTCATAGTGAGTGATTTTCGTGTGCAAGTTCGGTACTAGTCCCTCTAGGATTTTCCAGGTGTATATAATCATGTATCTCTCCCGCCTGCGTTCCAGGGAATACAGGTTCAGGAACCTCAAGCGCTCCCAGTAATTGAGGTGTTTTATCTCCGTTATGCGCGCTGTGAAGGTTCTCTGTACATTTTCTAGGTCAGCAATTTCACCTGCCTTGAAAGGTGCTGTTAGTGTGCAGCAATATTCCAGCCTAGATAGAACAAGTGACCTGAAGAGTGTCATCATGGGCTTGGCCTCCCTAGTTTTGAAGGTTCTCATTATCCATCCTGTCATTTTTCTAGCAGATGCGATTGATACAATGTTATGGTCCTTGAAGGTGAGATCCTCCGACATGATCACTCCCAGGTCTTTGACGTTGGTGTTTCGCTCTATTTTGTGGCCAGAATTTGTTTTGTACTCTGATGAAGATTTAATTTCCTCGTGTTTACCATATCTGAGTAATTGAAATTTCTCATCGTTGAACTTCATATTGTTTTCTGCAGCCCACTGAAAGATTTGGTTGATGTCCGCCTGGAGCCTTGCAGTGTCTGCAATGGAAGACACTGTCATGCAGATTCGGGTGTCATCTGCAAAGGAAGACACGGTGCTGTGGCTGACATCCTTGTCTATGTCGGATATGAGGATGAGGAACAAGATGGGAGCTAGTACTGTGCCTTGTGGAACAGAGCTTTTCACCGTAGCTGCCTCGGACTTTACTCTGTTGACGACTACTCTCTGTGTTCTGTTAGTGAGGAAATTATAGATCCATCGACCGACATTTCCTGTTATTCCTTTAGCACACATTTTGTGCGCTATTACGCCATGGTCACACTTGTCGAAAGCTTTTGCAAAGTCTGTATATATTACATCTGCATTCTTTTTATCTTCTAGTGCATTTAGGACCTTGTCGTAGTGATCCAATAGTTGAGACAGACAGGAGCAACCTGTTCTAAACCCATGTTGCCCTGGGTTGTGTAACTGATGGGTTTCTAGATGGGTGGTGATCTTGCTTATTAGGACCCTTTCAAAGATTTTTATGATATGGGATGTTAGTGCTATCGGTCTGTAGTTCTTTGCTGTTGCTTTACTGCTCCCTTTGTGGAGTGGGGCTATGTCTGTTGTTTTTAGTAACTGTGGGACGACCCCCATGTCCATGCTCCCTCTCCATAGGATGGAAAAGGCTCATGATAGGGGCTTCTTGCAGTTCTTGATGAACACGGAGTTCCACGAGTCTGGCCCTGGGGCAGAGTGCATGGGCATGTCATTTATCTTTTGTTCGAAGTCATTTGGCGTCAGGATAACATCGGATAGGCTTGTGTTAACCAAATTTTGTGGTTCTCTCATAAAAAATTCATTTTGATCTTCGACTCTCAGTCTGGTTTGTGGCTTGCTAAAAACTGAGTCATATTGGGACTTGAGTAGCTCACTCATTTCCTTGCTGTCATCTGTGTAGAACCCATCTTGTTTAAGTAGGGGCCCAATACTGGATGTTGTTCTCGACTTTGATTTGGCATAGGAGAAGAAATACTTTGGGTTTCTTTCGATTTCATTTATGGCTTTTAGTTCTTCCCGCGATTCCTGACTCTTAAAAGATTCCTGTAGCTTGAGTTCGATGCTTGCTATTTCTCTGACCAGTGTCTCCCTTCGCATTTCAGATATATTGACCTCTTTTAGCCGCTCTGTTATTCTTTTCCGTCGCCTGTAAAGGGAGCGCCTGTCTCTTTCTATTTTACATCTACTCCAACTTTTTCTTAGAGGAATAAGTAACTAAGTAACTTTGCTCCCCCCATGTGTGCTCTCCTGGCCACCTCGGCTAGTGTGTCGACCATTGCTCTGTTGCTCTCATCGTATTCTTCTCTTGGCCTCCTGCAGTTCTGTGGTGGGTTGTACATTACTGCAATTATCACCTTATGTCCCTCAGACTGGATTGTTCCTACTAAGTAGTCCCTTTCGCCCGTGCCATCCATTCCTTCCATTTTCTCAAACCCCCACTGGTTTTTAATGAGCAGTGCAACTCCTCCTCCCCCTCTCCTCCCTCTGTCTTTCCTGAGGATTTGATATCCGGATAGAAAGATTGAATCTGTTATTATTCTGGTGAGTTTTGTTTCTGTGAGTGCTATTATGTCTGGGGATGTCTCCTTGATTCTTTCGTGCCACTCCTCATACTTATTTGTTATTCCATCTGCATTTGTATACCACACCTTCAACTTCTTTTCTAAGATTGTGGTCTGGGAGGTGTATTGGGGTTGGGGAAGTGGGAGACCTGATAAGGAACTATGGGTGGTTGCTGTGGGGGTGGAGTTTGTAATGCAGTGGTTGGGGGGCATTGGATGTGGCATGGGTGTTTTGGTTTAGAGTGTTTGGTTGCACTGGGGTTGACCTGGTTGGGAGGCTTCTGTAGGAAGTTGTGAGGGAGGCTGTATTTGATCTTCCTGTGTCTGGGATCTCCTGTCTGTCTTCTCCATCCCCTCTCTTTCCTCCTTTCGCCTTTGTACCATCTCTCTCTGTTTCTGCCTTTCTGCTTGTGTTCTGTCACGGTCGAGATACACCTTCCTGTATGCCGGCATGTCCCTTAATCGTGCTTTCTCCTGCAGGATCCTGTTCCGAGTCGATTCTGCCTTGAAGGTCACTTTCACTGGCCGGGTTCTTTTTTTTACAAACCCCCCTATTCTCCGAAAATTTTCCAGCTGGGTCATGTCGTCTTCTCCTATTGCTTTCATGATGCTTTCAATTGCTTTTTTTCCCCTTGTTTTCTTGCTTCATATGTTTCCCCTTCAACTTCCTGGAGCCCATACACAAAGACTGACCTCACCCTTTCATTCTCCCACTGCATATCCCTGTGTATCCCCTCATTCAATTTGATTTCCTCCATTGCAGCTTTCCTTTCTTCAGTTTCACTAGCTAATGTACTTGGGCTCAGTGGCCTGTCATTTTCCCTTCTCGGCTTTCCCTGGGCTCTGCTGTGGTCTGTTAGGGCCTCCACATATAGCTTAGCTCTTTCATTTACTACAGTCTCCACTGATTGAGCTTCTATATGCAGTGTGTGTGTGTGACTCAACAATCAATATTTGCACCAATAACTCATTACAGTTGTGACCGGGTGTGAAAGTGCGAATCGCTCATTACTCTATAATTTGTTCATGATTGTAGCCATGTATAAATGTAAGTAACCATTCTTACAGGATTCATTACCTTTGTAACTTGTGAGTTCATTACCTTTGTACCTAGTTCAGCTATCAAAACTTTGGGGGCCCAGTCCCTGGGCCCATTACGTACCTCTGTAATCTGTAAATACCTTTGTAACTTGTCATGATTGTGACCAGACCTACCTGGAGTTCATTACCTTTGTAAATTGTGAGCTCATTACCCTTGTAAATTGTGAGTTCATTACCTCTGTAACTTGCTCAGCTATCAAAACTTTGGAGTCCAGTCCCTGGATCAATTATGTACCTCTGTAATCTTTTGACTACCGCCTACAGGATGGGTATGGGGTGCATAATAAACATATTAAACTATAAACTTTGGAAGGTTCCGATGGCTCATGTCTGTTCTCCCCTACTGCCGTGCACTAAAGCTCTCATACCTATGACTGCTTCTCGCTCTTTTTTTCTTGATCACTTCTGGTCTCATGCTCATGCCATCGCTCTTTTTACAGATGGTTCTAAATCTTCTGACAGTGTTGAGTTCACTGCAGTGTTCCTGACGATGTTGCTCAGGGTCACATGTCAGACTCGGCTAGTATTTTTACATCCGAGTTGTATGCCATTCTCATAGCGCTTCTCCGTATTACATGTATGTCTCCTTCGGCATTTGTGATCATTTCAGATTCCCTCAGCACTTTCGAAGTTATTAAACAATTTGACTCCCCTCTGTTGTGTCCCTGGACACATTGATGTGCCGGGGTAATGAATGGGTGAACACTGCTGCGTGGTCAGCGGTACGTGATCTTCCAGTTTCCTATAGAGGTATTCCTTTCAGGGACTATTTTACCATCATCTCTAACCATCTTCGCAACCGCTGGCAACAACAGTGGTCAGATATGCACCATAACAAATTACATTCTATTAAACCATGTTTTGGTTTGTGGCTTTCTTCTTACCACTGTTGCCATACTCAGGAGATTGTGCTCTTCTGTCTCCACGTTGGCCATACTCGTCTTAGACATGGGTATCTCATGGATCGACACCGTATTTATCTCAGTGAAGTGTGTTGGGTCCCTCTTGTAAATTGTCTGGTTTACCATCGAGCTAACAGAATTTACCCCCACCGTCACCGCCGCTCTACCGCTCTTATTTTATATTCCCTCCTTGCTGACAGCCCTGACTTTGACTTATGCTCATTTTTTTGACTTCATGTCAGCAACTGCTTTACTACAGACAGAAAATAATGCCGTGTCTATAAACAGCTAGTTGGAAAGGGGATCAGAGGTGAGGGAAGAAAAGGGCTGGAATGGACGCTGAAGGCTATACATCAATGTTCGTGTTTCCTTGGAGAGGGTTCCAGGTAAACACGAATTTTGACGTATAGCCTTCAGCGTCCATTCCAGCCCTTTTCTTCCCTCACCTCTGATCGCCTTTCCAACTAGCTGTTTATAGACCCGGCATTATTTTCTGTCCCACAGCACTGCATGACCATTTTCAGTGGTCATGCAGTGGTTTAGTTTATTATAATAAAAATACCTGGTCATCTTTACTTGTAGACGATTTTGCTATTGCCTGTGCAGCAACTATCAGCTGGTAGCGTCCACTTCCAGTACAGTGTTCATCATATTTCCAACTGGACCACCTCTTATGAATTTAAGTGTTTTGTTTACCTGGAGAGGGTTTCAGGAGCCAACGCCCTCGAGGCTCGGTCTGAGACCAGGCCTCATGAGGGATCAGGGTCTGATCAACCAGGCTGTTACTGCTGGCCGCACATAGACTGACATGCAAACCACAGCTTGGTTGCTCAGGTACTGACTTTAGGTGTTGCTAAAACAAACTAGATGTTTTATCTTTTAACTTTCACAAGATGTCCTTTTATACCTTGTACTATTCTTTACTTGTATGCTTAAAGATTTTTTTCTTAATTTAATAATTGATTGTAATGGCACTGGACAAGTACCTAAAATCGGTACCTGACCAGCCGGGCTGTGACTCGTACGTTGGATTGCATGCAGCCAGCAGTGACAGCCTGGTTGATCAGGCTCTGATCCACCATGAGGCCTGGTCACAGACCGGGCCGCGGGGGCATTGACCCCCGGAACTCTCTCCGAAGATGATTGATCACGTTGACCCTGATCTAAACCTCCATAATCAAACACCATACACACACACACATGCACGCATATACAACAGGCCTAGTGTTTAATCGACATGTGCCTAGGACAAAATGGTAACTAACTAACTAACCCAATCATAACCTATTGGAAAGTAACTGCCTTTATTACACAGCATCATAAGCCAGCACTATCCTAAACAATGCTAAAAGTCTATCAGTACTTAACTACAACATCAGGTCCTTAAGCAAACACTATGATGACCTCCTAGCACTCCTTGAGTCGCTAAAGACACCCTTCTCCTGCATTATTCTTACTGAGACCTGGCTTAAGCAGGGCACAATAGATATCTACCCTCTACCAGGATACACAGAAATCCACAACTGCAGACCATACCAAGTTGGGGGTGGTATTGCAATCTATTACTCTAACCAGTTATCTTGCATTAGTACCACTTGCTTTAGTGATGAATATGGGGAATACATTTTTGCTAATTTTACTGTAAAAAACCTTAAGACGCCTATAACAATCGGTGCCATTTACCGGATACCCTACACAAACATCCCAAATTTCAGTGAGAAATTAAAGGCACTAATAACAAGCAGACAAATGAACAAGCACCACCTTCTCTTAGCTGGAGACTTCAGTATCAACCTTGGCCTACTAGATGATCAGCCTGTAACTGATTTCATCAACAATATGAACAACACACTTCTCATACCAACAATAACTAAACCAACCAGGCTCACTGAGACAAGTGCAACCATAATAGACCACATATTCAAATTCAATTCAAAGTTTATTCTCTATAAGGATTACAATGCTGAGTTTACAGAGATTTGGTTATTGTTTGGTTTACATGTAGTAAAATTGTGATTACAGAGTGTACCACTAGAACGCTTAGCATGGCTAGGCATTTCGGGCATACTTAGTTTTATTCTTAATTGTAAAATATTACAAATTATGAGGTAAGTTGGTATTATGGCTAAGTGACTAAATACTAGTTTGTGAGTTTAGCAATGTGTATACTTTTGTTTTAGCACAGTACAGTGGACCCCCGCATAACGATGGCATCGCATAGCGATTTTTCCGCATAACGATTACTTTTATCGCAAAATTTTTGCCCCGCATACCGATTAAAAACCCGCATACCGATTTTCGTCCGAGACGCGTCCAATGTGCCCTCACATGTGCCGGCCGTCCCATTGTTTACCAGCCAGCCTCCGCGGTAACATCCAAGCATACACTCGGAATATTTCGTATTATTACAGTGTTTTCGGTGGTGTTTCTGGAAAATAAGTGACCATGGGCCCCAAGAAAGCTTCTAGTGCCAACCCTGTGGTAAAAAGGGTGAGAATTAGTATGGAAATTAAGAAAGATTTTGAAGGGTTTGGGGCTAACCCTGAGAAGCCTATGCCAGTTGTGGAATCCATTGTGCCTACTTCAAAGATTAAGGAAATGTGTGCAGAGTGGTTTGAACTGCAAACCTTTATAGATGAAAATCACCCTGACACAGCTGTTGCAAGCCGTGCTTGTGACTATTTCAATGACAATGTTATGGCCCATTTTAGGAAAGTCTTGAAGAAACGGGAGGTACAGAGCTCTATGGACAGATTTGTTGTGCGACAGAGGTCCAGTGACTCTGAAGCTGGTCCTAGTGGCATTAAAAGAAGAAGGGAAGTAACCCCAGAAAAGGACTTGCTACCTCAAGTCCTAATGGAAGGGGATTCCCCTTCTAAACAGTAAGAAGATAATGCTCTCCCCTCCTCCCATCCCATCAATCATCACCAGATCTTCAATAAAAGTAAGTGTCATGTAATTGTGCATGCCTTTTTCAGTTTGTGTGTATTAAAATTAACATTTCATGTGGTAAAAAAAATTTTTTTTCATACTTTTGGGCGTCTTGCACGGATTAATTTTATTTCCATTATTTCTTATGGGGAAAATTAATTCGCATAACGATTATTTCGCATAACGATGAGCCCTCTTGCACGGATTAAAATCGTTAACCGGGGGTCCACTGTATATAGTTTCAGTATTGGAGTATCACAGGATTCATTATTTTAAGACTGAGATTAATATTTCTGTTTATGGTCAAATGAGTGAGCGAGTGTAAGTGTGAACCACCAGGTGGTATTCGAGTAGTTAGTTGACGGGGTGTATCAGGGAGATAAGATGTTTTCTAATGATAGTTTCGAAGGTGATGAATGTGTCTGCAGTTCTAGAGTTCTCAGGTAGGGTATTCCAGATTTTAGGGCCTTTGACATACATTGAATTTTTGTAAAGGTTTAGTCGGACACGGGGAATGTCGTAGAGATGTTTGTTTCTGGTGTTATGCCTGTGGGTTCTGTCACAACTATCAAGAAAGCGTTTTAGGTCAAGGTTGATATTAGAGTTTAAGGCCCTGTAGATATAGATTGCACAGTAGTAAGTGTGGATGTACTGAACTGGGAGTAAGTTTAGATCTTTGAAGAGTGGGGGGGTGTGCTGCCAGGGATGGGATTTAGTGATTATTCTTACTGCAGCTTTTTGTTGGGTTATTATTGGCTTTAGGTGTGTTGCTGCAGTTGATCCCCAAGCATAAATAGCATAGGTGAGGTATGGATAAATAAGTGAGTGGTATAGTGTGAGAAGGGCATTTTGCGGCACGTAGTATCGTATCTTGGAGAGGATCCCAACCGTTTTGGATACTTTTTTGGCTATATGCTGGATATGGGTGCTGAAATTCAGGTTGTTGTCAAGGTATAAGCCTAGGAATTTTCCCCATTATTTCTGGTAATTAGAGTGTTGTCAATCTTAATGTAAATTTGTGCATCTCCTGCTCTGCTACCAAACATAATACAGTGGACCCCCGGTTAACGATATTTTTTCACTCCAGAAGTATGTTCAGGTGCCAGTACTGACCGCATTTGTTCCCATAAGAAATATTGTGAAGTAGATTAGTCTATTTCAGACCCCGAAACATACACGTACAAATGCACTTACATAAATACACTTACATAATTGGTCACATTTGGAGGTAATCGTTATGCGGGGGTCCACTGTATAGTAAGTTTTGTCAGTGTTAAGCGTAAGTTTATTGGCTGTCATCAAAGTCGATATTTTAATTAGCTTCTCATTCACAATGGTGTTGAGGGTGGCAAGATTAGGGTGAGAGATGACATAAGTCGTGTCATCAGCATAGAGAATGGGTTTCAGGTGTTGGGATACGTTTGGAAGGTCATTGATGTATATGAGGAAGAGCAGGGGACCAAGGACACTTCCCTGCGGAACTCCAGTATCAAGTGGCCGTGTTGCTGATGCTGTGTCTTTAATGGTGACGTACTGATACCTATTAGTAATGTAAGATTTGAAATAAGCAAGCGCATGGCCTCTTATACCGTAGTGGTCAAGTTTGTGGAGTAGGATTTCGTGGTTTACTGTGCCAAAGCTTTTCTTAGGACAATAAAAATTCCTAGTGGATATTCCTTATTTTCCAATGCTGTGTAAAGCAGATCTAGCATTTTTATGATTGCATCATTAGTGCTTTTATTTTTCCCCGAATCCAAACTGGCAGGGGTTGAGTTTGTTTTGGGGCCGTTATAAAAAAGAATACAGTCTCCTGTGCACGAGTTTCTCAAAGATTTTGGATAGCAATGGTAAGTTAGATATTGGCCTATAGTTGTTTAAGTCTGTAGGGTCACCACCTTTATGTATTGGTGTAACCCTTGCCATCTTGAGTAGTTTCGGGAAGGTGCTAGTCTCTATTGACTTGTTAAAAAGTAATGAAATAGCATGCGAAAGGACATGGGCCGCTCGCTTGTACAGTAATGGTGGGACATGAGACAGATTCCCCGAGTTATTTTTAAGTGACTTTATGATCTCAATGACCAATATACTAGCCCCCCTTAAATCAGGGATAATCACAGACCACTACCCTACCTTCCTCTTGACAAACATTAGTAAACCACCACTGGAATACAACAAAGTTTCATTTAGACTCCATGACGAGGCCTCAATAAGGAATTTCACAGCTGACCTAGAGACTGTTGACTGGCCTACAGAATTCTCCAAGGCCAATGGTATTGATGACTGGACAGACATTTTTCTCAACAAATTACTTAGACTATACAACAAACATTGTCCTATAAAAACGAAACAGATCACGAATAAACGGCTTGGTTGCCCATGGCTAACCAGCAGCATTCTGAAATCCATTGATAAGAAACACCAATATGAAAAGCAGTATAGACAGGACTTAATACACAAAGATATTCTTAAACACTATTCATCAGTTTTCACCAAAGTAATAAAGAAAGCCAAGCAACTATACTACTCCAGCAGATTCACTGACATAAGAGGAGATATAAAAAAGACCTGGAAAACACTCTCCCAGATTCTAGAGACCCACAAACTGAAAAAAATAAGAATATTGTCCTAACTAAACCTAATGAAACACCACTACATCCCACTGACACAGCTAACAAGATAAATGACTTCTTCTCAACCATAGGATCTAATCTCGCCAATAAAATCCCACGTACCAATGCCCATGCCGGGGACTACCTAGATGGGAATTTCCCAAATTCCTTCTATCTTGCTCCAACTGAGCCCATGGAAGCCACTGAGATTATAAAGTCACTTAAAAATAACTCAGGGAATCTGTCTCATGTCCCATCATTATTGTACAAGCGAGCTGCCCATGTCCTTTTGCATGCTATTACATTACTTTTTAACAAGTCACTAGAAACTAGCACCTTCCCAAAACTACTCAAGACAGCAAGGGTTACACCAATACATAAAGGTGGTGACCCTACAGATTTAAACAACTATAGGCCAATATCAAACTTACCATTGCTTTCCAAAATCTTTGAGAAACTTGTGCACAGGAGACTATATTCATTTATAACGTCACAAAACATACTCAACCCCTGCCAATTTGGATTCAGGAAAAATAAAAGGACTAATGATGCAATTATAAAAATGCTAGATCTGCTTTACACAACATTGGAAAATAAGGAATATCCACTAGGAATTTTTATTGACCTAAGAAAAGCTTTTGACACAGTAGACTACGGCATCCTACTCCACAAACTTGACCATTATGGTATAAGAGGCCATGCGCTTGCATATTTCAAATCCTACCTTACTAATAGGTATCAGTATGTCACCATTAAAGACACAGCATCATCAACACGGCCACTTGACACTGGAGTTCTGCAGGGAAGTGTCCTTGGTCCCCTGCTCTTCCTCATATACATCAATGATCTTCCAAACGTATCCCAACACCTGAACCCCATTCTCTTTGCTGACGACACGACTTATGTCATCTCTCACCCTAATCTTGCCACCCTCAGCACCATTGTTAACGAGGAGCTGCACAAAATATCGACTTGGATAACAGCCAATAAACTTACGCTTAACACTGACAAAACCTACTATATTATGTTTGGTAGCAGAGCAGGAGTTGCGCAAATTAACATTAAGATCGACAACACTCTAATTGCCAGGCATAATGAGGGCAAATTCCTAGGCCTATACCTCGACAACAACCTGAATTTCAGCGCACATATCCAACACATAACAAAAAAAATATCCAAAACGGTGGGGATCCTCTCCAAGGTACGATACTACGTGCTGCAAAATGCCCTTCTCACACTATACCACTCACTTATTTATCCATACCTCACCTTTGCTATTTGTGCTTGGGGATCAACTGCAGCAACTCACCTAAAGCCAATAATAACCCAACAAAAAGCTGCAGTAAGAATAATCACTAAATCCCATCCCTGGCAACACCCCCCCCCCCACCCAACTCTTCATAGATCTAAACTTACTCCCTATTCAGTGCATCCACACTTACTACTGTGCAATCTATATCTACAGGACCTTAAATTCCAATATTAACCTTGACCTAAAATGCTTTCTTGATAGTTGTGACAGAACCCACAGGCATAACACCAGACACAAACATCTCTATGACATTCCCTGTGTCCGACTAAACCTTTACAAAAATTCAATGTATGTCAAAGGCCCTAAAATCTGGAACACCCTCCCTGAATACTCTAGAACTGCAGACACATTCATCACCTTCAAAACTACCATTAGAAAACATCTTATCTCCCTGATACACCCCGTCAACTAATTACATGAATACCACCTGGTGGTTCACACTTACACTCACTCACCCACTTGACCATAAACACAGAAATATCAATCTTAATCTTAAAATAATGAATCCTAACTAGTCATAAGTTGGCCTGTGATACTCTAATACTGAAACTATGTATTGTGCGAAAACAAAAGCATTCACATTGCTAAACTCACAAACTAGTATTTAGTCTCTTAGCCATAATACCAGCTTACCTCATAATTTGTAATATTTTAAAGTTAAGAATTAATCTAAGTCTGCCCGAAATGCCTAGCCATGCTAGGTGTTCTAGTGGCCCCCTCCATAATTAGTATTTTAAAACATGTAAACCACACAATATCCAAATTCTGTAAACTCAGCATTGTAATCCTTATAGAGAATAAACTTGATTCGATTTGATTTGATTTGATTAGATTTGAGGTAAACTTCAGGTAACCTCCCTAAAATTGTCTGCCACAATCGTCTGAAACCATTTCACGCTGCAGCATATCTTTCTTGCTTGGGAAGCTGTGGCATGTGTTAATTTCAAATACATATTGTGTAAGGTACTGTACACCACATGTAATAACTTTCCAGCTTGTCATCTTAAGGCAGCTTTAAGGCAAGGAAGATCATTGCTCACTCCAAATGAGTGCATCAATTGAGTACAGGGTGATGACCATTTGTGCTAATGGGAGAGAGAGGATGGCCCAGATGAAGCTACCTTGCTCGCAGAAGCAGTGTGGACCTTCAGACCCTAATGAGCCTCGAGAATCTCGAATCAAGATGGTTAAAAATTATATTTTAATCAGCCCTCCCCATCGGTGTTCATAACTGTAGCAGAGCTAGCATGCTTACCGGGAGATACCTGGAGAGGGTTTTGGGGGTCAACACCCCCCACGGCCCGGTCTGTGACCAGGCCTCATGGTGGATCAGGCCTGATCAACCAGGCTGTTATTATTGGCTGCACACAACTCAACGTACGAATCACAGCCCAGCTGGTCAGGTACTGACTTTAGGTGCCTCTCCAGAGCCTTCTTGAAGACAGCCAGAGGTCTATTGGTAATCTCCCTTATGTATGCTGGGAGGCAGTTGAACAGTTTTGGACCCCTGACAGTTATTGTGTTCTCTCTTGTCGTGCTAGTGGCACTCCTGCTTTTGATTAGGGGGGATGTTGCATCGTCTGCTAAGTCTTGCTTTCGTAGGGAGTGATTTTCATGTGTAAGTTTGGAACTAATCCCCATAGGATTTTCCAATTGCATATAATCATTTCTCTCTACCGCCTGCATTCTAGGGAGCACAGGTTGAGGAACTTCAAGCATTCCCAGTAACTAAGGTGTTTTATCTCATTTATGCGTGCCGTGAAGGTTCTCTGTGCATTTTCTAGGTCAGCAATTTCACCTGCCTTGAAAAGTGCTGTTAGTGTGCAGCAATATTCCAGCCTAGATAGAACAAGGAACCTGAAGAGTGTCATCATGGACTTGGCATCCCTAGTTTTGAAGGTTCTCATTACCCATCCTACCATTTTTCTAGAAGATGCGATTGATACAATGTCTCGGTCTTTGAAAGTGAGATTCTCTGACATTTTCACTCCGAGGTCTTTTGCATTAGTCTTTTGCTCTGTTGGGTGGTTGGAATTTATTTTATACTCCGATATGGCTTTAATTTCCTCACGTTTTCCATACTGGAGTAATTGAAATCTAGGACAAGGTCCTAGATGCACTAGAAGACAAAACGAATGCAGATGTAATATACAAAGACTTTGCAAATGCCTTCGACAAGTGTGACCATGGCGTAATAGCACACAAAATGCGTGCTAAAGGAATAACAGGAAAAGTTGGTAGATGGATCTATAATTTCCTGACAAGTAGAACACAAAGAATAGTAGTCAACAGAGTAAAGTCTGAGGTGGCTACGGTGAAAAGCTCTGTTCCGCAAAGCACAGTACTCGCTCCCATCCTGTTCCTCATCCTCATGTCTGACATAGATAGGGATGTAAGCCACAGTACCGTGTCTTCCTTTGCAGATGACGCCCGAATTTGCATGACAGTGTCTTCCATTGCAGACATTACAAGTTTCCAGGCAGACATCAACTAAATCTTTAAATGGGCTGCAGAAAACAATATGAAGTTCAACGATGAGAAATTTCAATTACTCCTATATAGTAAATGTGACGAAATTAAAACTTCATCAGAGTATTAAACAAATTCCAACCACACAATAGAGCGAAAAGCTAACGTCAAAGACCTGGGAGTGATCATGTAGGAGGATCTCGCCTTCAAGGACCATGTGAAAATTTGTGTGGACTGCCTCCAAGTGAGTTGCCTACCCTGGCAAACTCTGTTGACACCGAGCTCTGAGGTGGGTACCTCAGCATAACAAGTGGCTTATAGGACAGATTTCCACAAATGATTGATGTTGCAAGAAACTCGCCTGCATGCACATATAAAGGACTAACTTACTTGGTGTTGCAGCATATATCCTGATCTTCAACTTCCCTAAGCTTAGCCTTAGCCCCTTTGGACTTCCCCTCAGAAACCACGTGTAACCGAGAGCCTTAATTCCTGCAATATTCAATCATTATTAGTGGCCTGCCTGCACCTTAGAAATTCCTATATCCAAGAGGGTGTGTATCCCCTAGTATAACTATGCAGACATGGACACTAGCTTCCAGACTGACGAGAGACACTGGTACTTACTGGGCATGCACTGCCAGCTGCAACACAGGCCCACAGATCAAACTCACTCACAATCTCCCCAGACACTGGCCAGAAATCTACAAGATAAAGTGGAGGTCTTGTCTTACTGTATGGGCCTGACAGAGGAGGTCATCTACAGTACATCGAGGTGCCTCTACCAGATTTCCCCAGGTCTCGAATGTGAAGACACGTGGGGGGCACCGTCTGCTGATCACGGCACGTCTTGTCCAGTTGGTGTCTGTCTTAAGAAGGACGCTATTGTGTCTTTGAGACCCGTGCCTCGTCATTCAAGCTAGGGCTGCCAGTTCTCCCTAGCTAACTTAACTTATTGTTTGCCTACATTATTGGCCTATTACTACCTATGTTAAGGTCTTAGGTCTACATTATTATCTACAGTTGCCTCAATGATCCTAATATTAGTGTACTACCAGTAAAACTATCTACTTCCCTGAAGGGTAAATCTATAAATTAAATAAGTGCCTACCATCCACGCCACCTAGGGGAGAGAAATGTGTTTATGTTTGGGGAGAACGCTTTTTGTTTGGGTGGGTTTAAGGGCCACCCAGGTCAGCCGCTCCATTACGGCCATGCCGGATCTGTCCTGTGGAACTTTAGGGACCAAATAAATTTCCACAGCCTCCCGCCGGTGAAGGTAGGCGCTAAGTCTAAATCAAGTTCACCTTCTGCGAGCCCCCACGGTGGACCCTGGACACGAGTGCCATCCGGCCACTCTCGTTGAGCAGACTCCGGTCTAACTTCAACCATCCAGTTTCCCCTGAGTGGACCTCTGGGGGTGTAAACTTGTTGGTGCTGGTGGTCTTAGCACCCTTTCCTTTAACTTTAACGCCTTTCGTATGTCTAGCCTTGACTGAGTGGCTCCGTACTTTCCCACCCAGTGACCCACATGCCTTGGTAGCCTTTCCTCCCACTGTGGCCGAGTGTTCGTCATTACCTACCTGGTTCACCCTCCCTGGCAGTTCATCGTGTATACTGGTATTCATTATCACTACTCCCCCAGCTATCATGGGGACAGCTTCTCCTCTATCTGGCATGGCAGGGAATTCAGGTGGAATCCTGCTGCCTATGATGTATCCTACTGGGGATCTGTATAAACCAATTCCTTCCTTAAACGTCCGTCGTGTAGACAGGAAGTCATCTATATGATTGGCTCCCACCAGGATACCTACATTTCTGACTGTGTCTGGTAATTCCCTGGTCTACCAGCTTCACGTCAAGGTCATTCAGTCGTTTAGCTGCTGCAGCAAGACCTCTCGCTGTAATTGCCCTGGGTAATGTCTCAACCAAGAAGGCTGTAATGTCTCTGCGATGTCCACCAAATTTGGCTGTGACATCCACCACATCATAAGATTTGGGTGGGACCTGACTTATAGCCCCTCCCAACATCATGCTAACTTTCTTTGTGGCCTTCAACTTTAATTTAGCCACCAACTTCTTTGTTATCAAAGATACTTGTGCTTCTGGGTCAAAGAATAATCGGGTTGTTTCGGACCTGTGCCCATTCACAACCTTTGCCATGACTGTAGGTAGGGCAGCACCTCCGTGATTCTCACTCGAATTAGAGACTTCACTCCCACTAATCACGCTGGCTACCATTTCAGGCTCAGACTCACTTTCTATCTCTACCTGAGAGATATCCCTACTAGCTTGGGGTTCCCTTAAATTATTGGGACATAGTGCAGTATGGTGCTTACCTTTGCAACAGACTCGACACTCACTGAGCTGGGTGCCACAGTCTCTCGCAAAGTGTTCCCCACAACACTTGAAGCAGAGTCTCAACTCCCTTAGTCTCTGTTGCCTACTGCTCAGTGTTATATACTCCGGGCAACTCGTGCTAGCGTGTTCGCCTTTGCAGAACACACATATTCTGGCATGAGTGCCTCTAAGGTTCTGCTTAGAGGTTCTTACCTTAGACACTTCTTTACCATAGTACACTCCAACGTTAGTCGTACGAGCTTTAGACTGATCTCTCGAGATCTTTGAGTGACTGTCTGGGTTTTTATGTGGTGATGGTGGTGACTCTTCTCTCACACCTATACTCAAATGAGAAACGAGATCTCCCAACCCCTTAACAACTTGTTTTATCGTGAACCTATTCGTCCGATATTTTAAGTGTAACTCATGCACTGTAGTGCTAGCCAGTTTCCTCTGAATGACCTGACTGATGAACCATTCCGACTTACCCCAGTCATGTAAATCTTTAAGACTATTCGTCAAACTCATAACTTCGATTCGGAACTTCTCTAGGCTCTGACGGTCATGGCGACAAGCCTCTAGATCCAACAACCGATAAAGTATAGCTACCTTTATCTCCTCAGTGTTGCCAAACGTGTCCTTTAATTGGTCTTTGGCATGTTGGTAATTGGTGTCGGTGGTTTGGTAATGCCGGACCAAGTCCAAGGCTCTACCCTTGAGCTGTGAACGTAAATATTGTAATTTGACGGCATCTGACAAATCGTCTCTGTCATCTATCTGGGCTTTAAACTGATCCCAGAAAGCAATGTACTCTGTTAAGGTTCCGTCGAACGTTGGTAAATTCAACTGGGGCAATCTGGGCAACACATTAACAGGCGTGCTGTTGTTCGTGTTCCTTGAAACATTTGCTCCCCCTGCTGTACGGGCCTTCAAAGTCTTTATTAACTGCCTGCAGAGTCTCATCTCTGCTTTACACTCTGCCCTTCGTTCGTTATAGTCCGTCCGTGCTACTTCGACTGTATATTCAGACTCACCTGTAGTATAGGCCTCTGTCTCATAAAGGATAAATGATCTCTCAAAGGCCTCCAGTCTTTGCTCCAAAGGTTTCAGGCAACTCTCTAGTTCCTCCCAGTCTACATCTTGATCTTGCCTGACCATACGACACTCCTCACATACTTTGCTCAGGCGCCCCTTATAGGCTCCCATAGACCGCTTAATTGACTTAGAGCTGGGACAGCTGGTACTACATCTTCACCTACCATAGTTGCGGTTTAGTTAAGATCACGGTACTAATTTGTACTTCAATTAGCCCACCCCAGAGCACGAACAGTATTAGGTGAGAATGAACGAGTCTCAATGCTTCTCAACAAGCTTAACAATACCCTTTATTATATTGACTCTACTCTGAATCAAAAATGTACACTGTTAGCTCTCAAATCCCAATCGAAATGTGTATCGGTGTGAAAGCTTAACCTAGCAATTTCCTGTACAATGTCAGCAAATAATTACAGGACTTAACCTAGTCTCAGGTACAATTCACAAATCCCACATTAACATGAATCAAAGACAATGAAAATCACACAATAAAAAGTGCAGTATACAAATTAAAATCACTTGGTTAACACAAATAAATTCAACAATTCAACTTGTAAAACAGTAAATGAATAATGTATGTAAATAGCTTGACCTAGCTTACTCAGTCTAGCGTGGATGGTTGGATAAGGTAAATCCTAACCTAACTAGTGTGCTAGCTTAATTTAACCTAGCTTTAGAAATCCCTGTAAATAATAACTAGGTTAAATCTGTCCTAGCTACTATAACTGTTGTAAATATTGCACAAGCCTAGCCTAACTATGGCTACCTTGCAAATCCACTGTAAGTAATTAACACACAAGTCTCCTACTCTGGATTACTTGTAATCACTGTAAATAATTAAATTCACAACCTTTTCTAGCCTACCTGGCCTGCCTGTAAATTACTGCAAATAATAACTTCTGTGTATAGTCAGCTTGGCCTAGCCTCTGTGTAACTCTGGGCCTACGTGTGCTAACTTAACCTAACTCTGTTAAACTGGTTCCTAACTGTGGCCTAGCTATGATAGCTTAACCTAGCTATTCCACATCACGGTTTCGAAGGACCACTTTTGTGAAAATTTGTGTGGACTGCCTCCAAGTGAGTCGCCTACCCTGGCAAACTCTGTTGACACTGAGTTCTGAGGTGGGTACCTCAGCCTCACAAGTGGCTTATAGGACAGATTTCCACAAATGATTGATGTTGCAAGAAACTTGCCTGCATGCACGTATAAAGGACTAACTTACTTGGTGTTGCAGCATATATCCTGATCTTCAACTTCCCTAAGCTTAGCCTTAGCCCCTTTGGACTTCCCCTCAGAAACCACGTGCAACCAGGAGCCTTAATTCCTGCAATATTCAATCGTTATTAGTGACCTGCCTGCACCTCAGAAATTCCTATATCCAAGAGGGTGTGTATCCCCTAGTATAACTATGCAGACACGGACACTATCTTCCAGACTGACGAGAGACACTGGTACTTACTGGGCATGCACTGCCAGCTGCAACACAGGCCCACAGATCAAACTCACTCACAATCTTCCCAGACACTGGCCAGAAATCTACGAGATAAAGTGGAGGTCTTGTCTTACTGTATGGGCCTGAAGGAGGAGGTCATCTATGGTACATCGAGGTGCCTCTACCAGATTTCCCCAGGTCTCGAATGTGAAGACACGTGGGGGGCGCTGTCTGCTGATCACGGCACGTCTTGTCCAGTTGGTGTCTGTCTTAAGAAGGACGCTATTGTGTCTTTGAGACCTGCGCCTCATCATTCAAGCTGGGGCTGCCAGTTCTCCCTAGCTAACTTAACCTAGTGTTTGCCTACATTATTGGCCTATTACTACCTATGTTAAGGTCTTTATCTGGACATTATCTGGAGAGAGTTCCGGGGGTCAACGCCCCCCCGGCCCGGTCTGAGACCAGGCCTCCTGGTGGATCAGAGCCTGATCAACCAGGCTGTTGCTGCTGGCTGCACACAAACCAACATACGAGCCACAGCCCGGCTGATCCGGAACTGACTTTAGGTGCTTGTCCAGTGCCAGCTTGAAGACTGCCAGGGGTCTGTTGGTAATCCCCCTTATGTGTGCTGGGAGGCAGTTGAACAGTCTCGGGCCCCTGACACTTATTGTATGGTCTCTCAACGTGTGCTAGTGACACCCCTGCTTTTCATTGGGGGGATGGTGCATCGTCTGCCAAGTCTTTTGCTTTGTAGTGGGTGATTTTTGTGTGCAAGTTCGGTACTAGTCCTCTAGGATTTTCCAGGTGTATATAATCATGTATCTCTCCCTCCTGCGTTCCAGGGAATACGGTTTAGGAACTCAAGCGCTCCCAAAAATTGAGGTGTTTTTATCTCCGTTATGCGTGCCGTGAAAGTTCTCTGTACATTTTCTAGGTCGGCAATTTCACCTGCCTTGAAAGGTGCTGTTAGTGTGCAGCAATATTCCAGCCTAGATAGAACAAGTGACCTGAAGAGTGTCATCATGGGCTTGCCTCCCTAGTTTTGAAGGTTCTCATTATCCATCCTGTCATTTTTCTAGCAGATGCGATTGATACAATGTTATGGTCCTTGAAGGTGAGATCCTCCGACATGATCACTCCCAGGTCTTTGACGTTGGTGTTTCGCTCTATTTTGTGGCCAGAATTTGTTTTGTACTACTGATGAAGATTTAATTTCCTCATGTTTACCATATCTGAGTAATTGAAATTTTCATCGTTGAACTTCATATTGTTTTCTGCAGCCCACTGAAAGATTTGGTTGATGTCTGCTGGAGCTTTGCAGTGTCTGCAATGGAAGACACTGTCATGCAGATTCGGGTGTCATCTGCAAAGGAAGACACGGTGCTGTGGCTGACATCCTTGTCTATGTCGGATATAAGGATGAGGAACAAGATGGGAGCGATACTGTGCCTTGTGGAACAGAGCTTTTCACCGTAGCTGCTCGGACTTTACTCTGTTGACGACTACTCTCTGTGTTCTGTTAGTGAGGAAATTATAGATCCATCGACCGACTTTTCTGTTATTCCTTTAGCACGCATTTTGTGCGCTATTACGCCATGGTCACACTTGTCGAAGGCTTTTGCAAAGTCTGTATATATTACATCTGCATTCTTTTTGTCTTCTAGTGCATTTAGGACCTTGTCGTAGTGGTCCAATAGTTGAGACAGACAGGAGCGACCTGTTCTAAACCCATGTTGCCCTGGGTTGTGTAACTGATGGGTTTCTAGATGCGTGGTGATCTTGCTTCTTAGGACCCCTTTCAAAGATTTTTATGATATGGGATGTTAGTGGTATTGGTCTGTAGTTCTTTGCTGTTGCTTTACTGCCCCCTTTGTGGAGTGGGGCTATGTCTGTTGTTTTTAGTAACTGTGGGACGACCCCCGTGTCCATGCTCCCTCTCCATAGGATGGAAAAGGCTCGTGATAGGGGCTTCTTGCAGTTCTTGATGAACACAGAGTTCCATGAGTCTGGCCCTGGGGCAGAGTGCATGGGCATGTCATTTATCGCCTGTTCGAAGTCATTTGGCGTCAGGATAACATCGGATAGGCTTGTGTTAATCAATTTTGTGGCTCTCTCATAAAAAATTCATTTTGATCTTCGGGCTCTCAGTCTGGTTAGCGGCTTGCTAAAAACTGAGTCATATTGGGACTTGAGTAGCTCACTCATTTCCTTGTTGTCATCTGTGTAGGACCCATCTTGTTTAAGTAGGGGCCCAATACTGGACGTTGTTCTCGATTTTGATTTGGCATAGGAGAAGAATACTTTGGGTTTCTTTCGATTTCATTTATGGCTTTTAGTTCTTCCCGCGATTCCTGACTCCTAAAGGATTCTTTTAGCTTAAGTTCGATGCTTGCTATTTTTCTGACCAGTGTCTCCCTACGCATTTCAGATATATTGACCTCTTTTAGCCGCTCTGTTATTCTTTTCCGTCGCATGTAAAGGGAGCGCCTGTCTCTTTCTGTTTTACATCTACTCCTCCTTTTTCTTAGAGGAATAAGCCTTGTGCATACATCGAGTGCTACCGAGTTAATCTGTTCTAGGCATAAGTTGGGGTCTGTGTTGCTTAGTATATCTTCCCAGCTTATATCGGTTAGGACTTGGTTTACTTGGTCCCATTTTATGTTTTTGTTATTGAAGTTGAATTTGGTGAATGCTCCCCTCGTGACTAATCTCATTATGTCGGTCTGGGGCTCCGCGCATACATGACTAAACCCTCAATTATGTTGTGATCTGAGTATATTTTTTTTTGATATGGTGATATTTCTTATCAGATCATCATTGTTAGTGAAGATGAGGTCTAGTGTATTCTCCAGTCTAGTAGGCTCTATTATTTGCTGGTTTTAAAATTGAATTTTGTGCAGAGATTTAAAAGCTCGCGTGAGTGTGAGTTTTCATCAGAGCTGCCTCTGGGTTATTACTGCAACAATAATTTGCTATATTCCTCCATTTTAGGTGCCTTAAGTTGAAATCCCAGGAGCAAGATGTTGGGTGCAGGAGCTGGAAGGTTTTCCAGACAGTGGTAAATTTTTTAACAGCTGTTCCTGGAATTGCTGGGATGTTGCATCCGGAGGCTTTTTAGATATCACAATGACTAGGTTTGGTTCTCGACCTTTACTGCTAAAAACTTCCACTACATCATTTGAGGCATTTAGCAGTTCTGTGCAAACAAGTGACTCTGCAATGTACAGGCCTATATTATTATTATCTACAGTTGCCTCAATGATCCTAATATTAGTGTACTACCAGCACCAAAAATCTGTTCCTGATCAGCCAGGCTGTGGCTCGTACGTTGGTTTGTGTGCAGCCAGCAGTAACAGCCTGGTTGCTAAGGCTCTGATCCACCAGGAGGCCTGGTCACAGACTGGGTCACGGGGGGATTGACCCCCGGAACTCTCTCCAGGTAAACTACCAGTAAAACTACCCACTCCTTCCCTGAAGGGTAAATCTATAAATTAATAAGTGCCTTTCCCTCCACGCCACTCGGGGAGAGAAATGTGTTTTTTGTTTGGGGGAGAACGCTTTTTGTTTTGGGGGGGTTTAGGGGGCCCCCTGGAGTTTACCCCGGAGTTACCTGGAGAGAGTTTCGGGGGGCAACGCCCCCGCGGCCCGGTCTGTGACCAGGCCTCCTGGTGGATCAGCGCCTGATCAACCAGGGTATTGCTGCTGCTGCACGCAAACCAAAGTACGAGCCCCAGCCGGCTTTATCAGGAACTGACTTTAGGTGCTTGTCCAGTTGCCAGCTTGAAGACTGCCAGGGGTCTGTTGGTAATCCCCCTTATGTGTGCTGGGAGGCAGTTGAAACAGTCTCGGGCCCCTGACACTTATTGTATGGTCTCTTAAAAGTGCTAGTGACACCCCTGCTTTTCATTGGGGGGGGTGGTGCATCGTCTGCCAAGTCTTTTGCTTTCGTAGTGAGTGATTTTCCCTGTGCAAGTTTCGGTACTAGTCCCTCTAGGATTTTCCAGGTGTATATAATCATGTATCTCCCCCTCCTGCGTTCCAGGGAATACAGGTTTAGAAACCTCAAGCGCTCCCAGTAATTGAGGTGTTTTATCTCCGTTATGCGCGCCGTGAAAGTTCTCTGTACATTTTCTAGGTCGGCAATTTCACCTGCCTTGAAAGGTGCTGTTAGAGTGCAGCAATATTCCAGCCTAGATAGAACAAGTGACCTGAAGAGTGTCATCATGGGCTTGGCCTCCCTAGTTTTGAAGGTTCTCATTATCCATCCTGTCATTTTTCTAGCAGATGCGATTGATACAATGTTATGGTCTGTGGAAATTTATTTGGTCCCTAAAGTTCCACAGGACATCTGGCATGGCCGTAATGGAGCGGCTGCATCTGCTAGAAAAATGACAGGATGGATAATGAGAACCTTCAAAACTAGGGAGGCCAAGCCCATGATGACACTCTTCAGGTCACTTGTTCTATCTAGGCTGGAATATTGCTGCACACTAACAGCACCTTTCAAGGCAGGTGAAATTGCTGACCTAGAAAATGTACAGAGAACCTTCATGGCGCGCATAACGGAGATAAAACACCTCAATTACTGGAAGCGCTTGAGGTTCCTAAACCTGTATTCCCTGGAACGCAGGAGGGAGAGATACATGATTATATATGCCTGGAAAATCCTAGAGGGACTTGTACCGAACATTCACACGAAAATCACTCACTACGAAAGCAAAAGACTTGGCAGACAATGCAACATCCCCCCAATGAAAAGCAGGGGTGTCACTAGCACGTTAAGAGACCATACAATAAGTGTCAGGGGCCCGAGACTGTTCAACTGCCTCCCAGCATACATAAGGGGGATTACCAACAGACCCCTGGCAGTCTTCAAGCAGGCACTGGACAAGCACCTAAAGTCGGTTCCTGACCAGCCGGGCTGTGGCTTGTACGTTGGCTTGCGTGAAGCCAGCAGTAACAGCCTGGTTGATAAGGCTCTGATCCACCATGAGGCCTGGTCACAGACCGGGCCGCGGGGGCGTTGACCCCCGGAACTCTCTCCAGGTAAACTCCAGACACTGGACAAGCACCTAAAGTCGGTACCTGACCAGCTGGGCTGTGGCTCGTACGTTGGATTGCGTGCAGCCAGCAGTAACAGCCTGGTTGATCAGGCCCTGATCCACCATAAAGCCTTATCACAGATCAGGCCGCCGGGGGCGTTGTCCCCCGAAATCCTCTCCAGGTATACTTAAGTTATTCTCATCTTCTATGTTATCAATCACTGTTTCCTTTATTATTCATTTATCTAGTGTCACATTCGGCCAGTGGGAGACAGGATTGAATAACAGATGTTTCATATAAATGGTAAGAAGTTTATCTTAGAAGTTGTGTACGTACTAATAACAAACAGGGCAAATGAATAAGCACCACCTTCTCTTAGCTGAAACTTCAACATCAACCTTGGCTTACTAACGATCAGCCTGTAACTGATTTCATCAACAATATGAACAACACACTTCTCATACCAACAATAACTAAACCAACCAGGCTCACTGAGACAAGTGCAACCATAAAAAGACCCACACATGGACCAATATACTAGCCCCCTTAAATCAGGGATAATCACAGATAGCACTACAGACCACTACCTACCTTCCTCCTGACAAACATTAGTAAACCACCACTTGAATACAACAAAGTCTCATTTGGACTCCATGACAAGGCCTCAGTAAGGAAGTTCACAGCTGACCTAAGATGTTTATGGCCTACGAATTCTCCAAGGCCCAAAGGTATTGATGACTGGGCAGACATTTTTTTTAACAAATACTTAGACTAT